>CM052546.1:69259841-69318939 GCA_028533065.1 Trachops cirrhosus
GTGAGCGGGAGGCAAATGGGAAGACAGGAAGATAGGGAGCTGACCCTTGAGAGGGGAAAGCGGGGGCCTCTGGACAAGGGGAGCTGGGGACTGAGTTGGAAGAACTGGGCCTCACATGAGCAGAGGAAAGAGACTGATGGACAAGGGACTCTGAGCTCCTGTGAGGGCCCAGGAAGAGGGAGGGGTGCAGGGAGGTCTTTGGAGGAGCAGTGGGAGGAGGGGAGGCTGCAAGACAGTAAGAGGGAGCAGACCCAGGGTCAGGACCTCTGGGTAGCAGGTAGAGCATATACCAGTGAGCTGGGAGGAGGGGAGGGGCAGTAGGCAGCCCCAGAGCTCTGGAGGACTAGGGCAGGGCCTGAGTTAAAAGGTGCCCTGGAGGAGGTGGGAGCTGCGCTGACAGGGAGCAAAGAGAGCCCCAGAGGACAGGTGAGCGTGGTGGACAGCAAATTGGGGTGGCAAGGGGGCCCTGGACAAGAAAGGCTCAGAAGGGACAGAGCAAGGAGGCCCTTGAGGACATTGGTCTCAGTTCTTGAGCCCAAGAGACACCAGTCCTGCTGCAGGAAGTTGTGAAGTTGTAGGGTGGCACAGGGCCCTGGACCCTTCAGAAGGACATAGGAGGGCCCATTCAGGGCCTGAGCCAGGGCTTCCATCCTGGGATGGGGGCAAGAAGGGATAGGGAGCCTCGGGGCAGAGCTCTGGGGCCGAGCTGATGGGATCAGAGTTGGGGGACAGGCCTGGCTGTTGGGTGGGAGTACACCCTGGCCACACTGGAACCTGGGTCACTGGTGCCATGCAGGAGAGGGGTGCCAAGGCCAGTACCAGGATCCCAGCCATGCTGAGAGGTTGTCTGGGCTCAGGAAGGACCAGGACTGAGCAAGAGCTGGGTGCCCAAGGACATGTGTAAGCTCAGGAAACCACAAGGACCTGGGGAGAAGCCGATGGTTCCAGAGGCAGACTTAGTATCCTGGGCTGGGGGACCACAGGGATGGGGCAGGGGCTCCAGTGGACAGGGTACAGGGCAGGGAGAGGGTCCAGGGTGAGGATGGGGACTAGGGTGGCACCTTGGCTGCACAGCTCACCCAGAGGGGCAGACAGCCTGTGTGACTGGGGCTCTAGCCACAGGATTGGCAGCAGAGCACAGGCAGAGCCCTGCCCCACCAAGGAAGAGACTCCATGCCCAGGGCAGGGCCAGGTGGGTGGAAGGACAGTTGGCACAAGGGACCAACCCACGGGAAGCAGGAGCCATGGGTCAGGGTTCAGAGGGCTCTGTGGGGACCATGGGGTTGAGGGCTCAGGGGACTTGGGGGACTTGTGTCCAGGCAGTCATGCAGCACTGGCTGAGCTGGTGAGTCCAGTGCCTGCAGTCACAGAGGCACGAGACCTGGATGGCAGAGACCCACATGGGTGGCTGCACCATTGGTCCCAGGCACTGGGCTGGTCAATGTCCCAGGCCTGGGCCCCTGACAGCAGACTTCCCAGCTGAGGCCTTGGCAGTCACATGACTTCCTCTCTTGCAGCCACCACCACGGCCCCGAAGGTCTTTCCACTGTCTCCCAGCTGTGGGGCCACACCCAGCCCCACAGCGTCCCTGGGCTGCCTGGTCTCTGGCTACTTCCCTGAGCCGGTGACTGTGTCCTGGAACTCAGGCGCCCTGACCAGTGGTGTGAACACCTTCCCCTCCGTCCTGCAGTCCTCGGGGCTCTATTCTCTGAGCAGCATGGTGACAGTGCCTTTCAGCAGCTTGTCCAGCCAGACATACACCTGCAACGTAGCCCACCCGGCCAGCAGCACCAAGGTGGACAAGAACGGTGAGAACCCAGCCACCAGGGGACATCCACTGGGAGACAGGCCTGGGCAGCATCCTGCCTGGACAGACCACAGAGCAGGGATGGCTGCTCCAGCCTAGAGCAGTCGGGGGAGGCACTGACAGTCTCACCATCCTGAAGGCCCCCCAAGACCAGGGATGGGTCCTCTGGGCATTTCCACCAGGCCCAGGGTGGGCACAGGCTGGACACCCTTACCCAAGCCTCAGGGACCCTGGAGAAGGATGCTGGTCTCACACCTGCCGAGCTCTGACTCTGACCTAAGCCCACCCCCAGGGCTTAATAACTACACCCAGGCCCTAGTAACCATCAGTGTGCTCTCTCTACAGTGCCGCCGCCTTCAACAGAAGTATCACCTCCCCCATGCACATGCCCAGGTGAGTCAACCATGCCAAGGAGGTGGCCTGAACCCAGGCGTGGCCCATGGAGGGGAACGAGTGTCCAAGGGAGGCCCATCTAGATACTGACCTCTGTCCACTGTGTCTTTTACACCAGTTCCTGATCCCCCAGGAGGGCCCTCAGTCTTCATCTTTCCCCCGAAACCCAAGGACATCCTCATGATCTCCCGGGCACCTGAGGTCACATGTATGGTGGTGGATGTGGCCCCAGATGGCCTTGAAGTAGAGTTCACCTGGTATGTGGATGGTGAAAAGAAGAGCATGGTTAAGACAAAGGCACAGGAGCAGCAGTTCAACAGCACCTACCGAGTGGTCAATGCCTTCCCAGTCGCACACCAGGACTGGCTGAATGGCAAGACATTCAAGTGCAAGGTCAACAGTGGGTCACTCCCATCCCCTATTGAGAGGACCATCTCCAAGGCCAAAGGTGGGGACAGCAGACAGGTGAGGGGTGGGTCCCAGGGGTCCAGCCCCCTACCTGGGAGTGACCATCTGTGCTGACCCCAACCCACAGGACAAGCACGGGAGCCCCAGGTGTACACCCTGGCCCCACACACAGAGGAGCTGTCCAAGAACACTGTCAGTGTGACCTGCCTGGTCAAAGACTTCTTCCCTGCGGACATCAATGTGGAGTGGCAGAACAATGGGAAGCCAGAGCCAGAGGCCAAGTACACCACAACCCCACCGATGAAGGACAAGGATGGATCCTTCTTCCTGTACAGCAAGCTCTCGGTGGACAAAGCCAGGTGGACACAAGGACAGATCTTCACATGTGCAGTGATGCACGAGGCTCTGCACAATCACTACACCCAGAAGTCCGTCTCCCAGACTCCGGGTAAATGATCAATGTGCCCGGCACCCAGCAACCCCACCCCATGTACATGCCCCAGGCTCAGCATTAAATAAAGCACCCAGCGCTGCCCTGGGACCCTGCCACACTGTCACGGTTCTTTCCGAGGCAGAGCCTAGGCTGGGCTCTGCGGCTGGTTGTCACCATGAAGGGGAACCAGGTAGTCCTACTCAGGTGGGACCCAAGCCTCCAGGTCTGCAGGCACTGGAGAGAGGGGATGGGGCTTTGCCAACAGAGGCCACTCCTCTAGCCTCCTCCCCAGCCAGCAACTACTCTGGGCTGGAGGATTGGACAGGGGACAGGAGAAACCCCTCTAGAGCCCCTCTGGTACATGAGGGTCCAGTGTCCCTACTTCTGTATGAGCCCAAGCTCTGGGACCTTGCTGTCCCTCTCTCCAGGGTTTCCTGTCCACTGCATCTCTGCCAGGTTCTGTAAGGTGGCTCTGTGCCCAGACAGGAGGAGGTCTAGCCTGTGGTGTGGGGACAAGCCCTGTCTTGCCCTGGAGAACAGGTCTCTCACCCTCCCTCTGGCTAGGGGGCTCAGTCCAGCCTTGCCCTGCCTGGGGCCAGGCCTGTCCACTCAGGAGGATGCTCACCCTATTACCCCAAAGGGGCAGAAACAGGCACCCTGGAGCCCAAGGGGATTGACTACCCAAATGCTCACATGGATGCTGAGCCCAGACCTACCGAAAAAAAAAGTTACTCCCACTGACCAGTGCCAGCTCATATGGCCATTTTCCCACACACATGCACTTACATATAAGCACACACATGCACGTGCACACACAGGCTTTACTCTGGGGCCGCCTATCAGGCACACTACACAGACCCAGGCCACAGAACATAGCAGATCCTTACCCATACCATGGAAACCAGCTGGACCCCACTGCCTCCAACGGCCCAGGGCCCACCCAGCAGCTCACACACACACTGACCAGCTCAGACACCACCCTCCCTGCTGGGTATGCAGAAATCCTCCCCACTACACCCAGACCTGCCCTTGGGCCTGCCTGCCTGTCTCAGCACTCCCAACATTGACCCTTCCTAGGGCAGAGGCTGGCCCTTTCTAGGGCAGGGGCTCCTCCCACCCTCTGACCCCTGTGGGGAAGGCAGAGGGCTGGGGGACTGCAGAGCAGACTGGACTGTGAGGTCAGCCTACCTCATCTGCACAAGGCCCAGTGGGGGCTGCAGAGAAGAGAGGTGTAACCCCTGGACCAGGTTGAGATCTGGGGCCTGAGGTGGAGGATGGGGAAACTGGGTACCACTGGCCCAGCCTGGGAGGCCCCCACTCTGTCACAGAGAGAATCCCTAGGCCCCACCAGTCCCAAGCCAGCCTCCCATGGCCACCAGCACTGACCTCCCCCTCCCTGTCCAGGGATACTCCTGGATGAGAGCTGTGCAGAGGCCCAGGACGGGGAGCTGGACGGGCTGTGGACCACCATCTCCATCTTCATCACCCTCTTCCTGCTCAGCGTGTGCTACAGCGCCACGGTCACCCTTTTCAAGGTGGGCCTGCCGTCCCCACATTGACCCCACGTTGTTTCTACGCCATACCCACACTGTCCCTCTGCTGTCGGCACGCTGTCCCCATGCTGTCCCCACACTGTCCCCACACTGTCTGCACACTGTCACCATGCCATCGCAACACTGTTCCCATGCTGTCCCCAAATTGTTCCCACACTGACCCCATGCTGTCCCCATGCTGCCCCATGCTGAACATTGTCCCCACACTGATGCAATAACATCCCCATGTTGCCCCACGCCATTCCCACACTATCCCCACGTTTTCCCCACACTGTCCCCATGCTGTCCTCACACTGTCCCCATGTTTTCCCCACACTGTCCCCATGCTGTCCTCACACTGACCCCATGTTTTCCCCACACTGTCCCCATGCTGTCCTCACACTGACCCCATGTTTTCCCCACACTGTCCCCATGCTGTCCTCACACTGACCCCATGTTTTCCCCACACTGTCCCCATGCTTTCCCTGCACTGTCCCCATGTTTTCCCCACACTGTCCCCATGTTGTCCCCACACTGTCCCCATGCTGTCCCCACTCTGTTCCCACAATGACCTCACACTGCCCCATTTTGTCCCCACACTGTTCTCATGCTGTCTCCACTCCATCTCCTCATTGTTTCTGTGTTGTTTCCATGTTCCCCCATGTTGTTCACATGTCCCCATGCTCTCTCCATTGTCACATTTTGTTCCTATATTGTCCCCACACCATCCCCATGTTGTTCCCATGTTGTTCCCATGTCCTCCCCAAGCAGTCCCCATGTTGTTCTCATGTTGTCCCTATACTACCCCATGCCATGTCCACACTGCCCACATACCCGTCATGCTGTCCCTACATTGTCCCCACACTGACAATAACAGTCTGTCACTGTCCCCATGTTATCCCTCACTGTTCCTCATTGTTTCTCACTGTTCCCACATAGTTCCTCCCAGTCCCCAATGCCATCCTCACTTGGTCCTCCCCGGCCTTGTGGAGGCTGATGAGAGGTCCTGGGCACTCACTCCCTGCAGGTGAAGTGGATCTTCTCTTCGGTGGTGGAGCTGAAGCGGACCATTGTCCCAGACTATAGGAACATGATCGGACAGGGGGCTTAGCGCCAGCCCTCCTGGGCAGGCATCCAGAACTGCCCCCGACCCGCACAGGACCCGGGTCTGCCGGTTCATGCTGCTCAACCTGATTCCCAGGCCTGCTCCTCCACCCTCTGACCTTGCTGACCTTTGACCTCACCACCCTCTGACCCCAGTGGCCACCCTGGGCCTGTGCTTCTGCCGTCTGGCTTCACAGCCATCCTAGGCTGCATCCTGCCCACCCCTTAAGAGAACCAGATGGACAGCAGGTTCTGCCCCCAACCTGAGCTGACGGACATCTGCTGACCCCTGCACAGCAGTCCCCAAAACACCGCCAGGGGCCATGTGGACACCAAGAGCATCAGTGTGGGGCCTTCCTATCCCAGGATGGCTCTGCCTGGGGTCAGCACCTAAGTCCACCTGAAGGAGGTGGGGGTCGTGTTCCTGGCACCCGTTGGGCAGGGTTCAAATGCTGAAGTTCTGGAAGGGTCCTGAGTGCCCACCAGGGGAACTTTGAGATGGGCCCTAGTGGTCACCTAGATGGTTACCACCAGAGGAGACCCTCAGAGAGGGGCCTGGGCTGGGCTGCTGCAGGGGCCCAGGGGTGCAGGGAAGTACCACCCAGGTAGAGGTGGGTGTCTACCTACAACCCTCCTGGGGAGGGGGCTGGCAACCAGGTCCCCAAGCAGGTGGGACACAGCCTCCTCAGTGGACAGAAGAGGTCAAGGGTCATGGGCATTGAGATGCAGAACAGCAGGAAAGCAGGAAATTGGGTGCAGGGGATGTGAGTTCTGCCCCCTCACCCCTTCCCAGGGCCTCCCCCTGCTCTAGTGGGGGAGAGTCATGAGAGCCTAAAGTACTTAACAGAGAAGAGCATTCCCCCTGTCTTGGGGAGCCAGCAGGGTGGGCTGGGCAGAGGTCCAGATCTCCAACAAGAGCCAAGTCGGCTTACCTAGACAGGACAGAGGGAAATGTAGACCCCATGAGTATAGGGGATGTGCAGAGACAGATTACTCAAAGGAAATGCCATGTTGTAGCTTGGGTTGCTTTTTATTTTCTTTTTTATTTTCTGGATCCCATTAGTTTTCTTTACTGTTTTTTTTATGACAATAAAACATCCTAAAAATTCTATAACTCACCTGAGTTTTCTGGTGTTCACACGATGCACAAAACCCACAGCCTGGCCAAGTCATGCATCCCCCCCACCCATTCTCCCTGCATCAGAACCTGCCAACCCTCCATCTCTTCCTGCCTTCCACTTCCCAGCTGCCCACTGGTGAGGAAGGCAGCCCAGAAACAAGGGGACACCGGAGCTGCACAAGCACCTGGGGCTGGAAGCAGGCTGCCTGTGGCAAGAACCAGGGCGCATATGTTGGATGTGTCAGTTGGCACAGACCAGGGGCTGAAACAGAGGACATAGATTCTGTCCCCACCCTAGAGCCGGAGGTCCCAGGGCAGGTGTCACAGGGATAGCCCTCAGAGGTCTTTCTCCTGGGCATGTGGACAGCCACCTCCTCTGTGTCCTCACATGGCCATCCTTCTGTGTGTCCCTGTCCCAAGCTACTCCTCTTATCAGGACACCAGTCAGACTGGATTAGGACCTACCTTATTGACCTCAGGTTAGCTTATTACCTCTCCAAAGACCCTGTTTCCAAATCCAATCACATGTTCAGGTACAGGGGTTAGGACCTCAACATGTGAATGTGGGGACACAATTCAGCCCCAAACAGGAGAGTCGGTGTCAGGAACAGGGATCAGGTGGGAAGGGCAGCACAGGCCAGGCCAGGAGGGCTGCCTGTCACAGGGTCCGCACAGACACAGGCAGCAAGGTGTCATCAGGGGAGAACATCGAGACCTGAATTTGACTCCGGTTTGCACAGGGTAGACAGGAAATTCCCGGGAGGGTGGGGGGCAGGGGGCTCCAGGAAGGGTGAGGAAGGTGGTCCGGGTAGGTGCCACAGACTGATGATGGCCAGCAGGCCAGTGATGATGGAGAGAGGGTTGTCCTTAACAGAGATGGGGTGAGGCCCATCCTTCCTGGCCAGGCCCTTGGGCTGTGGAGACGCAGCCCTTGGGGGCCAAGACAGTGCTCAGCTGTCAGCCCTTCTCAGTTAAAGCTCCAAGACAGGAGTGTAGGCATGCCCGGTGTTGGCTGGGACAGACACAGACCTTCATGGCCTGGGGCAGGCTCCAGCATGGGGAACATTGAGGAATGGCCTCTGCCAGGACAGTCCGGGAGGCCCAAGGCCATGGGGAAGTGCCACTCCAGCTTGGGGCATCTTCACTTCATTGGCAGTTGGATCACCCACAGGAGTCAGTGGCAAGGCCGACAGGGGTCCAGTAACATATCTGGCCCACCGGAACCTGGCCAGGCAGGCTGGGGGTCTCCATGACTCCAGAGCTCCAGATGATAGTACCGAGGGTCACTCCACCCCACCATCTCTTGCACCCAACCCAGCTCTCTCTACCTCTCTGTCCCCAGGCCCTGCCCCCTCACTTCCATCACTGGAACCAAGGCAGGCACCTCCAGCCAGCCCACCCCTCCCTCAGGATCATATCCACACCACTGACCCAGTGGCCTCCTGCTGAACAGGAGGCTCTGGCTTGGACTACAGCCTTAGTCCTCCCAGCAGGAGCACCCTCAGGGACTGAACCCCAACCCCGAGGCTCCCACTCATGATCTCCCAGCAACTTTGCACACAGGGCCCCAAAACTCTCCTAATGACCACCTGTGCTTGAGTCCCCGCAGCTGTGCCTATGTGAGCCCTGAGACCCCTCCTCACCAGGTGCAGCCCACAGCCCTGAGCACCAGCTCCGACATACACACCTCTGTGTTTTACACACTCACACACAGGTACTTGCACACACACACACAGGCCTTCCCATCACACACACACTCAAGTACCCACCACTGGGGTCCATCAGGGCATCTCATTGCCGAGCATTTGTTCACATTCCCTCCCCACAAGGGCCCTGCAGAACACACCACCCTCCCCTTCCCATACTTACCAGGCTTCCAGAACAAGACCCACATGTGTCTCTCTCCCCAGGAGCCCACAGCTCCTCTGGCCTGGCCTGTCCCCGTGGCACCAGCAGATGCCATGGTGAAGGTGCAGCAGGGCCTGCTGGCCTGGGACCAGCACACATGGGGGCTGGGTGGGGGAGGGATGGCATGGGTCACAGCTTCAATATGATTTGCGGCTCTGTGACCCCACTACCTTTCCATGTACTCCAATAATTTCAGCTGGGTTGGTTTTGTGTGTGTGTGTGTGTGTCTGTCTATCTGTCTGTCTACTTTTGAGATGCATTTAAAAATTGGACAATTCTGAAGAGTAAGAGCAAATGATGAGAGTTTCCGGGAGATTCTCGCTCTAAATGTTAGCATTTGCACAAAACATCATTGCAAAGCATGTTGCCCCAGAACAGGCTACCAGACCCACACACAGGGGCTCAGAACTCAGAAACAGCTTGGCTGTTTGTGGGAACTTGGTGCACAGTGAGTGTGGCCAGGTCAGGCAGTGGACACCATTGGGAAAGCCTGGGAGGTTGGAGGGACAACTGAGCCCTGACCACTGCTTTGCACCCTGTATGGGTATGGGGTGGAAGCCCTGCAGGAGGACCGTTTCCATCTAAATGCCACCCAAAGCCAACAGAAACTGGACCAGCCAGGCTGGGGGAGCTGGAGACAGCCTCGGTCTGGTTGACTTATTTGGAAATAGGATCTTTGCAAATAACATTAGGTTAAGGGTCTTGAGGTCCTTCTAAATTTTGCATGGGTCCCAAAGTCCAATGATGGGTGGCCTTAGAAGAGGACATGACACAGAGACATGTGGGGCCAGAGGCCATGTGAAGATGGAAGCAGATATTGGAGTGATTTTCCAGATGCTCTCTGGAGACTTTGGAAGGAGCTCAGCCCTGCTCACAGCTTGGTGTTGGACTGCTGCCATCCAGAATGGGAGGGAATGAATTCCTGCAGTTTTACACCCCCGCATTTGTGGCACTTTGCTATAGGAGCCACAGGACACTCCTACAGCTGGTAACAGGGTTCTTCAACCACTGAAGGCACAAGCCTGAGGGTGAAAAGCTGAAGAATTTGACCACATAGAAATCAAGAATTTTTGTTATATTGCCCTGAATGCATAGCTAAGTTGGTTAGAGTGTCTCCACAATAAGCCAAGGTTGCAGGTTCTATCCCCCTTCAGAGCACATACAGGAATCAACCAATGACCACATAAATAAGGAGGACAACAAATCAATGTCTGTCTGTCTCTCTCTCCCCCTCCCTCTTTCTCTAAAATCAATCTTCAATGACTACATAAGAATTTTTGTTACATGAGGCCATGATAAGCAACATGAACAGATAGGGATGAACTGGTAAAAGTCATTGCAAATGTGAAGCAAACTGGGAACTGGCATTTGGAATGACCACCTTACAGAGTTCCAAGAGGTCACCAGGAACACCTTTAGGAAACACGGTAACAGCAAAGGCAAGTAGGTGAGGATGGCTCCCCAGTGTCTGAGGAAATAGTCAAGTTCCTGACTAATGGGAGCATTTAAATTAGAACAGTACACACTACTTTCCAAAGATTAGAGTGTGACACCCTCACGGGGAAGGTAGAGACCATGTGCAGGGCTGTCCTGGGGTGGAGTGAGTGGGTGTCTGGGAGCCTGGGGTGGTTCAGTCAGTCCCAGGATGGAGATGGGTCCAGGCCAGCCCCTGGGAACAGGTGCTATGTGGAAGAACCAGAGCATTCATGGTCCTGTCTTTGGGGCCACTACCAAGGTCAACAAAAGGGTCAGCTGGTCTCACTGTCCAGAGAACTCTGGGGCCTGGCTCGCATCCCAGGGGTCAGAGACACTGAGTTCCCAGCTAAGTCTGAGGGGTCTGAAGGCTGTTGGTATCCTGTTCTGTAGGGGTTTCATAAACACTTGCAGGCTGGCTCCCTCCAAGCAGCCCATTGGTCCCTGATCTCCCCCACCCAGGCCCCCCTGCTGTGCTCTGGCCTCCAAATGGGGTTTCAAACTGCTCAGGCTCAAAGCCCACTCACCTCGTGCTCTCTCTGTCCAGGCTCTGTCCAACCTCCTGCCAGTCCCCACATCCCAGCTTACTTGTAACTTTCTAACCAAGTGGGAACCTGTTCTGGGCCCACCTTACCTAGGTCGTTAAGGAGCAAGAAGCCTCAGCCAGCCCTGTCCAGACTTCCAGCTCCAGGCTTCACCACATCCTCCAGCACTGAGGGCTCTTGCGGACACTGGGCAACACCTCCCACATGGGACAGCACACAAATCCACACTCACACACATGCACACATGCATGTCCTCGGAGACACGTACACATGTTCACGCCACACAGATGCACACACTCACATATTGCATGCAGCTGAGACTCAGCTTGTTTAGATATAGACTCTGTCCTGTGTCCTGCAGTACAGGACCACCAGGTTGGGGCAATGTCAGGGTGGCTGTGGAGGCTGGGGTATGTGCCTGCAGGATAGGGGGCATCCAGGCCCAGCCCTGGACAGAAAGGGCAGGTCAAGGGTGATTTCTTGAGGTTGGGGCAGGGCCACAACTCCAGGAGGGAATGGGACCACAAGACCTGTATACCCAGAGCTGAGCTGACCTGTGGAAGCTGTTGTGCTCCAAGAACAATGGGCCAAGGGGGGTGGCCAAGGCTGGAGATGGTGCCCACCTCCCACATGCCTCCTTGCTCTAGCACCAGCTACCCAGCACATTCTGGGACATAAGGATTGAACCAGCAGGCTGGGTCAGACTGAGGCCCAGGCCCCTCATGCCCACAGCCCAGGGAGAATGGGAAGGAGTTGCCAGGGGCCAGGGCAGCTGAGGGGAGCCCCTAGCCCTGCACATTCCCACATGTGCAGTCTGCATGTCTGTCCCCACCTCACCTGGGCCCACCCTGATACCCAGCTGGGGCTATGCCTGCTCTAGCCTTGCGGCTTCTCTCAGAATCACAGGTTCTTCAAAGGAACTCTACCTTCCTAACTCTGCCGCCCACACAGCATCTGTCTCCAGGGCCAGGGGCTGGGTGTTACAGAGCAGGACCCTCTGTCCCAGGGGTCAGAGGGCTCCAGCTGGGTCCTTCTCTTTGCACCTGGTCAGCCCACCCAACCCTGTCTGCCATGCAGCAGTCCTGGGTCTTCCAAGGCCACTAGGCCTGACCAAGCCATCTCTACTCTGCCTTCCTGCATGAGGACCTCTGACACAAGGTGTCCCAAGTCCAGGGGATGAGGTCCTAACGTCTCATTCTCTAAAACTGTGCACATCTCCTCTGAACAGCTCACACCATTGAGATGGAATGGCAGGCTCCTATGGCATCCCCTATGTGTGTGTGGGGGTGTCCTTCATGGGATTCTGGGGACACACAAGCCTGCTAGACATGTCCACAACATGAAGACAAGGCATACATCAGTGGAGTGTTGATGGTAGATTGGCTGCTTCTACAGGTCAGAGTTGGATACCGTGGGCAACTCTAGGTCATTTCTAGGTACAGTGTTCCCCATACCCTCAGAAGCCACCTGAAGAAGGGACATGGCACAGTGCCCCCAGGCTTTATGGACTGGAAGGGTTTTTCAGAGCTGTCAGCCAACCTTACAGTCATGACAACCTCCCCCAGGTCCCTCCAGCCCTCCCTGGCCATGCCACCAGTTGCAGCCCTGAAGGGGGCCCAGATGCAGGAGGATGATGTGGGAGCAAGGGTCAAGGACCCCAGGTGACCTGTAGACTCACACATACACACACACACACACACACACACACACACACACACACTCAGAGCTGGCTCCTTCTGGTGTGGACACACACAAAACACAAAGGAGAGCCGCATGTCAGCAGTAGGCCCTGCTTCCACATCTGTACACATGGCCCACCAGCCCTCCATGTGTCAGGAACAAGAGTCATAGCCTTTTCCTGCCAGAGAGCAGTGGTAGGAGGCTCTCACTCCCTCCTCAGGCAGCCAGGTGACCCCAGTGGTTGCTAATAGCATCTGGGAGAGAGGCTGGAAGTGAGCAATGAAGGCAGGGCCAAGGTTCGGGACCCAGAGCCAAGAGCTCCTCAATGAGGACACAGGAGCCTTGCTGAGACAGTCTCTCCATCAACTTCCCAAGAACACAGAAAGAAGGGACCTTCCAGGGCTGCACAGGCCCCGGGGGTTCCCACTCCATTTTTAGCAGAGAGCACTGAGGCAGAGCACTCCTCCCCCTGGCCCTCTAATCTGGACTTAAAAATAACTACAATGGTTTCTAATGACTGACCTCTCCTGGGAGCCTTTCTATCCAGGGAGCCACAGAAGGTGAGGAAGGGACAAGCCGGTCGCCATGCCAACCAAGAACTGACAGAAGATCCTGGCAGTCCAGGTGCCCCAGCTCTGGGGCTGTTCCAGGCAGCTGTGAAGGGCAAACTGTTGGGCCACGGCCAGGAAGCAGACACCTGACTGCCCACCCAGCATGGACTGAGCCTCCTGGTCACAACTGATCTTTTAGCGGTCCCTCCCCTGAATGGAGACACAAGGAAGCAAGAGAAAGACCAAAACCAACCTGGAGAAGACAAAGAGTAAAGACCCTCAGAGAGAACAGGGCTCAGCAGGGCCCAAGGCCAAGGGTCAGGAATCATACGTGGACAGTGGGTTTGGTGTAGATCAGCCAGGAGGGCAATCACCAGCTAAAGGAACAGCAGAGAACTAGCCGTTCCTGTGCTGGACAGCACAGCAGACTGGCCTGGGGCCACATCTCCTGGCCTGAGCTGGGCAGGCCTGACAAAGGTAATCTGGACTGAGCTGGATTGTGCCAACTGTGGCTTGAGTGAACAGTCATTCAAAAGGAAATGAGGTATCCTCAGCTCAATTGGGCCAGGATGGTCAATCTGGGCAGCCCTCAGCCATGCTAGCCTTGATGCACTGAGGTAGGCCAGGCTGCGCTGAGCTGGGCTGTCTCAGACTGGGCTGGTTTGGATGAACATAGTCAGGCTAAACTAGGTCATAGTCAGGCTAATCCAACTGAGCAGAGCTGAGGTAGTCTGGAATGGACAGGCCTAGGGTGGCTGAGCTGCGCTGGACACACCTGAGCTGAGTGATGCTGACTTGGACTTGGTTGGAGTCTGCTGAACTGAGCAGGGTGGAGTTGGGGGAAGCTGGGCTCAGTAGTATAGGGTCAAGCTAAAGTAGGCAAGGTGGGTGGAATAGGCTACTTTGGCCTACCTGGGCATAGCTGCATAAGACTGAACTGTTTGATCTCTGCTAAGCATGACACACCGGGGCAAGGCTGAGCTGAGCAGAGCTGGAATGAACTGGACTGAACTGGGCTGAAATAGGCTGAATTGAGCTAGGCTGAACTGGGCTGAGCTGAGCTGAACTTGAATGAACTGGGCTGAGCTCAGCTAAAAAGAGAGGGAATGAACTGGGCTGAACTGAGGCTGAGCTGAGCTGAGCTGGGCTAAACTGGGTTCGCCTGAGCTGGTGAGAGACAGAATGATCTTGGCTGAACTGGGGTTGAACTGAGCTGAGCTGAGTTGAGCTGGGTTAAAGTGGGTTGAACTGGGATGAGCTGAACTTAGCTGAACTCGAATGAACTGGGCTGAGCTCAGCTAAAAAGAGAGGGAATGAACTTGGCTGAACTGGTTTGAGCTCAGCTGAGCTGGGCTGGAATAAACTAGGCAGAACTGGGTTGAAGTGGGCTGAGCTGAATGACCTGAGCTGAGCTGAGCAGAGCTGGGTTGAGCTAAGGTGGGCTGTGCTGTGCTGATATGAACTAGGCTGAGCTGGGCTGCACTGAGCAGGAATTAAGAGAGCTGAACTCAGCTAAACTGGGCTTACCAGAGCTGAGTTGAGCTGAGCTGAACTCGAATGAACTTGGCTAAACTGAGCTGAGCTGAAATGGTCTAAGCTGAGATGAGCTGAGCTAAGCTTGATTGGGGCTGACCTGGGCTGACCTAGGAATAATCTGGGCTGAACTGAACTGAGCTGAGCTGGGCTGGAATAAACTGGGCAGTACTGGGTTGAAGTGGGCTGAGCCAAATGACCTTAAGCTGAGCTAAACTTGACTGAGCTGAACTGAGGTGGGCTAAAGTGGATTGACTGGGCTGAGGTGAGCTGAGGGGAGCAGGCTGATCTGGAATGAACTAGGTTGAACTGGACTGAGCTGAGCTAGGCAGAGCTGAGCTGGGCAGAGCTGAGCTGAGCTGGGCTTAGCAGGGCTGAGCTGGAATTAATTGGGCTGAACTGAGCTAAGCTGAGCTGAGCTGGGCTGGACTGAGCTGGGCTAAACTGGGCTGAGCTGAGCTGGGGTGGAATGGGTTGAACTGGGCTTGGCTGGCTGAGCTGTGGTGAAGTTTGCTCAGCTGAGCTGAAGTGGGCTGGCCTGAGCTGACCTGGGCAGAGCTTAACTGGACTAAAATGGGTTGAACTGAGCTAACCTAGGCTGACCTGAGCTGAGCTGGGTAGGGCTGGGCTGCACTGGACTAAGGTAGACTGAACTTGGCTGAACTGTGCTGAACAGGGTTGAGCTGGGATGCACTTGGTTGAACTGAATGGGCTGAACCTAACTGGGCTGAGCTGAGATGAGCTGGACTCAGTCTGGTCAAGCAGGGAGGTGTCTTCTATGAGTCCCTCTTGTCCTAGCTTAGTTGTGCTAAAATTGAGTTTAATTTACTGAGGAGGCTGTTCTTGGCTGACAGGTTGAAATGGGCTGAGTCAAAGTAATTTGGTTTAATTTTGTGGACTGAAGTAAGATGAGATCAAAGCTGGAAATGTTCTATTCTAGGCTCACCTGGATGAGGATGAACTAGCAGGGGCTCTCTGGAATTGAGCTGGACTGAAATGGGCTGGGCTGAGCAAGGCTGGCACACAGAGCTGGTTGGTGTTGCTAGTGCCAGCTGTCCTGACACAGGGTCACCTGGACCATAAGAGCAGAGTGGATCAGGGGTGAAGAAGCTAGAGCAGGGTAGGATGGGCTAAGCTCCAAAGTTCCCAAGCCAGGGGAGGGGCTGGCTGAGTCACCCACTGAGGGAATACTTCAGGTGGGCTCTGAGGTGCCCCTGTCATCTCTCCATGGAGCCTGAGTTGGACTTCCTTGGAGGTCAGCAGGGAGGGGAGAGCACCAGGGAAGCCTGACTGGTCAGTGACAAGTGGGGGAAAGGGTACCCACAATTGCAGGGAACAGAACTTGATAAGCAGCAGGTGGGGTGGGGGAGGGGACACAGTAGTGAGTCCTGTGGCATGGGGGCCTTGGGCCTTGCCACCCTAGGCCTTGACAGGAGGGCTCAGGGTGAGGCCAGAGGGGCCTCTTGCTGGTTCTGGGGGGGTCTCAGGGTCCAAGCACCCCAGTGGGCTCAGAGCCTCAGCCTGGAGGATTGGCTGCTCCTTGTGATACCTGAGAGCCCATGTTCAGGCCACTCAAGCTGAGGGTGGGATCCTGACCAAGGGTGTAGACAGAACCATTTTCCAGTGGGGTCTCAGGGATCATCAAAGGTTGTTTAGGAGGAATGGTCCAAAATGAGCCTGGGCTGTTCTGTCCACCAGGGCTGGAGCAGGAGTCCAGTGCTCTGTCCACTAGGCCACCCTGCTTCTGCCCCTCAGCCCTTCCAGCTTCCCTGGGGCCTCAGGAGCGAATGCCCCAGGTCAGAGGTGAGCCAGCACTGACCTGGCCCTGGTTGCATCCCACAGTCTCCGAACAGCACCCGTCCGTCTTTCCGCTGGTCCCCTGCCACAGCAGCATCAGCACGGGGGACACCTCTGTGACGCTCGGCTGCCTGATCAAGGACTACATCCCAGAGCCTGTGAATGTGACCTGGGATGCGGGGTCCCTGGAACATAGCGTCATGACCCTTCCTGGCACCTTAGACTCGACCTCAGGCCTCTACACCACCACCAGCCAGGTGACAACTGCCTCAGCCGAGTGGGCCACACAGAAGTTCACCTGCAGTGTGGAGCATGCCGGGGATGTCCCTGTGAAAAGGATTGTGCGTGGTAAAGCAGGTAGGCCCAACTGCAGCCAGGGGCCTGCTATCAGAGATCAAGGGCCATGCTTGGTGGGAGGGGGTGTCACACCTGGGGTTCTTGGGTCCCTGGGCAGCTGGGAGGTGGGGTTCAGAGGCTGAGAGAGGCCAACATCAGGCCCACCACTGTGCCCCCAGTGTGCGCCACCAACGTCACCCAGCCCACTGTGAAGCTGTACCACTCCTCCTGCAACCCCAACGGCAATACCCAGGCTACCATCCAGCTCTTGTGCCTCATCTCCGACTTCACCCCAGGTGACATCAAGGTCACCTGGCTGGTGGATGGGCACACAGACAAGAACATGTTCGCATACACCAGCACCCCAAAACAGGAGGGCAACCTGTCCTCCGTCTTCAGCCAGCTCAACATCACCCAGGGCGAGTGGGTATCCCAAAAAACCTACACCTGCCAGGTCTACTATCAAGGCTGCAAATTTGAGAAGCATGCCCGCAACTGCCCAGGTACAGTGCCCCCATGCTGACATCACAACCTCAGGGCTGAGAGGGGCCCAATGTAGCTTAACACAACCCCTCCCCACACACCACAGAGTCTGAACCCCGAGGTGTGAGCGTCTACCTGATCCCGCCAAGCCCCCTTGACCTGTATCTCCACAAGTCACCCAAGATCACCTGCCTGGTGGTGGACCTGGCCAGCGACGACAGTGTGACCCTACAGTGGTTCCGGGAGAGCAGGGGCCTTGTGAAGGACACCACTTGGAACAGCAAGCTCCAATTCAACATGACCTACACCGTCACATCCACCCTGCCAGTGGAGGCCAATGACTGGATCGAGGGCGAGACCTACGAGTGCAGACTGAGCCACCCGCACTTGCCCAAGGACATTGTGCGCACCATCTCCAAGGGCAACGGTCAGCCTCGGGCTGGGGGGTGAGGTGGGCCCCTGCTGGAGCCTGGGCTGACTCCACACCTATCCACAGGCAAACGTGTTTTCCCCGAGGTCTATGTGTTCCTGCCACCTGAGGAGGAGCAGGGAGCCAAGGACACACTCACCCTCACCTGCCTGATCCAGAACTTCTTCCCTGCGGACATCTCGGTGCAGTGGCTGTGCAACAACTCCCTGGTTCCGACCAACCAGCAAGCCACCACGTGGCCCCTCAAGGCCAACAGCTCCAGCCGCACCTTCTTTGTCTTCAGCCGCCTGGAGGTCAGCCGATCGGAGTGGGAGAAGAGAAGCCAGTTCACCTGCCGAGTGGTCCACGAGGCTCTGTCAGGCTCCAGGACCCTTGAGAAATCAGTGTCTAAAGCCCCTGGTAATTGATGCCATCCCTCCTGCCTCTCCCAGGGCTCCATCCATCCTGCTGGGACAGGGAGGGTGCCGGCCAGCCCTTCCACACAGTGGTGTCAATAAACATTCCAGTGCCTGTGCAGAGCCCTAGGTGCCCATTCTTAGGGGTGGGCATGGCAGGACAGGGTGTCTGGGCCAGAGGAATGGATGCCAGGAGAGGGCTGGGAGGGGCAGGGCAGAGCTGAGACGTGGCTCTGTCCACCATCCCCATTTGTGTTGGGGGCCTCCCCACTACCCCGTTGTGAATCCTGCCTACTCATGGTGTTGTAAATACCAGAGGGTGGTTTTGGTATAGGGACCATGGTAACCCCAGCTCAGCCCACAGCTGCTGCCTCTCAGGAGCCCTGAAGACCTTGGTGTCTACCCCAGGCTCCTGCTAGCCCCTCCAGACACAGACAAGCTCCCCAACTCCAAGTCCAGCTGCACACACAGGCCCTTCTGAGTGGAGTCACAAGCTGAGTGAGATGCCCACACAGACGCAAACATGCTGGGACCCAGACATCCCCACTGCCAATGCCCCTGCCAGCTCCTCCTGAGCAGAAGTGGCCAGGGGCAGCCCACAACCCACACAGGGCCAGCCAGCATCAAGCCCTGCCACACTCTGACCCTCACCTCGCCCCACCGCAGATTAACCCCAGGGAAGGGCCTGGCCCTCACACACACACTCCCATGCCTCCCATACAGCCATGCCCACCATGCCGGCCCTACACCCACAACGGTGCCACCCCAACCAACTGCAGTGCCCACGTGGCAGACACATTGCACAGACACTCCTGAGAAGCCTCCTTTGGCCTGCCTCTTGACCCAGTCACCCCCAGACCCTTCTTCCCCATCACATCTGAGCCACGGGGTGGTGCAAAGATGAGCATGAAAAGACCCCGCACCTCCAGCTTGGACCCCAGCAGGCTACACACTGCTTCCTCCTGTGTCCCCAGCCTCCCCAGTCAAATCATCCCTGTCAGTTGTACCCACAGATAGACAGACAGACACATATACAAACACAGACACACAAAATGTCGCACAAGGACACGGACACACCCAGAGGCACATACACACAGACATAAAGGGACACCTACACAGGTGACATACATGGACACAGACACTGGAACACACAGCCACACACGGATACACACAAACAATCAGGACACATACTGACACATGTGGTCACATATGCAGGAGACACACACACCCAAGACATGGGCCTTCCCATTCCCCAGAACAGGCTGCTGGCCCCATCCCAGGGTCCAGAGGCTGCAGGGATCAGATCCAGTGACCAAGTCCACCCCAGGCCCCAAACTCATGTGCACACCCGACCACCTAGACCCACAATCCATTGTACACGCACACATACACACACCCTCCCCAGCACAGCAACACCATCAGCATTCTATGTGAAAAGCAGCAAATGTTAGCCTACAGTGCAATGTAGCCCAGAGGTGCCCAGTTGCTGTGCTCCACACAAAGCCTGACACCTGCACATTGGGCCACCTTACTCCTCAGAGTTGGGGCCTGAGGGACAGCACTGGGGACAGTGCTGGGCCAAACACAGGGCCAGGGGCACCTGCAGGCTCCCACCTGGCCAGGCCAGCCCCTTGAATCAATGGCTGTGTCTGGAGCTCAGACCCCTCCTGGACCTTTGGGCAGCCAACACATGTGCTATTTGGAGGGGTTCCCAGGTCAGCAAGTGAGAAGCTGAGTAAGCACAGGTCTGGGGGTCGGTGAGTAGAGCAAGCACTGAGGTGAGGATCCCCCAGGGCAAGCTGGGGGCACCAGCAGCAAGGAGAGAAGATTGATGAGTGGAGTGAGAGAAAATGTGGAAGGGTGGGAATCAGGAGAGGGCAGAGGGCGGAGCTCCCACACAACCACCCTTGGTGAGGCAGGGATTTGCAATGCCAACCCTGCGAGACTGACTGGCAGCTCTGGGACTGAGGGGGCTGGACAGGGGCTTCCTGAGACACCCAAGGCTGGGGAAGCCTGACTGGCAGGTGCCCACAGAGGTAGACCTCCAGGACCTATGTGCCGGAGCAGCCGAGAGTGAGGAGCTGGATGGGATATGGACCAGCCTCTTCATCTTCGTGGCGCTCTTCCTGCTCAGCGTGACCTATGGTGCCTTGGTCACTCTTTTCAAGGTGGGACACCGCTCCTCTTTCTTGGATGAAGGTGGGTCGGGAGACCCAGCAAGGCAGACAGAGCCAGGGCAGAGACCCTCATGCACACCCTCCTCACAGGTGAGGTGGATCTTGGCAGTTGTCCTGCAAGAGACACCCCAGAGCACGCATGAGTATGTGAACATCATGCAGCCGGAGGTTTGGACCCACAGCACCAGCAGCGCATAGCCTGGCTGCCTTCCTCCCCGTGTCTGAGCACTGCTGAAGTCGCCTACTCTGCCCCAGATGAGAAGGGACCAGACAGACCTCCAAAGGGCCAGAGGCAGGGATTTGAAGACCAGCTAGTGGGGATCCAGATGGTTCCAGCTCAGGCCCCAGGTCCAGGCACCAGTGGGATCCACCCACCCCAGCCCCACTCTCACCCCACTCTGGGAAGTCCCAGAGTAGCATCTGTCCCTTCAACAGAGTAGCCTGGGCTGGACATGGGTGCAGCTGCTCTGGGCCTCTCCCAGGCACTTGGGATCGGGGTCACCCCATTCTGACTGGACAACTCCTGAGATGCAATGAGGCCTGGAGCCCATGGCCTGGCCCACTGCCCAGAACTCAGAACCAAGCCAAGGACTCAGCATCAAGGTCGGACTGATATAGGCTTCCAAGTCCAATACTCAGTGTTCACAGCAAACCAAGGATTAGAGTCCAAGCCCAGCCTGAGGTCTCATTCCCTAGACTTAGTCTGACCCTCCCTGGCCACAGGCCTGAGTGTCTGGCCCTTGTGCCCAGTCCCTGTCCCTCTGCTTGCCCTTCATGCTGTCCACCCCAACCCTGTCCCTGAAGAATGTGGAGACAGAGAAGCCCTTCCAGGGAGAGGCCCTGACATTGTTTGCAGATGGGGCAGGACCCCGCTGGTTGGAGGAGGAGTCCTACGGGGTGCACACAGCAGCTGTCATGGCCTGGCAGCCCCAGTCCCATCCACTGTGGCTTCATCCCAGCTCTCACTTCTGGGTTGGCAGTTCAATTTCCTTCTCATTGTGTTTCTTAGTAAAGTTATTTTTTACAAACCCCATGCCTCTGAGTGTTCATTGGGGGAGATGCCTGTGGCCTCATGGTGGTGGTCAGACAAGAGACACAGGGCACTTATGGGGCCCTATGGGCCCAAGTGGCCAGCTACTGCCTACATGAGTCCCTTTGACACCCCAGAAAAACCTTGGCTTGGTGCCCATCCCACCTGCTCACTGGTCTTTAGCCCGGGCTCACTGCCCCTTCCCACACTAACATAGGAGCCACAATCCCAAGCCCTCTGTGTTCAGTGCAAGAGCCACAGGAACACAGCTGCACACACAACAGGTGGGGGCCAGTATCAGTCTCCCAGGACCACTGACCACCCACCCCAATCTGCCCACCCACCAAGCACACAGTCAGGCCAGTCCTTGGCTCCCTTGACCCACCAGCCAGCCTGGACATCCCAGTGAGCTGATTGAGCAACTCCAGCAAGCATGAACCATGTGGGGCTGGCCACCGTCACCCTCAAGAAGGAACCTGGTATGCAAGAGAGTCAGGAGCCACAGGCCCCCAGAGATGGCCAGGTGGCCAAGAACAGGGTGGGCACAAGGCTGAGCCCCTCTCTCCAGATGAAGAGGCGGTTTCCCTGGTTGGACAGACCTGCCCACAAGGATTTCTGTGCAGTCCACTGGGGATGGGAGAACACATGAATGCATTGATGAAGGTGAGGGCTCCCGCTCCCTCACACACAGGGAGTGCGCATGAACCAATGAAAAGAGGAAAGTGAGCCATGGGTCCTCAAGCAAGGAAAAACCAAAGAGCCAAGAATAAGAACAAAAGCTTTCAATAACTAGAAATTTACAATAAGGAGGAAACCAGGGTTGCATCTGAGCATTCTCTGAGGGTCTCACCCTGTCTGAGGCATGGAAACGGTTAACACCATTCTTCAGGCATGCACTTTCTGCATTGCCAGTGTGCAAACCCCCAGACCCTTTGGACAGGAGACTCCACTCCTCATGATGGCCCTTCATGGAGCCTGGCTCCATGCTACATGGCATCACAGTACACAGCTGACACAGTCAGGGATGAAAATGAGCTCTTACAGCAAGCTTGCTGCCTGCCAGAGCACAGACCTTGGCACCCAACTCTCTGTTGGAGTAGAAAGCCCAAAATTGGCCAACTCAGGCTTGTCCAGGGATGCTGAGGGTTGGGGCTAGGGAGAACACTGAGGAGCAGGGGGCTTTTCAGGCTGCAGCCCCCACCCTTTTGTGCACTCACAGACACAGTGCCACACATGCAGGGACATACATATCCCACACACTGTCACACAGTCAGGACACACACTCATAGACAAATGGTCAAACACTTGGGGAAACAGACAGGCACACACTCAGGGACACAAAGTCACACACTTGAGGACACACACTCACAGACACTGTCACACACTCAGGGACACACAGTCACAAACACACTGACACACACAGGGGCATACAGTCACACACTCAAGGACACATAGTCACAGTCAGAGACACACAGTCACACACTCAGGGACATAGGTTCACTGACACACAGTCCTACACTACTGGACACACAGAGTCACACACTCAGGGACACAGAGTCACACAGTCAGGGACACACACATAGTCACACGCTGAGGAACACACAAACACTCAGGAACACATTCACAGACACACTGTCACACATGCAGCAACACACATGCACTCTCACACTCTCACGCGTGCACACACACACACACACACAGTCTCAGGAAGCCAGGTTCCAACTCCCACCAGTCCCCTCCAGGGTCTGTCAGGCCACAGCCCGAGGCCTCTTCCTCATCTCCTGGGCCAGGAGCCCCCAGGGTAGATCTGAGTGTCTCCCTGTCCAACTTGTGTCCCAGATCATAAGATACCTCCACAGGACCTGGAACAAGGACAGCAAGGGCTTGGCTTACACATGAGTGAATGGAGTCTCTGCCAAGCCTGGGAGGGAAGAGTGATGGTTACCCCACCCAGAGACCTGAGCATGGTGCAGGCAGGGGAGAGGATGGACCTATGGTGGGGACACCCATGGCCCTGCTTTCACAGCCTTCCCTGCAGCAAGAGGCTGCATCCTGGACCCCTCCCTCTTGTTCCTCCTCTAATTAACCCACCCTTATTGGGCTGAAGGGTGACCCCAAAAGCTAGGTCCACATCTCAATCCCTGGAACCTGTGAATGGAAACATATTTAGAATAAAGGTCCTTCCTGATGTGATTAAAGTTAAGGATCTTAAGATGAGAATGTCCAGGTGCTCCCAAATCAAATGGCAAGTGTCCTTATAAGAGAGAATAGAAGATGCAGCCACAAAGTAGGAGATTGGGCAATGCAGCCACCAGCCAAAGTGTGTGTGGAGACCCCAGCAGCTGGAAGTGGCAGGAAGGACCCTTCCCTGGGGCCTCTGGAGGGACCTCAGCCCTGTCCACATCTTGATGGATATCTGACCTCCAGAACTGTGAGAATGAACTTCTGCTGTGTTAGGACACTCAGCCTGTGGTCCTTTGCCTTGGACGCCCCATGCACCAGCATGGCTTGGCCTAGCAGAGGCCCCTTCTCCTTCCAGAGAAGCCCAGGGAGGACTATCTCTAAGCCCCTTCCCCTCCCTCCTGGACCTGCACACAGCTCATGATAGTCAGAGGGACAGAACACAGCCCAGCTCTGCCTCATCCACCCACCCAACTGCTGCCAGCACCACCAGGTCACGAAGACCCAGTGCTACATCTCAGGTCCCAGTGGGTGCCTCCTCTTCTGCTCTGAGTTGCACACCCACCTGCACCCACCCACTGTGGGGTCCTGCCATCCCTGTGTGATCCCAGTTGAGTTCCCTGCCCCCACTGCCCTCCTCAGTTCTGTCCATCCCAGGAATGGCACCAGCCCATGAGGCCCCATCATGTGGCTCTCGCTCATTCTGCCTGCTCCCTGGGGCAGTCACTTTGAGGAAGGCCAGGGTTGTGGGCCCTGTAGATGGTGTGGGACTTGAAGATTCAGAGGTGGGCAAGAGGCGCAGCTGCAGGGACACTCCTCCCCAATGCAGACCATGCTGATGCTGGAAGGGTGTGTGGCTGAGGGTGGGACCCTGAGATGCTGGATTCCTAAAAGCACCCAGAGGTTCTTTGAGTTGCCCCAAGCTCCCTGCCTTCTGTCTATGTCCTGCTCTCTTGCTCTGCCTCCCCTGGCTCCCTGACGTCTATAAAGAGCTGGCCTCTCCCTAGGACCCAGTGTCATTACCAACACTGGCAGGCGTGCTTTCATGAGGGGATAGTCAGTTCCTATATGTTGCTCCAGAACCTTCGGCATGTGAAGAAATGGTTGAATGAATAAACAGAGATGCAAAACAATCTCTACTGTCTCTTGGTTGGGCCAATGTCACCGCCTAGGTAGGGGGACAACTCTAGTGGGAATGGTGGAGCCAGTGGGAGAGCCCTGAGCAGGAAACTGGGCAGATGGGAGCCAGGGCCGCCATGGCCACCCCAGCCTGCAGGGCTCCAGCACCCAGACAAGGGTGGCCTTGTACCCACCTGGCTTAAGTCTGGGCTCCAGCTGCCCAAGGAAGTCACCGGTCATGCCAGGCCAGAGAGTCTCCCACCTTCTTGCTCGACCCTGTGGCCTGCTCACTGGAGGTCACCCAGGACAAGCCCTGTGCCTCAGGACCCCTGTGAGTGACATGCCAACACTCACAGCCTCCATTCTGGGGCCATCTCTGCCTCAGTGTCCTTGAGCCCCCACTGCACATGCTTCAACCTTGCATCCCTGTACCTCAGCACCCCGCCCAGCCCTGTGAGCAGTCAACTGGAGCCAAGACCCCACCACAGTCAGGACCAGGCTCCTGGGGGTCACAGCCCAAGCATACACACCTGGCCTTGCCACAGCCAGACCACATACCAGACATGACGTGGAGATGGGCGGCCGTAACTGGCGGGACAGGAAGTGGGAAAGTGACCCCAACCAGATTCATGACACAGTCTGAAGTCTCTCCCCAAACTGCCCCTCAGTGTCAGCCTTGCCCCAGAGTAAACAAGGGCCCAGAATGGGGCAGGGGTCTGCTGAAGCCACATGGCCATCAGGCAGCTCCTAAATGAGACCTGGCTGTTTCCCTGCTCCAACTCCTCTGCGAAGGGCTTGAGAATGGACCTGTACCACCAGGCACCTGGCCAAGGCATGCCTGGGTTTCTCTCAATCTTGGTGGCCCCTCCAGCAATCTTCAGCAGCTGGGCCCCAGATGCTGGTCAGACCTCATTTTCTCCTTGGCCAGGCACTCTGAGCCCTCCAGGTGTGGAAAACGGCAGCAAGACAGAGGGTAGAGGGGGAAAGTCAAACAACCTCCAAGAGCCAAGAGGATCACAGGACAGGATACTCTACCCAGATAGGAATGAGGTGGGCTGTTGTGGGTAGGTCACAGTTGAGCTGGGAAGAACTGGGCTGAACTAAGCTGAGCTGAACTGAGTTAAGCTGAGCTAAACCGGGTTAAGTTGGGCTGAGCTGAGCTTAAATGGGCTGAATGTGCTGAGCTGAGACAAGCTAAGCTTAGCTCTGCTGAACTGGGCTGATCTAGACTGATCTGGGCTGAGCTGGGCTGAGCTGGGCTGAGCTGGGCTGAGCTGGACTGGATTGGGCTGAGCTGGACTGAACTGGGCTGAGATGAGCCATACTGGGCTGAGTTGGGCTGGGCTGAACTGGGCTGAACTGAACTGGAGTAATCTGAACTGGGCTGAGCTGAACTGAGCTGAAATGGGCTGAGCTGGGCTGATCTATACTGGGCTGAGCTGGGCTGGGCTGAACTGGGCTGAGCTGAACTGAGCTGAACTGGGCTGAGCTGGAATGAACTGAGCTGAGCTAGACTGAACTGGGCTGAGCTGAGGCAAGCTGGGCTGGGCTGAACTGGGCTGAGTTGGGCTGAACTGAGTTGAGCTGAACTTATCTGAGCTGAGCTGAGCTGGAATTATCTGGGTTTAGCTGAGTTGAACTGGGCTGAGATGAGCTGGGCTGAGATGGGCTGAGATGGGCTGAGTTGGGCTGAATTGGGCTGACCTCTGTTGGACTGAGTGAGCTGAGCTGAAATGGACTGACCTGAGCTTAGCTGTGTTTAGATGGGCTGAGATGGAATGAACTGGGCTGAGCTAGTCTGAGCTTGGCCAGCTGAGCTGAACTGGGCTGAGCTGAACCGAGCTGGGCTGGGCTGAGTTGGGCTAAGCTGAGCCGGGCTGAGCTGAGCTTGGCTTAGCTGGGTTGAGTTAGACAGAGCTGACTTGGGCTGAGTTTGACTGATTGGGCTGAGCTGAGCTTGGCTGAGCTGGGCTGATTTGGGCTGAGTTAGGCTAATTTGGACTGAGCTAAGCTGGGCTGAGCTGGGCTAAGCTGATCTGGACTGAGATGGGCTGAGCTGGACTGAACTGAGTTGAAATGAGTTTGGCTGATTTGGGCTGAGCTGAACTGTACTGAGCTGGTCTGAGTTGGGCTGAATTGGGCTGAGTTGGGCTGAGCTGGGCTGAGCTGGGCTGAGTTGAGTTGGGCTGAGATGGGCTGAGCTGGGCTGAGTTGAGTTGAGCTGAGTTTGGCTGTTTTGGGCTGAACTGAACTACACTGATCTGTACTGAGCTGGGCTGAGTTGAGTTGGGCTGCTAGCAATTGGTGAATAGAAGGAGGTGGGTTCAGTGTGGATCATCCTGGATGATCCTGGTCCTGTTCACGGCCCAGGTCGCCCCATTTTAGGGGCATGAGGGCCATGCAGTCTCAGGTGTACCTGTGCCCTGTGTCGTCTCTTGCCCCATCACTAGTGGTCCTGAAGGGAATCCAAGTGGGGGCCCTGTGTGCCCAGCCTATCCAGGAAGGACATCTTTGAAGGGCTGATTTGGTTGGGCCTCTTGTCTTGAGATCCCCATAGTGCATGAGGTGGACCTCTGCTTGTTTGGGAGCTGGGGTGGTATTAGTAGAATGGGGTGGTTTGACCTGGACCCTGCCCAGGGAAGTTAGAGTGAGGGCCACAGAAGACTGAGGTCCCCTCTCTTTCCCAGTGTGCCCTCCAGCACAGCTACATTGGCCCCAAGTCAGGCCGAGCTTCAAGTCCAGACCCCTCTGTGCTCGCCTACGTCCCCCGTCCAGGCCCACCTTCCATGACTCCCAAACTCTGGGAGAGAGTATGGCTGTAATCACTGCACAGAGGGAGCTGAGGCTCAGCACTGCCCACAGACTCCATTGGTCAGTGGAGAGCCATGTGTAATGACCATGAGTTGATATAAGGGTGGCCTTCTTAAGGAGCATGTCCAGTCCATGTGCTGGAGCTCCAAGGAGCATGTTCAGAAGCAGTGCAGCTGGATTTGATAGCCAGTCCAAACCCCAGATTCTTAACATATGAACTGAGGGACCTTGGGGAAACCAGTGACCCTCTCTGTGATCTTTCCTCAGGGCAGAGATGAGGTGGGCATTGTCCTGTCCTTGTGGGACTGTCTCGGGATCTCACAGTGCATCCTTCTGTGTTGCAGTGGACCCGGCCAGTCCCAGTTCCTTCCCACTGAGTCTCCAAAGCACTGACCCAGACGGTCATGTGGTCATCGGCTGCTTGGTCCAGGGTTTCTTCCCGCCAGGGTCTGTAAACGTGACCTGGGACCAAAACGAGGAAGGCACCTCCATCAGGAACTTCCCCCCAGTGCAAGCCGCTGGGGGTCTCTACACCATGAGCAGCCAGCTGACCCTACCAGCTGACCAGTGCCCAAAGAAAGGAACTCAGAAATGCCACGTGAAGTACAACTCCAGCCCCAGCCAGGCTGTGGATGTGCCCTGCTCCACAGGTCAGAGGTCGGGCCAGGGAGGTGTGGGAGCCCTCAGGTTCCTATGGTGGAACCACATGCCCCACTGGGGCTCCCCTCAGGCCAGAGTGGGCTCAGACTGAGTCCCCTGTGGGTGGCCAGAGTGGAACCAACGCTGGATCAGGAGGGAGGGAAGGGGATGAGCAGGCACAGCTGTGCTGACAGCTCTGCCTCTCTCTCAGCAGAGTGTCCAAAGTCATGCTGCCAGCCTCACCTGACACTGCATCGGCCTGCCCTCGAGGACCTGCTCTTAGGCTTCAATGCCAACATCACGTGCACACTGAGTGGCCTACGAGACCCCAAGGGTGCCACCTTCACCTGGAAGCCCATGAGTGGGAAGGAGGCCATCCAGGGGACAACTGAGCGTGACTCCTTTGGCTGCTACAGCGTGTCCAGCATCCTGCCAGGCTGTGCTGAGCTGTGGAACCGTGGGGACACATTCTCATGCACTGTCACCCATCCTGAGTCCAAAAGCCCACTAACTGACACCATCACCAAAACCTCAGGTAGGCCTTGACCCCACCTAAGAGGTGCCACCCAGCACTCAAGTGTGTAAGGCACATACATGCCTAAGCCTGTCTCTCCAGACACTGGTGCCCCACCCGCATTTCACAGATGGAAATGGGGCAAAGAGTGCCCAGCAAGCAGAGGGACCCTCTCCCCTGCCCACACCCCTGACTTGCCTCCTCTACTATTGCAGGGAATCTCTCCCCGCCCCAGGTCCACCTGCTGCCGCCACCCCCAGAGGAGCTGGCCCTCAATGAGATGGTGACGCTGACGTGCTTGGTGCGGGGCTTCAGCCCCCGTGACGTGCTAGTGCTGTGGCTGCACGGGGACCAGGAGCTGCCCCGAGATAAGTACTTGGCTTGGAGTCCTCAGCAGGAGAACGTCCAAGACATCACATTCACCATGACCAGTGTTCTTCGTGTGGAGGCTGAGCAGTGGAAGAATGGGGACAACTTCTCCTGCATGGTGGGCCATGAGGCCCTGCCCCGGAACTTCACCCAGAAGACCATCGACCGCCTGGCGGGTAAACCCACCCATGTCAACGTGTCTGTGATCTTGTCAGAGGTGGACGGCACCTGCTACTGAGCAGTCCCACCTGCCCACCCTACCCTCGAATAAACTCCATGCTGGCTCAAAGCAGCCACACATCCCTCTGGCACCTGTCTGGTCCTCTCGGCTTGGCCCCGTGACATGCCCTCATACCAATGGGCTCGAGTGTGTGTGTGAGTGAGCAGCAGTGTGAGTGCATGGTGACTGAGACCAAGCTGGGGTGAAAGTTGGGGTGGCAGAGTTGTGGGAAGCAGGCATAACTGGAAGCAGGCATAACTGGTGTCTCAGAAAGACAAGCAGTAGGGCAGTGGTGTAGCAGGAGGAGAGGAGGTGGAAGGGAGCTGGGTGGACAAGGAAGGGTCTGCAACCACCATGCAGGGGTCAGGGCATTAGGGGAAGGCCAGGGCAGGAGGACTGGGTTCCAGGGCCCCTCAGATCCACAGTAGGCATGGCACTAAGATGCAGGCCTGACTCACCAAGAAGGGTACCCCCGCCTGGGCAGTCTGCCCCACCTGCATCACATGTCTCTGTGTGCACATGGGTGCACACATGCCCTTCATGTGATCACACTCACATGGGCACATACATATCCTAGCATACTCACACTCACATGTTCTCTGCATGTACATACTTACACGGGCACACACATGTCCCCTGTGTGCTCACACTCATTTAGATGCTCACATATCTGAACCTTGCAGGTGTAGAAAGGTAACAACCAAGGTCCTGCCTGGGGAAGGCAGCGGGAATCCCCATGAAAGCCCCCAACAGGTTTTCCCCAGGTCCCTCCTGGCCCCAGGCTTCTCAGTTTCTCAGCTGGGCACAGCTCAGGAAACAATTTCACAGACCCCATCCATGGCAGCCTCTAATCCTTTCCTGATCACCAGACTCAAGCTTCCCATTCCTTCCTGAATCCAAGTATGGCCTAAAGCATAGGGTGTGGACAGGAGAGGGTAGGGGTCAGAGGGACAGGGCCCTCCCAGCTCCTGTGTGTGGCTCCTGGCAGAAGGAGAGGAGGCCAGGGGAAACGTAATGGAGAGGACAGTCCCATGACCCCCCGGGACACCTGGCACTTGTCTTAAACACCTTCTGGTTGCCTCCCTCTGCTCCCAGGGCCAAGGTGGAGTGGGGACTCCTAGATGCCCTGATTACTACTCCCCTCTTGAGGATCCAGTCACCAAAGGGCAGCAGGGAGAACAAGTTGTTAAGTGGGGAAATGCTGACATAGTGAAGGTTTTCCAGCTTCCAGGGACCCAGGACCTGCCCAAGGAAGATTCCTAAGGAGACAGGAAAGGGAGAAGAAATAAGCAGATGAGGGTCTGAACCAACAGATTGACAGCAGGCAGATAGGTGGAAGGACCACAGGACATATGATGGATGAAAGGATGCAAAAATGGATGGGTGGATGGATGCATGCATGGGTGAACAAATGAATGACCGAATATGTCAGCATATGACAAGCATGTGCAAACTCCATTTAACATGGGAGGTCTGTGTCTGAGGACCCTAAAGAGAGCAGAACAGCCTGGTGGCCGTCACCTGGCCTTCCTTCATGCTCCTCATAGCTCATCAGGTACATTCTCTGGGAGGGCAACAGAGGGCCCATTGGGCCCTCGGCACATTGAACACAGACTCAGACCTGTGTCTCAAACCAGAACAGCCGAGGGTGAACTGTGCCCAGACCAGTCCAGCCCAAGAGCAGGAGCTTGGTCAGAACATGGGGCTGAGATCCAGGAGGCCTTGGGCCTGAGTTCTCCTTAGAACAACAAAGACAGTGCCCACCCTCTTGCCCTGCCAATCTCTCTCCCTAAGGTGTGCTGACACCCTCAGAGACAGGGTCTATTAGGCATCTTAAGAGTGGAGAGGATCCCAGCCGCTTCCAGCCACCCTGTCCTCCCTAAGGAAGCCTCAGCCCCATGAGACAAGGAGCCACACTGCTGCTGTCTCGACCCCGGGGTGCTGGGAGAGGAGGGTGCTGACTCGGCCCCCACCCACTCAGGTGCATGCCTGGCAGGCTCTCAGTGTCTTGCAGATTGTCGAGGGCCACTGTCCTGGGTGGTAATGGACCTGCCACAGGAGAACTTGGAGGAGGACATCCCGGGAGCCAGCCTATGGCCCACCACCGTCACCCTGCTCACACTCTTCCTGCTCAGCCTCTTCTACAGTACAGCACTGACCGTGACCAGCGTCCGGAGTCCACCTGGCAGCCAAGAGGGCCCCCAGTACTGAACTGAAGCCAACCAGGCCCAGGTGGGGAGGTGGAGAGACAAGGAAGTGGGCTCATGTGTTGGGGGGATGGTGCTTGGCTCCCAGAAAGCATGTGCACTGCCATGTCTTGTCTCCCAGGGAGGTCATCCCTCCCAGACACCAAGAACATGGACAGGCTGGAGATCAGCAGGCTTAGGGCATCTGCCTCCCACCAAGTATAGTCAGTCCAGGATTTGGTTCAGTCTCCCGTGAGCCAGCCCAAGTCTGGGGCTGGGGCACTAGCAAGGAGCCTGCTGCATCAGGAACTCTCAGAACTGATCCTCCTGTGTTTGCAGGGAGGAACATGGAAGAGCCTTCTCAAGCCCAGCGGGATCCCAAGCTCAGCCCGTTTTGGAAGCCAGCCATCCATACCTACGCAGGCATCCTAGTACAATAAACTCATACAAATGCAGATGTTCTCTGACTCTGAGTGAAGGGAGGGGCAGGGAACTATGAGGCTACCCAGAGAGGATACTAGCTTCAGGACCTAAGGCAGGTTCACAGTGGACATGGAGAAGATCCCCTTGCCTAGGCCACCAGACCTGGTCCTACATAAGGCACAGGTCTACAAGAGATGGTGTCACTAAGGGCAATATAAAACAAGACCCCTCAAAAGAAATGGGCCCAACTCCCTGGTCCTGCTCACTGAGCCCTGGTCCTGCTCACTGAGTCCTGATCTCAATCCCTGAGTCCTGGTTCTGATCCCTGAGCCCTGATTGTGCTCACTGAGCCTTGTCCCTGATCCCTGAGCCCTGGTCCTGATTCCTGAACTATGGTTATGATCCCTGGGCACTGGTTCTGCTCACTGAGCCCTGGTCCTGCTCACTGAGTCCTGGTCCTGATACCTGAGCTCTGGTCCTGCTCACTAGGCCTGGTCCTGCTCATTAGGCCCTGGTCAGATCACGTAGACCTGGTCCTGGTCTGTGGGCACTGGTTTTGGTCCTCATCTCTGGTCCTTATTGCTCGGCCAGGTCTTGGTCTTATTCCCACTTACCCTGCCTCTGACATGCTCTTGTAATTCTGCATCATCTTTTCTCAGCTCCTGAGTCCAGCTCCCTTGCCTTGGGTCCTGAACCCTGACCCTCTCTAACCTGGAGGACAGGGAGCCTCCCAGGGACCCTTCCCACTCTTGACCTGGGCACTTCACCCTCACGATGAAGTGATGAGCCAGCACCCGGCTTCATCCTTTCCAGGTTCCAGAGAGGTGTGTAAGTGCCAGGATGACTTGGTGGAAAGAGAATCATCCCAGGATCAGGTGGCCTGAGCCAGGCCCCTGTCTACAAGGGGTCTCCACATTCAGAGGTCCCCATGGGGAGAGAGTGCTTGGGCTCATGGGGTGGGAACATGAGGGGGAGGCAGTGGTATTTGTGTTCTCTTATTTTTCTCATTCTTCTCAAGGCTCCTGTGCCTGATCACCTGCTGAAACTTTCAAAATAACCCTATGGGGTAGCTGAGTCATTGTGAACACAGCCTAGCCCAGGTGTCCCAGCCAGAGCCTGCTGTTCTGAGATCAGACCCAAAAACCGAGACTTGGCCAGATGGGCCTGGGGCCTGGGCAATGGACCAGAGCCCAGAAAAGTGCTTCCAGGACAGTGAGCCCCCCACCAAGGCCTTCAATACCCCAGTCCCACCACACAGCAGAGCCCAGCAGCCCAGGGTCAGCCAGGGACTGCCCAGGGTCACCTGGGATCACCCTGAATCAACCAATGTCAGCCTAGATCAGCCAGGTCAATCAGGGTCAGGCCTCAGGGAGGCCACGTTCATCCAGGTTTAGACCAAGGTCAGCCCAGGGTCAGTCAGGGTCATCGGAATCACACAGGTCAGCTCAGGGACGGCCAGGGGCATACGGGGCAGCCAGATAGGTGCCTGCATGTGGGTGGACCAGCCGACCCTGGAGACTCCAGGGTGTCACAGCATCAGGCCCACTGGCCTCGGCCATCATGTTCTGAAGGATCAGGATGAGCCCTATTACTTCCATTCCTTCCTCCTGTGTCAACTGGGAACTTTCTGGAGGGAACAGTCCCCTCATCCCTGTCTGAGGATTGTGGGGCATGATCAGACCTCACAGAGGCCAAGCCCACCCAGGATTAGCAAAGGTCATCCAGGATCTGTCAGGGTCAGCCAAGGACCCACCAGGATTAGCTCCTGCTACTCTGATGTCCACCTGTCACTAGCCATAGGGCTCTGGGCCTAAAGCTTCATGGGGCCTATAGCCATGACACAGTCAGGCCTGGGTAGGATGCTGGGTCTGTAGGACCCCATTCCCCCTCCCTCTTGCTCCCCTAGTTCTGGGGATCCTGGCAAGGGGCCACGTGTGGGAATATCCCTGGGACCCCAGCAGCCATCCCTATGGGCCCTGGGCCATGCCAGGCACTCCCACAGGGCTCATGGCAGAGCCCACACTCCGGGACACTGCTCCGAGGTCAGTGGCAGAGACAGAGACAGGAAGAGAAAGAGAGACAGAGGGGGAGAGACAGGGCAGCCAGAGACAGAGGGAGACATGGGGAGACACAGAGCCAGAACGGGAGAGAGAAGCCCACAGAGGGAAACCCAGGGGTAATCAGACACAGACAGAAAGGGGCATAAAGGGAAGAAAGTGGGCTCAGGCATTGGGTCTTGGCCACACACACACTCAGTCACACACACAGAACAGTTAGGCAGGCCCCCCCATACACTCCATACACAGTGACCTCTGCACACTCAAGGTCACACACTTCACTCATGTCCAGAGATGAACAGACACACTCAAACTGAACTATTTCATAGTCTAACTCAAACACTTACACCCACACTCTCATGCTCATTCACACTCTCACACACTCACACATAATCTTACACTCACACAATCTCTCACATACTTTCACTCACACTCTCTCACACATTCATACTGCCTCTCATGCACAGTCCTTCCTTCGGCCCTTTGGGCTAAGGGAGACCCAGTGAGGCTCACTAGGCTGAACTGCTTCCTAGGAGGTGAGAATATCCAGGGCATAAGGGTCCACCAGCCCCATGGCTCACTGGCTGGTGCCCCTGTCCTACCATGGGGTCCCACCTGTGAGGTAGACACACGCCGTCTGCTTGGGGAAGACCCCAGGCACAAATGGTGTGGGAGCACAGGGGCAGAGGCCAGTGGCAGCTGGGAGTATTCCAGTGAATTCTGAGTCAGAGCCTGAGGCCTGTATGTGGGGTGGGGTGCAGAGCAAGTTGGGTTTCAGCTACAGCTCCGGGCCTGCCCCCAGGGGTTGCTGAGATACCCACCATCCCTCTTCCCTATGCACCGTCACTGTGCTGGCTGAGGCAGGCCTCCAGGCCTCAGGAGAAACCCAATTCTACCTGGGCCCAGCCATGGAGCTGGGAGGTGGGGTCCTGCACCAGGAGAGGCAGGATACCCTGGGACAAGGTCACTGGGACCCCAGTCCTGGGGTTCAGGCCTGGGGTTGGTACAGGGTCTCCCACAAGGGATTGACAGCCAGGAGCTGACAGAGCAGGACAGGTAGCACAGCTTAACAGTGACAGACAAGGCCAGGTTTCCAGAGTGGTGGGAGGGCCCTGGCAGGACCATGATTGGGTCCGGGCATCCATGGGGGACCCGTGGAGTGTCTAGCCAAGGCTCTTCCTCAGGGGTCAATGAAAAACTGGGGGGATCAGGCTGAGTGGGGGAGGACGAAATGGAGAGAACAGAGAGGCAAGGAGGGCGACCAGGCCAGTGGGTGATTGAGCCCAAGCATAGAGTGTAACTGTACACTGAACTCATCTCATGGCTGCCTAGAGAAGAAGGGACAGATGGAGGCGGGGAGCCTGAGGGTGAAGGTCATCAGTCATGGAGGGCCAGGTTGGGTCCTGTTTCTTTCATTCCTTCCTCACATGTCGACTGGGAACCTTCTGGAAGGAGAAGGCCCCTCATCACTGTCTGGTGATTGTGGAACATGGATCATTCCACAAAGAGCAGAGGAGCCTAGCCCTTCCTAGATTCACCAGTTTACAGAATAACAAGTCAGCTTCCAAATGTCTCAGGACCTCTGTAGCACAGGCTGTGTGGCTCCTTGCACATGCCCACCCACTTGCCCCCACAGGTGCCCCTCAGCCACCACCACCTCCCCATGAGGCCTCCCTCGGCCCCCTTCACGAGGCCACTGCTTCAGGTCTCCTCCAGAGATGGCTCCTCTTAGACCCCTGCCCAGTGGTTGGACAGTGAAATGACACTAGGTCTGCCAGTGGCACTGGCAGCATTCCACAAACACTGTCCCCAGTCCCATGATCAGCAGGTGCCCCCACCTCCAGCACCCTCAGTGGTCACTGTGTCCACCCTCCATGGCAAATGGACTCCCAGGGGCCAGAGTATGTTCACTACCATGCCCCCCGCTGCCCAGCCAGTGTCCCAGGGGCCATGTCCTAGCTGGCCAAGGGAATGGCGAGACCATGGTTCTTTGCAGCCCAGTCCCAGCCCTGGCCAAGAAGGTTCATGTTCTCATCTGCTGTGGGACCCACCCAGACAGCTGCTGGGGGCCTCCCAGGGCAGTCTGTCCTGGGGTGCTTACTGATGAGCCAGGATTGTGGTGGGCTGGGAGTTGCATTGTTGGGGTCTCTGGGCTCCAAGCGAGGTCCTGACACAGGGCCCACTCTCCCACCTCTGACTGCCCTCCCCCAGGCAGGTGTGAGGAGGCTCCTCTCAGTTTCTCCCCAAGTGACTCATTTGGGGCAAACTTGGCCCTGGACAGCACATGCAAATGGCTGTTTGTTCCACACTAAAAAAAAACATGTTTCTCACCCTCTGAGGTTCCTTCCAGAAATAGCTTGCTCCAGTTCCCCACCTGCAGCCCAGCCACTGCCCCCTCAACCAGCATGGCCAAGCTGGCCTGGCTCAGATTCAGGGGACCTCCCCCCTCCCCCAGGGCAGAGTCCACCAAGCCCACCAGAACAATCTTGGTCAGTGACACAGAGACCACCCTGCAAATGGTGGTAATTTCAATGAGTTAAAGTGGTCTTCAGCTCACTTCCATCTCTGTAACCCAAGCTCACAGGCCCTGCCACTGGTCTGGTCTGGGAAGCAGGGCAGAAGCTTGTAGGAAACCATCCCTGGGACCCTGCTGGTCCCCACTTTGCAGGTGAGAACAGCCAGGCTCTGCAGGGCCAGGGAGTTGTCCTGGGGTCATGTGGGGATGGGCACTGTGGGCCCTCTTGGGTCACAGCACCAGAGCCCTCATCAGCCTTTCACCTCCCTGGCCCTGACCAGCCCTGTCCTGTCCTCACCCTGCCCAGGCCCTGGCCACATTCCATCTCCATCCAAGCCTCCAGTCCCATCTCTCCCTTGGACACTATCCTTGTCCCTTATCTTGCCATTCATGCCTCTCCCTGTTTCTCTGTATCTCCCTATCTCTGTGTGTCTCTCTTTGTCTCTGTCCTTGTCATCTCTCTTTGTCTATCTCTTTCTATCTGCCTCAGCCTCTCCATGTCTATCAGACTCTGCCTCTATCTGTATCTTCCTCTCTCTGTATCTCTGTCTCTCTCTGTTTATCTGCCTCTGTCTCTCTCTGCATCTCTCCATCTCTGCATGTCTCTGTCTGTTTCTGTCTCTCCCATCTCTGTTTCTGTTCTTTTTGTCTCCTTCTCTCTCTCCCCTTCTCTCTGTCTCTCTGTCTCTTTGTCTCTCTTCCTCTCTCTGATTCCTTGTGTATCCCTGTCTCTCTTCATCTGTCTCTCTACCTTTTCTTCTGTCCACCTCTCTCTTTCTCTCCTTCTGTCTCTGTCTCTCCCTCTGTCTGTTTGTCTGTCTCTCTGTGACTCTCTTTCTCTCCCTCCTTTGTCCATCTGTCTCTCCCCATTGTGTTTCCCCTTGTCTCACACTGTTGAATCTAGGAAAAGCTGGACTCTTCTGCTCTTTCCAGAATGACCTGTGCTCCACAATTACCAGATGGTGATGAGGGGGCTGCTCCCTCCAGAAAGTTCCCAACTGACACTCGAGGTAGGAATAGAAGGAGCATGGCCCCTTCTGACCCTTCAGAATGTGGTGGCCGAGGCCAGTGGGCCTGACGTTGTGACACCCTGGAGTCTCCTGAGCTGGCTGGTCCACCCACATGCAGGTGCCTCTTAGGACTCCCACACAGGCAAGTCTGGGTGCCAGTACTGGGCAGTAATGGCCAGTGGCCACCCACACCCACCTGCAGCTCCACGAGTTTCACAGAGAGAGTCGGGGTTCACCCTACAACACCAAGGGTCTGAGAAACAGGGCTGCCCCAGGGCCCACCACCCACCTCCAGGACTGCAGGACAGGGCAGGGGAGCAGGGCAAACTCCCCAGGGGAGTCACCAAGGACAAAGGGCACAGAGCAAGGGGCGTGGGGGCCAGGTCCTGATGCCGAGGTGGTGGGGGAACCCAAGTGGGTCTCTGTGACACTAATGCCTGTGGGCCATCACTTAGAGTGATCAGGATGGCATAGCTGTCCTCAGGTCCTCCTGGTCTCCAGAGACACATATGCAGGGCCACAGGTGAGGTCTGGGGTGCCTGAAATGGCTGGGGAGGGTGGGTGGACACACTGGGTACACCCTACCCAGGCCCCACACCCACACACCCACTTCAGCAAGTGTTTTCAGATTAGTCTTCCAATGTGCCAGACTAATGTGGAGGAGGCCCAGCAGGACACAGACACAGGAGTGGGGGAGGTAAACAGAGAATCAGATGCCCACCCCACTTCTACCCCAGGTTTCTGGGCTCAGTCAGAGCAAAGCCTATGCTCCTCCTTAGAGGTGCCCACCTGGTCCTGTCACCACTCCTTACTGCTCCTCCTCCCCCACCCATCCTGCTCTCCAGCCACTCACTGACCCCTCTGGAAGAGCCTTGGCCAGACCCTCCACAGTCCCCCATGGACACCTTGCCCCACACATGGCCCTGCCAGGGCCCTCCCACCACTCAGAAGCCTGGCCATATCTGTCACTGTCAGGTTGTGCTACTTGTCCTGCTCTTTGATTGTCCCCTGGGCATTATCCCCAGGGTCACCAGGTCTCAGCTCCCAGCTGTCATTCCTGGAGACCTGGCATCAGCCCCAGGTCAAGCCCCAGAACCAGGGTCCCAGTGACCTAGTCCCAGGGTTTCCTGCCTCTCCTGGAGGGCTTCTCAGCAACCCCAGGGCCAGGCCCCAAGCTGCAGGTGGGTCTTGACCTGCTCTGCCCTTCTCTCTGGGGCTCTGAGTCAGGCCTCAGGATCTGACTCAGGACTCACTGGACTGCTCCCAGCTGCCACTGGCCTCTGCTCCTGTGCTCCCACACCATTTGTGCCTAGGGCCTTCCCCAAGCAGAGGGTGTGTGTCTACCTCACAGGTGGGACCCCACAGCAGGACAGGGGCACATAGCCAGTGAGCCATGGGGCTGGTGGACCCCTATGCCCTGGATGTTCTCACCTCCTAGGGAGAAGCTCAGCCTCATGAGCCTTGCCAGGTCTCCCTTAGCCCAAAGGAAGGAGTGTGCACAAGAGGGACTATTTGTGTGTAAGGGAGTGTGAGTGAGAGTGTGACAATGAGGGTGTGTGACTGTGAGAGTTTGGGGTGATGTGATTATGTAAGGCACTGTGTGATTATGAGTAAGTGACTCAGAGTGAGAGTCAACTGTGTGAGTGAGCAAGGGCTATAGGAGTGAACATGTGTCTGGTTCCCTATGTTCATCTGTGTGAGTGTGTGAGTGTGTCAATGTGTTCCAAGCATGTAGGGAGGGGTGAGTGTGAGTTAGGGTGTCTTGTATGGCTGTACTTTTATTGTTTAAGTGTGTAGTAGCATGTAGTGTTGTGTTCAGAAGTGTGTGTCCAAGTGTGTTTCTCTGCATGCTTATGTGACTGTGGGTGTGAATGTATTCACCTGGATGGTGTGGGTTTCTGTGGCTGTGCTGTGAGTGGGAAAATGGGTCAGTGTGCCTATCTGGGCCTCTGTCTCTGTCCAGGTTTGGGCCACCTACCCTGAGACCCTGGCTGTCCCTGAGGTGACTCATGGAGCCCTCATCCCATCTCCTCCTCACAACACAGCCCTACCCCAAGAGTCCCCTCAGCACCCACATACCCCTGTTCTGGGGTGGGGAACTCTGCATGGAGCTGGAAGTCTGAGGGCTCTGTCCAAAACAATGGGTGCTGGCCAACTTTTCCCCCACTAAGAACCCTGCACAGGCACCAGCCAGTTAACATGCACACATGGCACATGCATGTGCACTGTGTATGCACACATGAACACGTGAAGATGCATGAGCATTCCCGCTTATACATGTATGCATGTGTGCACTCAGGCAAGCGCATACACCCACATGCACATGCACACCCATGTACACACATATGTGCACACATAGTCCCTGCAGTGGGGCTGCGAACCACATCTACCCCAGGGACATGCTCCCACCCATTGCCCACCATGTGCTCAATCATGAATGTGCACTGGTGCGAGCTGTGCTGGGGGCACAGGCCACATCCTCCCATGGCCCTTTCACTGCCTAGGTGTGGGGGGTTACCATGAGCAGAGAACCAGGAGCACCTGAACAATGGATGGTGGTCTTTTCCTGGGGGATTATAACAGCCAGGTCTGGAAGGGTGGGATGGGCTATCTGGGTCTCCTAGGGGAGCCATTGCACACCTGCAGACATACTACACGCATCTGTGCACACAACTACACACTGTACATCTACACACTGCACATACCTTTTTACACATCTACACACACCCACACACACTATATATCTGCACACCACACATTTACATACTACATACATCATTGCAACCATATGTAAATACTACATATACCTACATACATCTGCACACACTTCTACACACCATATATATCACAGACACCTGTACGCACATCTACACACCACACACACATGTGCACCCATATCTACACACAGTACACATGCCTACACACCCTTGTATGCCCACCTGTTACACTCCTACACACCACACACTTACATGCATCGCAAATTACACACACCCCACACCCTACATTCATATACATATATACATATATGAATGTATACATACATTCATATACACATTACACACACCTACACACTACAAACCTACACACATAAACACTTACCTGTGCACATCTACATACTACATGCACCTGTACACACACCTGTACATTCATATGCACACTAGAGATACCTACACACTATATACCTGCCCACATCACACTAAACATGCATGTGCACACACATATGCTCATTATACATACCTATGCACTACTCACCTATACACATCACACACTACTCACACTGTGCACACATCTGTATACCCACCACACTCTCATATGTGTGAACACATTTGTGAACACAGATACACAGACTTTGGCCATGCTCACTCCATGGGTCTTCTGCACACTGGTATGCTCACTTGTGTGCTTGCACTCACAGGCACATGGGCCATGTGCTGACTGTGCTCTCTGATTGCAGCCAGAGAAGGCTGGCCCAGTGCTCAGAGCTGAGAGCAGTTGTGAGGCCACAATGACAGGACTGTGTGGCCCCTGGGAGCATGCATGCCGGTCAGCTCCTATGACCTAGGCAGTCAGTGCAGGGGCTGCAACTTGTGTGCACAAGTGTTTGTGTGTTGTTAGTGTACACACATGAATGTGTGACTGTGGAGCAAATCCCTGCTCACCACTCAGCCCACTTTCCATTTGTCCCATCAGTGCAGGGACTGTGGTTCTGGAAAGTTCTGTCTGACAGGACCCTGGACTGCAATCAGAATGAGTGCCTCAGTTTTCCATGGCCTCCCCACAAGGACATGACCCATGGTGGGAGTTGCACAGCCAAGGCCCAGGACCCTCACTGCCCACAGGGGAGGCTGGGTGCACAGCTCCCCTCGCCCAACACCTAGTCTGAAAAACATGTCCCTGGGCCAGCTCATTCCCCGCCCCCCACATACTCACAAAGGCACAAACACATGCTTGCAAATATTTCTAAAAACAACCAGGACAGGAACCACAGAGCAGGTGGGGGCCTGGGTGGAAAGTCCCACTCACCCCTGAGACCAAAGCAGCTGACCCGGAACCCGTGAGCATTTGCATTGGTGGGGGGTGCTGAGGCCAGCTGTTTGGGAGGATTCCTGACAGCCCTCCCTCTGCTGTGCCCCCAGGTAGCCAGGCCTGGCCAGGCTGTGGCCAGGCCGAGAGTGACCAGACCCCCAAAGGACTCCTGTGGGGCCTCTTGGGTGGAGTGGGGAGGCCCAGCTGCCATGGGCAGGGTCTTCCAGCACCCTGGGCAGTGTGATTTGCAGGCTACCAGGAGTGGAAGCTGTGCCCAGAACAGGAGATGCCTGGTCCACTGCCACCCTGCACACCTTCAGGTTGCAGCACTCTGGGGGCTCCCCACCCCAACCCACCCCAGCTCCAAATGTTCATGCTGGAGGCAGACCTTCCCCTTGTCCCAAGTGGGTTATGGAGGTCCCTGTGAGAGCCCACCCTGCACCCTGACATCCTGAATGACCAGCAAGGGCATGGTGGCCATGGGACAGGCCACCCTGCGGGTGTTCCCACCTGGGTATGTGGTGCAGGGGTGTCCTGGCCAGGCCTGCTGTCCCCACCCCAGCTTCCCAGAAGCAGGATCAGTGCCTGCCCACCTCTCCAGCCAGAACCCAGCCCTTCAGGGATGACTCTTAAATTTGTGTGTGTGTCTGGAGGACCCCCAGGGTATGGTCTGGGTGACAGGGGTCAGTGTGGTGGCCCCTCTTTACACATACAGTCTCCCACACATGATCATGTAGGCTCACAGTCACATGGAAACACAAATGGACACACACAGAGAAAGATAATCACACTAAGACAGAGAGACAGACACACACAGAGACATACTGAGACAAACGCAGAGAGATATGGAGACCCAGAGAGTCAGAGACACACAGACACAAATATACACAGAAATGTAAACACCCCCAGGCATTCAGACACACTACTGGGCAAACACACACACAGGTGTTGCAATACAGATGTACCCACAGACCTGATGGGTTCAAATACACACATAGGCACATGAGGCCTCTCAGGTAAACATGTGTTTACACTGACAAACATAAATACACAGACACTCCCAGACACACACACTCTCAGAGGCTAACACTGGACATGGCCATGTGGACATTGTGCACACACACACACACTCAGGAACACACCACATCCAGACACTCACATGGAGCTGTAAGAACACACTCCACCACATTCATGAGTTTCATGGGCTCACATAGGACACATGGGCTCCCACAGCTCAAAACCTTACACAGCTCACAAGGGCTCACAGGGCACACATGGCTCATATGTCACACACGGGCTCAAATGGCACACACAGGCTCACATGGCACATACAGGCTCACATGGCACACACAGTTGACATGGCACACACAGACTCACATGGCACACAAGGGCTCACAGCACACATGGGCTCACATGGCTCACATGGCACACGTGGCTCACATGGCACACATGGGTTCAAATAGCACAGATGGGCTTACATGGAATGCACGGGCTCACATGGCACACACAGGCTCACAAAGCACACACAGTTCACATGGCACACACGGGCTTACATGGTGCACACGGGCTCATATGGCTCACAGCTCACACGGCTCACAGCTCACACATTCTCTCCCAGACATATTCACTCCCAGAGGCACATGTAGGGAGGGGTTGTGTGGTTCAGTGGGGATTTCTTTCTGGGCAACAATGGAGACCCCTGCCAGCCAGAGACCAACAGCCCTGCCCTCAGGCATCCCCTTGGGGTCAGTGCTTCAGGGAACTTGGGGACCCTGGCTCAGCACAGAGGTGCACATCAGGACAAGACACACCTCAGGCTGAGGCTAGGACTGGGGTCTTACACACACAGGGAGCACAAACCCCACACCCAGAGACCCTCAGTCACCCGTGCACTCGCCCAACATGGGACACAAGCTGGCACACGTGGTTACAGGGCAGGAGGGCAGCATGTGAACTCACACCCATGCCCAGACACGTTCACTCCCCGACACACTCATTTGCACATACACCACAGAAAGCTGTCCGGCAGCCCCCTCTGGGACCCTGTCCTGCCCCATTAGGCCAGGCACTTAGGGCCCACAGTCCAGCTACCTGGATCTGTCCCCTTTCAATGGACCCACTCTGAATCACTGAGGATGGTTCCAGAACCCAGGCTGACCACAACTTCCAATGCTGTGGGGGTGAAGCTCGGCCACCCCCAGCCACCTGGGTCCCTGACTCCCCACACTGGCTGTGGAGGGGTCCTTGGATCAGGGTCCATGCATGGAGCTGTGAGGGCCCAGCTGCAGGTGGCAGTGCCCACATGCTCCCCACTACTATCATTGCCCTCCTGCTGAGCCCATTGGCCAGCCTAGGCATCTGCCTCAGGAGGCTCCTGGTCACAGCCGATGCCCTTCCCGAACCCCTGCACCTGGCCTTGTTGCCATGGCAAGGGCCATCTGGTCCCACTGGGGTCACCACGCAGCAGAGCCTGAGCTGCCCCACACTCTCAGGTGCTTGGGTGCCTTTGGGTCAAGAGCCCATGGAGGGCTGGTTCAGCCTGGGGGTGTGCACAGGTGCTCTGGTGGCTCTTGGGCTGTGCTTCTTGGATTGGGGCACTTTTCTGTTGGAATGTGACATTTCACAATAAAAAGATTTTTTTTTAAATTTGTTTAAGAGAAAACTCTGGGCAGAGTATTCAGGGGCATCCATGTGGGTGCCCTCAGTGAGTTTGGTACAAAGACAAGGGGAGAGCAAGAGGCTCTGGGGGCTGGGAGGGACCCACGGAGGGGAGGACAGGCTGGCAACTGGGAGGCCTGGGGTGGCAGAGCCCCATTCCACCACCTGGGAGCCTGAGGCCTCACATCCAGGCCTCTGAGGGCTCAAGGTCCCTGTGGGCTGACGGGCACAGCCCTCCCTCTGGGCCTCCCCTGGCAGAGGCCCTACTCTCAGTTTGCCACTCTCTTCAGCCCTCCCCCAGCCTTTCCAGGGCTGGAAGGGGTCGTGGCTGGGAAGGAGGTTCTGGCCACTCTGGGGGATGCTCCCCTCCTGGGACCTCCATCCAACCCTCAGGCCCAGCCCCTGCCCACCAGACAGTCCATGCTGGGGTGGGGTCAGGAGGCCAAGAAGACTGGCTGGAGTAGGAACCATGGTCCCGCAATTCACCTGGGTCCCCAACTGGCCTCACCCAGCTCTCCCCTCATGGTTAGGGAAATAGTGTTGCTATGTATTTAATTTCTAATACTGCCCTCGCAGACTTGACACCAGGCTTATGTCACAAACATGTGGACTTGGTTATGACTGCTGCAGTGATGGGGATGAGCCTCCTGGGGTCAGGGCTGGCGGACCTGGGGGGGTCCTCACTAGGAAGAGGAAGCTGGGCAGAGGGGTCACCCTATGCTTCTGCACATGCCACAGGTTACCTTGTGAAATATAATACGACACAGTGGGCAACAGTGTTGTGCGTCCAACAGGATCTCAGGGAACAGTATCCCAGCCCACCACACACTCAACACTTGCAACACTCCCAGAGGCCATGAGGAATGGTGTGGGGAGGGTCAAGGAGCAGGAGAGAGGTGGGGTGGAGTTGGGGGAAGGGAATGCAGAGGGGACAGAGGGCAGGAAATGGGGATGGCGGGGGCGGGGGGGGGATGACAGGAGAGGTTGTAGGGAGACAGGGCAGAGGAGGAGACAGAGGCAGGAGGGACCTCGCAAGTTGTCTCAGAGAAGTGGGGAGTCTTGAGGGGAAGGGTCAGAGGTGAGCCAACTCTGAGCTTCTGCTCCCTGATGGCCTCTCCCACTCCCAGTCTCTTTAGGATTCACTGGAGCCCTGGTTCTAAAATGGTGTGCAGTTCTTCCCAGGAAGACATGCAAACACCCCCACACGCAGAGCCTGGACCCTTAGGTGATGCACATCGGGGCCCACAGTCACCTCTCACCCATGAGGAGCCTGTGGCCCTGCTGCCCCAGGGAACCCACCTGTGTGCAGTGATCTTGCCAAAGAAAATAGGCAATTTTAAGATTTTTTTAAGCCCAACATTTTCAGAGGTTTCCACCACAACAGTGGTTCAGGGGATCAGCTCTGCTTTGCTGATGAAACAAAATGCCCAGGTTGCTTTTCCATTTGTGTTTTATGCTGAGGTTGCTGTGACCCCCTCTGCAGAGGAGTTGGCCTGTGGGTCAGAATGCAGCTGACACTGTGCAAACCAGCAATCCAGCAGTCACAGAACTTCAGGGCTCTGTCATTATCTAGGGGCAGAATGAGGAAGGAAAGGGCACGCCCAGAGACAAATACAGACTAGGGCCACCTGAACAAGTCCCATGGATTTGGAACATGTGCCAGGGCCCTGCGCAGGCAGCTCAGTTTGTTGGAGCATCACCTGAGACAACAAAGGACTGTGGTCTCCGTGACCAGTCAGGCCCGGCTGGCACATGTGCAGGGCACAAGAAACTGACGTTTCTCTCTCACTCTCTCCCTCCATCTGTTCCTCTTTTTCAAATCGGTAAACATATATTCAGTTGATGATCAATTTTTTAAAAATACTTTGAAAACGTACCTGGGCAGCTGTACAAACATGCCTAGACCACAGACACAGGGCCACACATGTGAAAAGGTGGAACAGCATGAGATTTGACCACTGGGATGGGAGGGGATCCCACAGATTCTGCACTTGGAATGTGAGCTTCTGAGACCAAAGACCCCGGACCTTGCCTGGCTGCCACAACCTGTACCTACCTTGGAGGCCTGAGTGGGCCCCAGGCCCAGGCTTTCTCCCTTGGCAAGGACCAGGCGCCCTCCTCCTGCCCCACTGGGAGCCCTCAACTCAGAGATATCCAGGACAGGACAGGTGACCAGGAGTATGGTCCCCTCAGGCTGTCTCCCAAGCACCAACTCCGTGTCCAGGGGCCTCCAAATACTTCCCTCAGGGTGGACGCTCACCCCAGGCACAGCCAGCTCAGCTCCGGTGGCTGTCCTGTTGTGGTGAGCTCAGCCTGGAAAGGACGGGATCAAGGTAAGCCTGAGGCCAGAGTCAGGTGATCCGACATAGGAGTCAAGTGGGCTGGGGCTGGCCTCCCTGCAGGAGGCTCCTCTGGCCGGGTCTTGGGCACAACACCAAGCACTGCCGCTCTTGAACTGGACACCAGCCCCCTACACACACATGGAGCCTTGCTGCCCCATGTGGCCATCAGCAGCATTGCAGCCCGTGGTCAGCAGCAAGCTCTGTTACCTCTGGCTGGGGCAGATGGGAAAGGGGAGAGCAGAGAGCAGTGGGGAGATGGCGGGTGGGGGCAAAGGGAAGAGGATAAAGGACAGAGGGTGGAGGGCATAGGGGCAGAGCGGGGATCATATCCAGCACTCCCTGGGGGGGGGGCAGGTCTGGGTTCAGCCTGGGACCCAGAGCTGGGCAGAGTCAGTGCGTACTTCTGGATTCGATCCTCACCACATGCCCTTGCAGGGAAGGTGGCTTCTGGGATCCATACAGGGAGGGTCACACGGAGTGCCAGGAACAGCAGGGACTCCAGGCACCAGCATTTTCCACTGCCTCCACTACGGGCTTTCTTCTGTCCTGATGGCTCCAAGTCCAGCTTTACCTGATGGTAGGCGTTCTGCACCCTGGTCAGGTAGCATGCTATCTTTGTCGCTGCACTTTGGGGGAACACTTCTCAATCCCTTCCCCTATGCCCAACAGAATGACATGCCAGGACCCACTCAGCCTTCCTGTCCTGGGTTCATTTGCAGCTGGTCTAGGCAGGTAGTCATGCTCTGTGTCCTTGAGGAAGACATTTGGCAACACAGGTGTGAGGCCACCGCCCCTGGGGGATCAACCCACTGATCAGGCTCAAGAGCCCCCTGGTGGCCATCCTGTGCCATCGCAGTTCTGCCATTCCCCAGTCACCCGACCCTTCCCCTGAGCAGCTCCCAAGCTGGGGCTTTCAGCCATGAGAGGCAAACCTGAAAATGCCTGCACAGAGGGCAGTGGTCTGAGCAACAGAGTCCAGGAACAACGCAAACCAATGCAGAGCGAAAAGAAGAAGCCACCGCGAGCAAGGGCCAGTGTCAGGAGGCTCTCCAGACTGAGACTTGGGAAGAGCCACTTGTTAGAATCATCAGATGTGGGGTGTGCAGGGCATGCAATTAATTTTGTTAACTAAAGTTTTCGATGAGGACAAGAAAATAAGACATTTTAAAATGAATCAAGAGTTTTGAGAAGAACTTTTGGAAAACGTGCCATTGGCTTTGGAGTCAAGAATGAGACAGGCCGCCCATGGTACACAGCTGGAGGGACAGTCCCTGAGAAGGACAAGAAGTTGAAGATGAGCCCAGATGCAGCACAAGGAGCCAGGAACAGAGCGAGCATGACAGCTGGACCTTAAGTGGCCAGCACAGTAGAGCAAGAAAATACTGAATGCCCCATGGGGATGTTTCTTCCAAAAGAAGAAAGGCAGGGCTGGGGAAGCACAGTGGCTAGGGACGTTCCAAAGGTGATGAAACCCTCTCTTCCTGCTCAAAATCCCACCAGCCCCAAGCAGGGGGACACTTCCATCAATGCAGGGGGGCGGACACAGCGCCACCACCTGGCGGCCCAATCAGGAGCCTGCTGCCCTGTCCCAGAGGCGGAGAGTCCCAGAGCAGGGGCAGGGCTGGGTCCTCAGAGGCCTCTCTCCTGGGTTCGCAAACGAGTACCTCCTCTCTGTGTCCCCATGAGGTCGTCCCTCTTCGCAGTGTGTCCTCATCTGCTCTTCCTGTGTGGACACCACTCATTTGGGACTAGGGATCATGTAGTGACCTCGTTTTACCTCTTTACAGCCCCATCTACACATACAGCCACATTTTTAGTTCCTGAAGTTGGAACCTCTACACAAAAATCTGGGGGGCACAGTTCAGCTCTTAACACTAAATGAAAACATAATGGGATTCCTGACATTTTGAGATGAGCACAGGTTTTAGAAGCATCCAGACAGAAGAGCAGGTGGGCAGACACACATGGGGCAGGGGCAAGGGCAGGGGCAGGCTCAGTAGAGCCGTGGGGGACAGCCAGGGTGCAAGGGGCTAAAGTCACCCTGGCAGGTCCTCTTGCTCCCTCACAGCCTCTTCACACTCGTCTTGGCCCCAGGGTGGCCACAGAGCAGTCTCGGGAGCCCCCATGTGGCCATCATGTGCCATTGCAACTGCTCCAGATCGGGTGGTTTCCAAGACCCCAGCAGAGGTCACAGGTATGTGGCCTCCAGTCACTGGGCCAACTGTGTTCACCGACCGATCACACCCAGCCCATAACACCACCTATAGGAACCGGGACAAAACGCAACATTTCATACAAATAGCGTGTCAGAAACAAAGGAAATGACCCCAAAGAGAATGAGGAGCCAGAAGGAATGAGAGACAAGACCAAACAGGTGGGTGACCTGAACAGTCATCTCCAGGGACCCACGCAAAGCAGGAGCCTCTGGGGAGGCTTCAGCAAAACGGACCACACCATGGACACACCTGGTGTCCCTCACACTGGGAAACCAGAGGCCCACGGCCCTTACCTAATCACAGCCCACCTGTGACCAGATCCAACTCACGATCCCAAGAACTGGCATCACAGAGCAGCCAAACTAAGTCACATTGGATAAAAACCCAAAGTGCAGAAGAGACACTCATGCATCCACACTGCTCTGATCGAGTTTGAAATAAACATAGGTGGGGGAACGGACCAATCTCCAGGTAGAGGATCCTGCGTAATGATGGGGAGGCTCCACCTGATTGGAGGAACTCTGACCCCACCCTTAGGTGTGGACTGCAGTGTGTCTGTCTTCCCTCCTGAAGACAGTGCATAAAGAAGGCACAACAACACTTTCCAGTGGAGAACCTGACAGCTACCCTCAGTCAGGTGGTCGAGGTCAACATCCCAGTGACCACTCTCGTGGACAACATGTCCTCACTATCCATGTGCAAACCCCAGCATCCTCATGAGGAAAACATGAGACAAACTAATGAAGGGCATACCCACTAAACAGCTGCCCAGTCCTGGGAACTGCCCAGCTCCTCAAACCAAGGAAGTCTCCAGAACTACACAGCCACTGGGTACTGGTGACAACTAGATGTTGGATGGGGTCCTGGCTGGGGTCCTGGAATGGAAAAATAACACTGGCTGAAAGGGAAGGAGATCTGAATAAATGTAGGTTTTAGTCAATGATGTATCAGCACCAGTGTGCTGACTGTGACACGGGTATCAGGGATGCTAAGATGTGACCTCGGGGAGATGAGTTGTGAGGCTCTGGACCTTTTTTCTGAGTCGTCTGTAAATCTACAGCTATTCTAGAAAAGGCATTTATTAAAACTTTTAACAACCTGAAAATAACAAAAGCAAAGTTTTCCTCTCTAGGCCTAGTTCCAGCTGCGACTATCATATTTTCTTAGTTTTCCTGTCCTTGTTTTTTCAGCTTCTCTGGTTTTTGGTTTTTATTGTGTTAATTATGAAGAGTCTTGGTTTTTTATTTCAATATGAGAATATCCATTTAAAATTGCTTTTATCCTTACCTGAGGATATTATTTTCCATTACTTTTATTTTATTTATTTATTTTATGATATAAGTTATCTTTTATTTAATATTTATTATAGTTACCATTTAGTTCCCTTATGCCTCCCTCCCCTGAGCTCCATTGCTTTTAGAAAGAGAGGAAGGGACAGAGAAAAGCATCAACCAGTTGCCTCCTTTACCCAGACCAAGGATCGAACCTGCAATCTAGGTATGTAGCCTAACCAGGAATCAAACCCATGGCCTTTCAGTTACAAAACAACACTCCAGTCAGTTGTGCTACACAAGCCAATGCAAGAATATCTGCTTTTTAACTGGTTGGTTTATTTAGGCATTAATAGTTATTGTAATTACTAGTATTATGTCTTATTTTTACCACCATGTTTATTTTTTCATTTATATGAATACTTTTATTTATTTCTTCCTTTCCTCCTCATTTTTTGCTTTCTTTCATTGTATATATTTCTGAGATCATTTTTGGTTTTTACTTGTTTGCTGGTTTAAAAAAGGTATATAATACTTTATGATTGTTTTTAAAACTCATTTTTTACTACCTCTTTTCACTTACAGAATCTACAAATAATCACATCCTCTCAACAAGGCAAACACATTAGCACAATCTGTGTTCCTTGAGAATTCCACCCTGACCTCTAGAATGTTGACATTTTGGGGAATTTTAGTTCCAGACAATTGCAGATACTTTCTCCTATGCACTGTGTTGATCTTGCCTTTTTTTTTTTTTCAGCAATAACTTTACTCTCCTTGCTTCATTTCTCATATCACAGCTCCTGGAATTTCTCATTTGTGAGAAGCCTCCTTCAGTATTGGCTGTGAGGGTCTCCGTCCAGCAAGGATTCTGAGGCCTCTTTTGCCTAAAATTGTTCTCATGACACCCTTACAATTTTTAATGATTTGCTGGAGGTTAGATTGCAGGTGCAAAGCTTTTTCTTTGGTGCTTTAAAATCTTTCTCCGCTGTCTCTGGATGTCCCGTGGAGCTGAGAAGTCTGAAGTCACAATGACTCTTACTCCTTTTGGGGTGCCCTGCTCTTTGGCTGACACTTTTCCAGTCTTCCCTCTTTTTTCTAACATTCTTACATTCTGTATAGTTGTGAGTAGGCGTGGTTTTCCTCACTGTCTCTCCTTCTGGAATTTTATATAATCTTTCACCTTTGGGACCTTTCAGGATGCCACTAGTTGGGGTCCCTACACGTGCACGGGGTCCCCAGGAGATGGCAGCGCGGCCAGGTTGGGGCTTGGGAGCCCCCCTGTGGCCATCACGGAGCATAGCATGTTCTGCCTGCTGCGCTTGGTGGGGTTCTCAGGCAGGTGAGCTTTGTGGGCGGTCCCATCTGTCAGAATATATGTTCCCTTTCCTCCCCCATCCAACTCTTACCGTGGTCAAGTTCCAGTGTGATGTCACGTGGCACTGCCCTGACACTGCCTCCCCTACCCTGCTCCCCCTGCATCGCACGCCACCCTCTCCCACCCCGTCATGTTCAACTTCTGTCTTTCCAAAGGCACAGAGCACATTCTCGTGGGAGGGAAGAGTTAGCCCAACTTCAGCGACCACAGACACCTGGGGCTGGGACCTGCACGCTGAAGTCAGGCATTCCCCACGCGCTAGGACTCCAGGGCACAGAACAGCCCACCCCCACGTCCGAGATCCCAGCTGAGGTGCCACAGCTCCTTTTCAGTGACCTGTGGTGGCCTAGAAACTGCTCGTGAGTTCTCAGCACCGCGTGGGCTCCCACGCTGGCAAGTGCCAACCCAAGCTTCCCTGTGTTCAGCCTTATGCCATAAAAAATGAATAATATTTTTTTTAATTTAAGAGAGAGAGATAAACATCACTGTGTGGTTGCCTCTCACATGCCTGGTACTGGGGACGTGGCCCACAACCCAGGCATATGCCCTGTCTGGGAATAGAACCAGCAACCCTTTGGTCTGCAGGCTGGAGCTCGATCCATTGAGTAACACCAGCCAGGGCAAGAATGAGTAATATTCTTCTCCATCCTTGCTAAATTTCACCAACTTGTGGCACCTGTCACCCTGAGCCCTGCTTCTTGGTCATGGGGGATGGTGAGGCCCAGCTATCCTTGGTAAAATGGTTTCCCTGCCAAGGTTTGGCCAACGCATGTGGTGGCATGTGCAGTGTTACACAGTGTTTTTACTTCACCTCCAGCATTCCTTCCCAATTTAACAACAGATTGGAAGTTTGTTTTGGGGGGCTTCCAGTAAAACATAAAGGATTGGACATAAAGGATAAAACAAAGGATAGCATTTTTTAGCCTTCTCTCCCAAAATAGCACTCCACTGAGAATTCTGACAACAGCAAATGCTATCCACCCTTTCCACACTTGGGGACTGCCCTTGACCTGTCACATGGCAGCTCATTTAATGCCCAGGGTGCCTAGCTTACAGAGGGGAAACTGTGCTAAAGGCCAGGTCAGACTCCCAAGTGAAATCAGGGCTCCCTGGTGGGCTGTCAGGCTGGGGATAGAACAGTGGGGGCACCCAGGCCCAACCCCACCCAGCTCCACTAACACAACTGCTTGCCCAGCTTGTGCCCACCTGCTGCCTGCAAGATACTATGTCCTGTGGACCTGGTGAGCCTCCATTGGGAAGAGGCTGACCCATTCTGCCGTGCCCCCATAACCACCTCACCCAAGGCCCTGCTCCGCACCCCACATGCCTTGCTGCCCTCATGGATGGGGTGCAGTACTGGTTGCCACAGAACCAGCACTGTGTAGCAGCAGCAGGGAGGGTCGCACTGGGGAGCTGGAAAATCCCAGGGTCTAAGTCCAAGACCAGGAAATACCCTCTCCACCCTTCCTCACCCACAGTTGGAGAACCTGCCCTGGGTGCTCCAGTCCCTCTGTGTCCTGAAATTCTGCAACAGTCCCCACCCAGGCTGCCCACCCAGGTGACTACCCTTGTGTGTGACAGTAGGCCTGTGGTACCCCATTCCTGCTCCAGGAACTGACCCTGACAAAGGGGCCAGGTTGACCACTGGCTCTCTGTAGGTGGCCCACGGATCCTGGGTGTGACCTGTGGGAACAGAACCAGAAGCACCCAGTTAGGTTATACATTTAGGCCTATGATCAGTTTTGAGTTCAATTTGATGTATGTTGTAAGGGATCTGTTGTGGATTAAATTATGCCTCCCAAAAAATACAGACTGAAGTCCTACCCCCAGTACCTGTGCATGGGACCTTATTTGGAAATACAGCTGACCCTTGAACAGTGCAGCTTTTAATTGCATGGGTCCACTTAAAGCAATATTTTTTAATATCCACATATAAGTGGACCCACATTGTTCCAGGGTCAACTGTAGAGTCTGAAGATCTCATAAAGCTAAATTGATAACATCTGAGTACAATGACTAACATCCATATAAGGAGAGAGAGATTTGAAATCAGACACAGGAGAGGGAAGAAGGCTATGTGAGGACAGAGGCAGAGGTCAGAGCTGCAGCTGCAATCCAAGAACACTGAGGCCTGCTAACCACCTCAGGAGCTGGGAGTGGGGTGAGGGGGTTGGAGCATGTTCTCCTTCAGAGCCTCCCAAAGAGCCAGCCCTGCCCTCACCTTGAACTCAGCCCTCTGAACTGGTAGAGAACATACTTCTGTTATTAGCAACCACCCAGTTTGTGATCATTGGTCACAGAAGCCCTAGGACACTAATGCAGAGCCTGACTTCATTCTTTTGTATATCCACTTGTCACAGCATCATGTGTTGGAAAGACTATCCTTTCCCCATTGAGTTGTCTTCACACTCTTGTCAAAAATCAATTGGTGGTGGCCAAGACATGGAGGCAATGAAAGTGTTCTTCAATTGATGACTGGATAAAGAAGCTGTGGTACATATACACAATGGAATACTACTCAGCCATAAGGAAAAACGAAACACTGCCATTTGTGGCAACATGGATGGACCTCGAGAATATCATGCTCAGTGAAAAAGCTCAGTCTAGCAAAGCTAAGAACTGTATGATTTCACTCATATGTGAGATGTAAAGCTGAAACTCATAGACAAGGACAATAGTTGATGGTTACCAGATGGAAGGGGAGTGGGCATAGTAAAGGGGGCCAAATAGATGGTGATGGAGGATGGTTTGACTTTGGTTGGGTCAGGTACATGGTGTGATATACAGATGATGTATCATAATAATGTACACTTGAAACCTATAAGATCCTATTAACCAAAGTCACCCCAATAACTAATTTAAAAAATCAACTGACCATAATGTGCAGGTTTATTTCTAGATTACCAGCTCTGTTCCACTGGTATGTGTGTCTAGTCTCCTGTCCATCCCATGCTGTCTTGATCACTGTAGCCTTGTAGTAAGTTTTCAAATTGAGACGCATGCACCCTACAATGGTGTTTCCACAACTTTACTGAATTCATTTAACAGTCCTAATTATTTTTTGTGAATTCTTCACATTTTTCTCTATACAAGATCATATCATATGCAAGTAGAGATAGTTTTATTTCTTCCCAGATGCCTTTTAGTTCTTGCCTAACCACCCTGACTGGAACCTCCAGCACAGTGTTGAATAGGAGTGGAGGGACCGGGCATCCCTGCCTTGTTCCTGGTCTTGGGGAGAACACTTCCATTGTTCACGCCTGAGCATGATATGAGTTGTAGAGTTCCGTTCGTCATCTGTTGAGTCCAGCCAATTAATTTTAACTAAAGTATGTATAAAGATGATTAAACAGAGAGACAACAATATTTTCATCAACTAAATAAGTACATGCAAAAAAGAAATCTATAACCTAAACCTTACGTATTTTACAAAGATTAACACAAAATGGATCACAGATCTAAATATAAAACTAAAAGAGGAGTTGGTGGCAACGTAGGTGGGTGCTGAGCCCACTTGCTCATGTACCCAGCTGGGACACTTAGCTGATCTTCTGAAGGGCAAATTGAACAGCCATCAGAATCTTAACTGATATGAAGTTTGGAAGCCCAAAGTGTGCAAAGGATGCTTCAAAACAGTTGGTAAGGAGGTTTTATAGGCAGACAGGGAAAGTCCCCAGGCATGGAGCCAGAAACTGTGGCTGCCATGGCATCCACATCAGAAGAGAGCCAGGTCAGTGACAGCAACCTAGCATCTCCCTCCCCTCCAAGGGTGGGGATATTGTAAACCCACACTAGGAGAGACTTGAACATGTAAAGTTACCAGGGGAAAGAAAAGGCAGCGACACACAGAGCTGGCAGTGCACCCAAGCTGGGGCAGCAGTTGTCAGCTGGGACTGTGCCAGAGATTAGGTGGGATCCTGGAGGTACCTAGAGCTGGGAGAAGAGGTGGGCTGCAGCTGGCTGGGACTGAGATAGATGATGGACGTGACAGAGAGCTGGAGTGTGTGGAAGGCAGGTAGTGGCTTAGAGCAGCAACAATGCCCACAGAGACTTTTTTCAAAAGGGGAACTGAGGCACAATGGGCAAGGACCTTGCAGGCACAGCTGTCCAGATAACAAGGAAGGATTGTGGGCATGATTTGCTCCCACTCAGTGCACCTCATGGATTGATCAAAGGGGTGCAAAGTGAGGTCGTTTTTCAGTGCCAGCCTGGCACAACTGCACAGAGTGGAGGGTAAGGGCCAAACAGTGCTCTGAGGGTGTGGGCTGGAAACTGGACACCTGTGATTATTGTAGACAAGACTGAGCCCCCTTCCTTGCTGAACTATCAGAAAGGGAAAACGGAGCCCAACTGCCCACCACCTGTAGGAGACAGGAAGATCTGCAAAACTAGTCAGGCAGGCTTAAAAACCAGCAGGGGTCTTTTTTTTCAACAGTAAGACAGTAAGACCTGGAGCTGAGAAAAAACAACAACAACAACAACAACAACAACAACAACAACAATAACACAGACAGATCCAGAAAGAAGTCAAAAGGTGAACACCAACAGCTAAAACAAATTTCATCCTAGAGCATCCAGAGAAGGAGATCAAAGAGACTGCACAACTGAGGTCCACAGAATTCCTACCACCGAAGCCCACCCCATAAAAACAGTCAGGCAATTGGAGAGTATCCTGAGATGCAGAAACAAAAAGAGTCACCTAAAATGGGGACACAAAGAAAGAACACCCAATCAAAAGGAATGGAAGAATCCCTAGAAAAAGAGCTAAATGAAATCGAGGCAAAAAAACAGTCAGACATAGAATTAAAAAAAATGGTTATAAGGATACTCAAGGAACCCAGTGACAACTGCTAGGAACTGAATGGAAACCACAACATCATAAAACCAGGAGGAAATGCATACCACAATATCTAAAATTTAAAAAAAAATTATATATATATATATATATATATGCATGCTAGAAAGAATTACAAACAGGCTGGATGAAGCAGAGGACTGAATCTGTGAGCTGGAAGACAAGGTAGAAAGAAATATCCAGGTAGAGCAGCAGTATGAAAAAAGACTCAGAAAGTATGAGGATAGCTTAAGGGAACTTCAGGACAACATGAAACATAACAACACTCAAATCATAGGAATACCAGAAGGAAAGAGAAGGAGCAAGGGGTAGATAAACTGTTTGAAAAAAATAATGACAGCAAACTTCCCTAATCTGGAGAGGGGAACAGCCATGGAAGTTCAGGAGGCACAGAGGGTCCCAATCAAGATGAACACAAAGACGTCTACTCCAAGACACATCATAAATAAAGTGACAATTTTAAAGACAAAGAGTAAATATTAACGGCACCGAGGGAAGAATAGATAGTAACATTCAACAGTGCTCTGAGAAGGCTAGCAGCTGATTTCTCAACAGAAACACTATAGTCCAGAAGGGAATGGCAAGAAATATTCCAAGTAATGAAAAGCAAAGGCCCACAACCAAGACTACTCTACGCAGCAAGGCTGCATTTAAAATGGAAGCTGAAATAAAGAGTTCCCCAGACAAAAGAAGGTTAAGAGAATACACCTCCACCAAACAAGCATTGCAAGATATGCTAAAGGGACTGCTTTAAGAAGATGAAGGGAAAGAGTAAGAGAGAGAGGAATACAGGTACAAAGGAAAAAAATGTCAATTAATAAATTCTTTCAGTAGTAATATTAAATGAAATTGGATTAAGTGCTCCAAACAAAAGTCATAGGGTAGCTGAATGGATAAGGAAATATGACCCCCACATACGCTGCCTACAAGAGACTCACTGCTGAACAAAAGACCTACACAGACTGAAAGTGAAGGACTGGTAAATATATCCTAAGCAAATGGATAGGAAAATACACCCAGGATAGCAATACTTGTATCAGACAAAATAGACTTCAAACAAAGGCCATAAAAAGAGACAAAGGTCACTTTATAATTCTAAAGGGAAGAACCCATGAGGAAGCTATAAACATTGTAAACATATATGTACCCAACATAGCAGCACACAAATGTATAAGGAAAATCTTGGAAGACTTCAAGAAACACATAGATAGCAACATACTTATACTAGGGGATTTTTAACCCCCCACTGTCAACAAGGGACAGATCTTCCAAACAAAGAATCAACAAGGACAGTTTGGCAATGAACAACATGCTAATCAAATGGGCTTAACTGATATATACAAAACCTGTCACCTCAAATATGCAAAATATACATTCTTTTCAAATTCACATGGAACATTTTCAAAGATAAACTATATGATAGGACACCAAACAAGCCTCAACAAATTCAAGAAAATTGAAATCATATCAAGCAGATTCTCAGACCACACTATGTTGAAACTAGAAACCAACCTCAAGAAAAACTCAAAAACAGACAAATACACAGAGACTTACTAACATGCTATTAAACAATGAATGAGTAAACAATGAGATCAAGGAAGAAATAAAAAAATTCCCAGAAACAATTGAAAAAGAACACACAACAACCTAAAACCTATGGGGCACTGTGAAGGCAGTCCTGAGAGAGAACCTCACAGCAATACAGGCCTACCTCAAAATGATAGGAAAATTTCAAATAAACAACCTAACCCTACTTCTACAAAAACTAGAAGAACAACAAACAAAGCCCAGAGCAAGTAGAAGGAAGGATATAATTAAGATCAGAGTAGAATTAAATGACATAGAGACTAAAAGGACAATCCAAATAATCAATAAATCCAGGAGATGGCTCTTGGAAAAGGTAAACAAAATTGACAACACTATAACCAAACTCATGAAGAAAAAAAGAGAGATGACCAAAATAAATCAAATTGGAAACAAAATAGGTGAACTTACAACTGATATCACAAAAAATACAAAGGAACTTAAGAAATTACTATGGAGAACTATATGCCAAGAAATGTGAAAACCTAGGTGAAATGGACAAATTTCAATAAAGATAAAATCCTCCAAAACTGAATCAAGAAGATGCAGAAAGCCTAAATAGACCAATATCATCTACTGAAATTGAAGCAGCAATCAATAAACTCCTGGCACACAAAAGTCCTGGGCCAGATGGATGCACAGGAGAATTTTACCAAACATTTAGAGAACAGCTAACTCCAATTCTTCTCAAACTATTCCAAAAAAAAATCGAAGAAAAGGGAAGACTCCCAAACTTGTATTATGAGGCCAATATTTTCCTAATTCCAAAACCAAACAAAGACACAACAAAGAAAGAAACTACATGCAAACATCACTGGTGAACATAGATGCTAAAATCCTCAACAAAATATTGGCAAAGTGGATCCAGAAATACATTAAAAGATCAGTCCATGGTTGGTGTAGTTCAGTGGATTGAGCATGCACCTGCAAACCAAAGGGTCACTAGCTCGATTCCCAGTCAAGGCACAGGTCTGGGATGCAAGCCAGGTCCCCAAATGTGGGCGTGCAAGAGGCAACCACACATTGATGTGTCTCTCCCTCTCTTTCTCCTCCCCTTCCTCTCTTTCTAAAAAAATATATAAGTAAAATCATTCGGAAAAAAAGATCAGACACCATGATTAAATGGGATTCATCCCCAGGATGAAAGGATGGTACAATATGTGCAAATAAGGAAATATAAACAACACAAAAGACAAAAACCACATGATCATATTAAATACTTCTTCCAAGTCCTGGCTTTTTAAAAAATATATTTTATTGATTATGCTATTACAGTTGCCCCATTTTCCCCCTTCACTCCCCTCCACCCTGAAAACCCTCTCCTACCCACATTCCCCCCATTTAGTTCATGTCCATGTATCATACTCATAAGTTCTTTAGCTTCTACATTTCCCATACTATTCTTGACCTTCCCCTATTTTCGATCTACCATCTATGCTACTTATTCTCTGTAACTTTTCCCCCTCTTTCCTCCTCCCACTCCCCTGTTGCTAACCCTCCATGTGATCTCTATTTCTATGGTTCTGTTCTTGTTCTAGTTGTTTGCTTAGTTTGTTTTTGGTTTTGTTTTAGGTGTGGTTGTTAATAAT
>CM052546.1:69319439-69340912 GCA_028533065.1 Trachops cirrhosus
TTTATGTGATGAATTACATTTACTGATTTGCAAATATTGTACCATCCTTGCATCCCTGGCATGAATCCCACTTGGTCACGTTGTATGATCTTTCTAATGAATTGTTGAATGCGGTTTGCCAATACTTTGTTGAGGATTTTAGCGTCTGTGTTCATAAGCGATTTTGGACTGAAGTTTTCTTTCTTTGTTGTGTCTTTATCTGGTTTTGATACTAGTATGATGTTGGCCTCATAAAAAGAGTTAGGAAGTCTTCCAACTTTTTGGATTTTTTGGAATAGTCTGTGAAGGATAGGGGTTAGATCTTCCTTAAATGTTTTGTAGAAATCTCCTGTGAAACCATCTAGTCCTGGACTTTTGTGTGTTGGGAGTTTTTTGATTACTGCTGCAATTTCATTTCCTGTTATTGGTCTGTTCAGGCTTTCTGTTTCTTCTTCATTGAGTTTTGGAAGATTATATTTTCCTAGGAATTTGTCCATTTCACCTAAGTTTTCCAATTACTTGGCATATAGTTCTTTGAAGTAATTTCTTACAATCCTTTGTATTTCTATGGTATCAGATGTAATCTCTCCTCCTTCATTTCTTATTGTGTTTATTTGGGTCGTCTCTCTTTTTCTTTTTTTTGATGAGTCTGCTTAAAGGCTTGTTGATTTTCTTTATTTTTTCAAAGAACCAGCTCGTGGATTCATTGGTCCCTAGAATTGTGCTTATAGTCTCTATGTGATTTAACTCTGCTCTGATATTGGTTATTTCCTTCCTTCTACTTGCTCTGATCTGTCTTTGTTGTTGTTCCTTGAGTTCTTGTAGATGTAGAGTCGGGTTGTTTGTTTGAAATGTTTCTATCTTTTTTAGGTCGGACTGTATCTCTATGAACTTTCCTCTCAGGACTGCCTTTTTTGTTGTAAGTTTTGGTTTGTTGTGAGTTCATTTTCGTTTCTTTCCAGAAACCTTTTGATTTCTTCCCTAATTTCATTCTTTACCCCTTCATTGTTTAATAGCATGCTATTTTGTCTCCATGATCTTTAGTGTTTTTTTTTTTAATTGGGGTTGGTTTCTAGCTTCAGACCCTTGTGATCCGAGAATATGCTTGATATGATTTCAATTTTCTTGAACCTATTGAGGCTTGTTTTGTGTTCTATCATGTGATCTATCTTTGAAAATGTTCCATGTGCATTTGAGAAGAATGTGTACTTAGCTTCTTTGGGATGGAGGGATCTCTCTCTCTATATATATATCAATTAAGTCCCTTTCATCTATGGCATTGTTCAATGCCACAATGTCTTTGCTGATATTTTGTTTGGAAGATCTGACCATTGTTGACAGTGGGGTGTTAAAATCCCCCACTATAATTGTGTTGCTGTCAATATTTTTCTTGAAGTCCTCTAAGATTTTCTTTATGTATTTGGGTGCTCCTATGATGGGCGCATATATATTTACTATGTTTATGTCTTCTTGGTGGATTCTTCCCTTGAGTATTATGAAGTGACCTTCTGGGTCTCTCTTTATGGCCCTTTTCTGGAAGTCTACTTTGTCTGATATGAGTATTGCTACCCTGGCTTTTTTTCTTGTTGTTTGCTTGGAGAATTTGTTTCCAGCCCTTCATTTTCAGGCTATGTAGGCCTTTGTTCATGAGGTGGGTCTCTTGTAGGCAGCATATGTGTGAGTCATGCTTTCTTACCCATTCAGCTACTCTGTGTGTTTTGATTGGGGCATTTAGTCCATTTATGTTTAAGGTTATTATTGATAGGTACTTATTCATTGCCATTTATGTACCTGTGTTCCTCTCTCTTTTTTCACCTTCCTTTCCTTAAAGCAGTCCCTTTAGCATCTCTTGCAGAGCTGGTTTGGTAGAGGTGTATTCTTTTAGACTTCTTTTATCTGGGAAGCTTCTTATTTGGCCTTTTATCTTGATTTTGAGCCTTGCTGGGTAAAAAAGCCTTGGTTGCAAACCTCTGGTTCTCATTACTTGGAATATTTTTTGCCATTCTCTTCTGGCTTGGAGCCTTTCTGCTGAGAAGTCAGCTGCTAGCCTTATAGGGGCTCCCTTGTGTGTTACTTCCTGTTTCTCCCTTGCTGCCTTTAAGTTTCTCTCTTTGTCTTGAAATTTTGCCATTTTAATTATAATGTGTCTTCAGGTGGGTCTTTTTGGGTTCCTCTTGATTGAGACTCTCTGTGTTTCCTGGATTTGGGTGACTTTTTCTGTCATCAAATTAGGGAAGTTTTCCATCATTACTTTTTCTAATAGGTTTTCTATCCCTTGCTCTTCTTCTCCTTCAGGTATCCCTATTATGTGGATATTATTATGTTTCATATTGTCTTGCAATTCTCTTAATTCCTCTTCATTGTTTCTGAGTCTCTTTTCCTATTCTTGCTCTTTCTGGGTGCTTTTTTCTACTTTGTCTTCCAGCTTGCTGATCTGATCTTCTGCTTCATCGATCCTACTTTTGATTCCTTTTACTGTGTTCTGCAGTTCAGAAATTGTATTCTTCATTTCCTCTTGGCCCTTGTTGATAATTTCTATTTCCTTTTTCATGCTGATATAGTTTGCAGTGAGTTCATTGTAGCTTCCCCGTAGTTTCTGGTAACTCATTGAGAGTTCGTGGAACTTCCTGATAATCATTGCTTTGAACTCAGAACCTGATAGTTGAGTTGCCTCTATTTCATTTAGCATTCTTTCTGAGGCTTCCTCCTTTCCCTTCATTTGGGGATTGTTTCTTTATCTTCTCATTGTTTGAGACTCTTCTTTGCTAGCTTTAGCTCCTTACTTTGATCTGTTCTGGCTCCCTGGGTTTATGGTGTGAACTTCTGTGGTAGAATACCTGTGAGATTCAGTGGTGCAGTCTCTTCTGGGTATCCAGGTGTTCATAATTTCCACCTACTCTTTTTTGTGATCAGTTGGAGGGGTAAGGCAAAATGGTTTAAGACAGCAAGAGAATATTATATGATATTTACTGTAACCCCCAGTAGAGAAGAGTTAGGAGATCCTTTGTCTACGTATAGTGTTAATTGTTATCTTCCACCCCACTAGCCACTTTTTAGAAAGGATTTAAAGAAGATAAGACTCTTGTTGAGAAGGAAAGGATTGTGAGTTGGCTGTAGAAAGCAGTGAGGATGTGGGAAGTCAGATTCTGAGGTAGGGGGAGAGTAAAGAGTAGTAAATAGGTGAAGTGTATGAGAGAATAGAGTTAACCACTACAGTAATAGAGTTCAGGAAACTGTGAAGTGGGTTAAGATCTGGGATGGGTGTCATGAAGTATTTACAAATGTATGGAATAGCTATTATTTACAGTAATATTAGAGCAACAATCATATGACAGAATCTATGAAATCTAGATAACAAGAATAGAGAGTATTGAGCCTGGTACTCAAGAATAGAGAGTATTGTACTAATGGAACACAAATGAAGGACAGTAAACTAGCAATACGCTATAAATGAGATAACAGGGGAAACCTATCAAATGATACAATATAACCAGCCATGCAAAGAAAACTATATAGAAAGAAGGGGAATTTCAAAATAGTATAAAAATAAAAGGTGCACGAGTAATGAAATAATGATAATACGATTATGCAATTACTTTCAGGTTCCCAAAAAGATAAAAGAAAATAGAGGAAGGAACCAAACAGAATATGGAAGGAAGAATAAGAGATAAATTTGGAAAGCAAGGGAGAAGGGTCAACACTAGGATGACAGAAAGAGAAGCCTAAAAAATTGATAGATCTAAAAATAATATGAATTAAAAGATAAAAGGTTACTTAAAGTAATTAAGAGAAAACAAAAACAAACAAACAAAAATAAAGAAAAACAACAACAACAAAAACACACACCTATTGTTGTCTTCAGACTGGCCAAACCGGTTTTTCTAGCTGGTTTCAGCATACTGAGGGGCGACTGGAGACAGTTTTTCTCTGTTCCCGTTCAGGAGTCAGTCAGCCTCTGGCATACTGTTTATAGTGTAGACACTTTTTCTCCCCCAAGCCCGTCTGGTGCCTTCCCAAAGGGACCTGTGTGTAGGGGCTAGGTGCAACTATGCGCATCCTTGGGAGTTCACTAGATTGTGTTCTGATGTCCCTTGGAGTGCCTGCACCTTTTCTGGGTTCAAGGGTGTGCACTCTCTGGATCCCGAGGGGCGCCCACTTCCCCCAAATTCACGGCCTGGGCATCATAGGCCCCAGGGAGTGCCCACACCTCTTCCTTCCTCACTGCTGTGTTTTCCAAGACTTCCACCAAACCACAGTCTCTCTCTGGGTTGGGGGCGTGGGTGTAGTGGTGGGTGCCTTTGGATGCATCAGGTGGGGTGCACACTTTCACTGGGGCTTTGCGTGGGTGCTTACAGCCCCTGTGTGGGTGCCTCTTCATCCTCACTCCTCTCTCACTCCTCTCCTTGTGCCCTCCAGTAAACTGGCCTCCCCCAGTGCTGCTCAGTCCTTGTTTGACCAGGGAGGGAGCAGCTGACACAGCTCTCTCCAGGGAGCCCCACAGCAGACCCCAGAGCATGGGGCCTGTAGCTACAACCTCCCTAGCCCCCGTGCTGATCCACGTATTCTCCTTACCGTTGGGTGTTTCAATGTCTGCTACAATTTGTGATCTCCTATTTTCATTTATGTTGTGATAATGTTGGCCATTTGCTCTGTTCCTACCTAGAACAGCTAGGATTTTTCCCCAGGTGTAGGAGAAGTAGAATCTGCTCCTTCCTACCATGCTGCTATCTTCCTCCTCTCTCAATTGGTGTTTTGAGGCTTTATTTCCTGGCACTGGAGCCCTGGGTTGTGCAGTCTGTCTCACTCCCCAGTTTCACCTGGTTTATCTGAACACAAATGTGGGACTGCCCCATCCGCCAGCTGCCCTGCACACTGTGCCCATCCACAATCTGCCACCTTGCTGGGTTCACCCACTGCCACCCTGCACCCTGGGTCCACCAGACACTGCTTTTTTTGCTGCGACCCCTCTCTGCCCAGCCGCTCTACTCCAACCCTCCTACCAGTCTGGATGAATGTGTCTATTTTAACTCCTTGGTTGTCAGACTTCCATTCAGTTCAATTTTCTGTCAGTACTGGTTGCTTTTTTGTTTCTAAATTTTTGTTGTCATTATTTTGATTGTGCAAGGAGGCACAGTTTGTCTACTTGTGCCTCCATAGCCAGAAGTTCCAAGTCCTGGCTTTTATTATTGAATGAATACCTAGAAACTGCATGGGCTCAATGATGTGGAATTTCAATTATTTTTTGAGTAACCAACATGTCTTAAATGCAGCAGCACAATTTTCCATCCCATCCAGAGTGTGCAAGGGATCTCTTTCCCTACATACTCACCATCACTTGATCTGTTTCACTTTCATTTTCTGTCCCTTTTACAATATCTTTCTTGCCAGGAGTGAGGTGATTTCCTACTGGGGTTTTGATCTGAAGTACCTGATGACCATCTTCTTTGGGAACCTGTTGATAGATTTATTTATTTCTGTGTTTGTGTTGTTGTCATTTTCTCCATTTGATTCTTTCTTTTGGTTTTCATCATTCATCTGCATTTACTTTCATGATCCTGAAGTCTGCCTACCTTTTCCTATTAGCTTGTAACAAGTAATCAGAGTTGTTTTAAATATTTTAAAGATTTTATTTACTTTTTAGAGAGGGAGAAAGGAGGGAGAAAGAAAGGGAGAGAAATATCAATGTGTGGTCGCCTCTCACATGACCCCTACTGGGGACCTGGCCTGCAACACAGGTATGTGCCCTGACTGGGAATCAAACCAGTGAGCCTTTGGTTCTCAGGCCAGTGCTCAAGCCACTGAGCCACACCAGCTAGGGCTAAATTTTTTGTTTGACAACCACAATACCTTGGCATGGGAATGCCATTTCAATGTAGGTCTATTAGGATTCTTGTCTTGTTGTTTGTCATTCTCATAGTTTCTTGTGCACCCAGACCTGATAGAAAGGACAGTAGCTACAGGTGTTGTGTTATGTTATGTCATTGTCATTTCTATGTGCTCATAATTAATTAATTCAGCTGGGACATAAGCTCCCTCTTCCTCCTGCTGGACTGTCACTGTGGATGTCTCTGTGAATCAGTCAGGGCTGCTTCTAGAGGCTTTTATTGCCATGGAGACCATTGTGGATATTGGTTTCTGCCATTGGATCCAGAGAATTCAACTCTTCCAGTGACTTCTTGATTGTGTTCCCTCCTTGGCAGGGTGCTTGAAACTTCTAACCTCCCTGGTGAATATCTCTGGTTCTTGTCTAGTGGCAGCCCACACTTATGCTTGAAGGACAGTTGTGCATCCATTTACTTGTTTACCCAAGGAAAACTGATTTCAGTATCTCTTTTGCTATCAAACTTACCATGGAAGTGATATTTCAGAAAGATACATCAACAGAATGCTGAAAATAGTATGTATTATCTCAGACACCACATATTTCATGAAATGAGTTCTTTGACATGGTGTTATAAACACTGCTGATGGTTTTTTGTTGAAAACCCACTTCATATGAACTATTCTCATTCCCAAGTGATTTTTCAGGTTTCAAACACTTCACTACTGTTATTATCAGAGTGAAATGCACTTCAAGCACATAAAGTGGACTGATAGGTTAACATTCACTTTGACATTCACAAACCTGTACGGTCCAAATCAGGTAGTGGACTGTAGAAGCATGACCTAGTTGTGGTATGATTTAGTTCTTGTAAGAATACACTACAGAACCTTGTGGTGCAGAAGCTTATTCTGCTTCAAAGCTGACACAGTCCTATGCATTCATTCATTCATTCACCCATGGAAAGGTGATTTCAGTATCACTTTTTCTATCAAACTTACTATGGAAGTGATCATATTTCAGAAAGATACTTCAACAGAAGTGCTAAAAACAGTATGTATTATCTCAGACACGACACATTTCATCTTTCACTGAAATAAGTACATTGGTGGCATTATCAACACTGCAGATGCTTTTGCTAAAAACCTGCTTTATATAAAATATTCTCATTCCTGAGTGATTTGGAGGGGTTCAAACACTTCACTACTGTATTATTAGAGTGAAATGTACTTGAAACACAGAAAGTGGACTGTCAGGTTCATATTCAGTCTGACTTTCACAACCCTGTGGTGTCCAAATTAGGTTGTAGCCTGTATGTTACAGAACAGAGTGTGGGGGGGGGGGCTAAATGATATAAAAGACCTCCCTTTTTCTCCAGGGGTTCCTCCCCACCTGCTGGGTTCATTTTGCCCGCTGCCTGAGGAAAGATGTCTCTTAATACCAGAGATCAGTGAAAAGGAAAGGAATTTATTATTTATTTGAAATAATACAAACTAAAGTTCTCCACAAATGCACACAGTCCTCCTGGCATCCTCCACGAGGCAAAAGAGAGCACTTCCAAAGCCTAGTGGTCCTGACTCTCACCCCAGGTGCATGGTACCAACCAAGGCACCAAAGCTGTGTGGTCCTAAACAGCCGTGTGGTCCCAAAAAGAGAGACACCCAATAGCTGCCATACCTCCATTTAAATCCCAGCACCAATCTTCCTCTGCAGGCCCATTTCCAGCTCCTCTCACAATTGGCCATAGCTGCCAGCATTCTGGACAGGTGTGGCCCTGTGGTGTGGAGCCAATTATCTCCAAGCTCTTCTGGACCCTATTACCAATCCCTATTTGGGGCTCCCCTCTTGGCTGCACCCTGTTACATGTACACACATGTCCTAGTTGGGCTAAGCTTTTATACTAGAAAGAACACATTGGAGATTACTGTGGTATAGAGACTTACTCTATTTTAAAGAAGACATAGACCTATGCATCTATTCACTCTCTGGCCCATGGAACGGTGGTTTCAGTAGCTCTTTCTCTACCAAACTAACCATGGAAGTGATCATGTTTCAGAAAGATAATTCAACAGAAGCATTGAAAATAGTACATATTATGAGGACAGTTTATATTTACAAATGTTAGCCTCTGCTGAAAAGTGCTTCCAAATCTACTTTATATGCATTAAACTTAAGTGTGTTCAAACACTGCACTGAGGCTTTCCAAGCAGGAAAGGAAGTTTGAGAATATTCATCAGGTTCTTCTACATATATTTTCCTCTTAAACTTAGGCAACTTCCACATTTCAAGTAATTAGTTCTTTCATGTTTCTTGGCCACAATTATTTTCTCTCTTTGCAAATGTACATTGCTCAATAGAGTGGACAAAGGGGTTCTTTCATGAGGACTTCAATATATATCAGGCCATTTTCAAGTATAAAGTTGTTATATAGGTTGTGTTTAACAGTTCAGTGGAGAAGTTTACATAACATACTTGTTCTGCATGAAAAAACAGGGTTTACCCAGCTTTATAACACCATGCTTAAGAGACCTAAGGTTAACTATATCTGACTTCAAAAGAGTTCTTTATTTCTGAGCTTCTCGCAACACTGCAAGTCTCAATGTTACCACACACTCTAGAAAACATAAGAGCACACCATAGGAAACATCACTTCCCAAATGGTTGTTTCTCTCATTTTCCTCCCAGTATTACCTCCACAGCACACTGAACCATATGCTTCGATGTAACTGCAGTTAGGAAGACAGGAAGATAACAGAAAATTGAGTGAAATGTAGTTATTAATTTTAGCCATGTTCTAAAGCTTAAAAGGAAGACTCATGCTGCCAACACCAATGTCTGTCTTTTAACATTCTCAGGTGTAGAAGTAACCAGAATTTTATCTTACAATCGATTCTCCATCCTACACTGTTTCACTGAACAAAGCTTACATACATGGCTTTACACAAACATTGCTCTTGTTTTATCGAACTTTCCTTTTGACACCATCAAATATCTTGGGAAAGATCATGCTTTATCATGAGTAAAGGCAACATTGTATTTTACATAATGAGGAGTTTGTATTTACATATGTTAGCCTCTGCTGATAAGTGCTTCCAAATCTCACTTGGTATGTATTAAACTTAAGCGTGTTCAAACACTGCACTGAGGGTTTTCGAGCAGATCAATCAGGCTAAGAAGGATCAGTAGATTCTTCTGCATATATTTTCTTCCTAAACTTAGGCAACTCCCAGATTTCAAGTAATTAAAGAGTTCTTTCATGTTTTTTTTTCCTTGCAAGTCTACACTGGGGGGACAAAGGGCTTCTTTTGCAAACATTTCAATATATATCAGGCCCTTTTCAGATATAAAGTTGTTACACAGGTTGTGTTTAACAGTTCAGTGAAGAAGTTTCCATAGCTTACTTGTTCTCCGTGAAAAAAAAAACAGGCTTTACCCAGCTTTACAACACCATGGTTAAGAGACCAGAGGTTAACCACATATGACTTCAAAAGAGACCTTTATTTCTGAGCTTCTCACAACTCTACAAGTCTCAATGTTACCACACACTCTAGAAAACATAAGAGCATGCCATAAGAAACATAACTGCCTAAACTGTTCGTTCTGTTCTCATTTTCTTCCTACTATTACCTGCACAGCACACTGAACCATATGATTCAGTGTAACTGCTTTTCAGAAAAAAATGAAGAGAAATAACAATACATCAAGTAAAATACAGCTATTAATTTTAGCTACATTCTAAAGCTTAAAAAAAGAAGACTCATGCTGCCCACACCATTTTCTGTCTATTAATATTCTCAGGTGTAGAAGTAACCAGAATTTTATCTTGCAATCCATTCTCACTCCTACACTTTCATTGAACATAGCTTATGTAAATGCTTTACACACCCAGAGCTCTTCTATTATTTAACTTTCCTTTTATCATCAAATGATAAAAAGAATACATTTTATCATGAATAAAGGCAGTGTTGTATATTACATGATGAGGAAGAGTTTGTATTTACAAATGCTAGCCTCTGCTGGTAAGCATTTCCAAATCTCACTTGGTACATCTCAAACTTAAGTGTGTTCAAACACTGCAGTTTTGATTTCTGAGAAGATAAGCAGACTGAGAGTGACTAGTAGATTCTTTGACATATATTTTCCTCATAAACTTAAGCAACTTCCAGATCTCACATAATTTAAGACATTGCTTTCACACCTCCCTAAACTTGGGCCTGGTCTCTAACCCAGACATGTGCCCTGACTTTGAAGTGAATCAGTGACCTTTCATTAATGGGATGATGCCCAACCCATTCAGTCACATCAGTCAGGGTTCTTCTTTAGATTTTTGTTATTTGTGTATATGAATATGATCAATTTCATCATATTAACATTATATTTTGATACCTCAGTAAATTTGTTTCATTCTATCCATTTTTGTTTGATTGTGTAGGGTTTCTCTATGTACTCTGATATGGCCTGCAAAAAGTAAGTTTTACTTATTCAATAAATGCATTAATTTCTTTTTCTTTTTAGTACACTGTAGCTAGAAATTCTAGCACTAGGTTGAATTAGAGTGGAAAGAGTAGGTTTTTTTCTTTTATTATTACTATTTTTTAATTTAAAAAATTTTGAAGATTTTATTTATTTATTTTTAGAGAGAGGTGAAAGGAAAGAGAAAGAGAGGAAGAGAAACATCAATATGTGGTTACCTCTCACTTTCGTCTCACTGGGTACATGGCCTGCAACCCAGGCACATGCCCTGACTGGGAATCAACCCTTTGGTTCACAGGCCCATACTTAATCCACTAAACTACACCAGCCATAGCTTTTTATTATTATTTTTATTGATTATGCTATTACAGTTGCCCCATTCCCCCCCTTCATCCCCTTCTACCCTGTACCCCTCTTCCCACTAGGATTTCTTCCCTATTAGGACATGTCCATAGGTCATACATGTAAGATCTTTGGCTTCTCCATTTCCCATACTATTCTTAATATCACCCTGCCTATTTTGTACCTAGCACTTAAGCTTCTTTAAAAAAATACATTTCATTGATTATGCTATTACAGTTGTCCCATCCCACCCTTTTATTCCCCTCCACCTTGCACACTCCCTCATACCCACATTACTCCATTTTAGTTCATATCTGTGAGTCATAAATATAAGTTCTTTGGCTTCTACATTTCCCATACTATACCTAACCTCCTGCAGTCTATTTTGTATGTGTGATTTATGCTATTTATTCCCTGTAACTCTCCCCCATTCTTCCCCTCCATTTCCCCACTGATAACCCTCCATGTGATCTTCATTTCTGTGATTCTGTTCCTGTTCCAATTTTTTGTTTAGTTTGTTTTTGTTTTTGTTTTTTGTTTTTTAGGTTCACTTGTTGATAGTTGCGAGTTTGTTGTCATTTTACTATTCATATTTTTATCTTCTTTTCCTTAGATATGTCCCTTTATCATTTCACATAATAAGGGCTTGGTGATGATGAACTCCTTTTACTTGACCTTATCTGGGAAGCACTTTATCTGCCCTTCCATTCTAAATGAAAGCTTTGCTGGATAGAGTAATCTTGGATGTAGGTCCTTGCCTTTTATGACTTTGAATACTTGTTTCCAAACCTCTCCTGCCTGTAAGGTTTCCTTTGAGAAATCAGCTGATAAGATTCAGGGAATTCTTTGTAGGTAACGGTCTCCTTTTCTCTTGTTTGCTGTTTTTAAAATTCTCTCCCTATCTTTAATCTTGTGTAATCATGATGTGCATTGGTGTGTGCTTCCTTGGATCCAACTTCTTTGGGGCTCTCTCAGCTTCCTGGATTTCCTGGAAGTCTATTTCCTTTGCCAGATTAGGGAAGTTCTCCTTCATTATGTTTTCAAATAACTTTTCCACTTGTTGCTCTTCCTCTTCTCCTTCTGGCACCCCTATGATTTGGATGTTGGAATATTTAAAGTTATTGTATAGGTTCCTAAGACTCTCCTGATTTTTAAATGAATTCTTGTTTCTTCATTCTGTTGTGGTTGAATGTTTATTTCTTCCTTCAGGTCCAAACCATTTATTTAAGTCCTGGTTTCCTTCCCTTCACTGTTGGTTCCCTGTACATATTCCTTTATTTCACTTTTTATAGTTTTCACCTTTTCTCCTATTTTGTGATCATACTCAAAAAATTCTGTAAGCATCCTGATTACCAGTGTTTTGAACTGTGCATTGATGTGGATCCTGGCCTGCAGGATCCATTGTGTGGTGGTTCTTAGTGAACAAATACACAGAGACAACAGAATTCCTGTGGAGAAAAAGGGATAGCATGGCCACTCTCTCTCAGACAGTCGGTGAGAGGGACCCAGCCCCTGCCTAGACAGGCTTCTGTTGTTTTTCTGAGTACATTACATGGACGGTAGTCCTCACTTACTACGCATAGGTTCACTTCAGGGGACTACCTTCTACAGACAACAAAAGAAAGAATGCTTCTAATTACTTCAAAGAGAAGGATGTTGCAGACCAAGCGGAAAAGTGGTTGAACCAGACACACTCCATACTTGGGAGGGTTAGCACAGACTTTAGTAAGTTACAGTAAGCCCTTGCTGCCTCAATTCAGGGTGAGGGAGGTTTAGCAAAAGGAAGTCTCATAGCAGTCTGAGTACAATACAGTCCTGAGTACCCAAGGGAAAACCTCTCTGTGGGCATGGTCCTGTGTGCCACTCGCTCCCCACTGACTTTCCACATGGAGGCTGAGCTACATTTCCACACCATGCAAAGCAAAGCGGTTCCCTACAGTGCATTGGATAGGTTGGCTATCTCTTTGTCACTTGGTTGTATTTTTTCTGTATCTTTGACCTGTTCTTTCATTTGGGCCATTGTTTGTTTGTCTCGGCACACCTGTTATGTAGTAAACATCAGAGCCTTAGGTATTCTCCAGGGTGGGACAACCCCTGATGGCTCAGTTTTGGCACTCTAGGTGGGGTAGGGGTTCAAGAGGGATCAATGCCACCTGTTCAGCCCTCTGACAGCTTTCAGTCACCTCTGCAGCTACACACAAACAAATTGGTCCCTTCTGGTGCTGATTCCTTGGGTTGGTGGGTTTGTGCATGTTCTAGAACTCTGTAGGTCTCTCCAATGAATTCTTCTATGAGGCTGGGAGTTTCTACCACTACCACAACACCCACAGGTTTTTCCAGTCAGAGGTTTTGAGGCTTTATTTCACTGCACTGGAACCCTGTGTTGCACAGTCTATCTTGATCCCCAGCTGTTCCTCCCAGTTTGTCCACGTGCAAATGTGGGAGCACCCACTCCACTAGCTGCTGCCTCACCCAGTCCACCAGCCACCATCTTGCCTTGAGTCCTCTCTACCCTGGTTGCCTGTCTCCATCCCTCCTACCAGTCTGGATGAATGCTTCTTCTTTAACTCCTTGGCTGTCAGACTTGCATACAGTTCAATTTGGTCAGTTCTGGTTGTTTTTTATTTTTAAAGTTGTCATCATTCTTTTGGTTGTGCAAGGAGGCACAATGTATCTACCTATGCCCCATCTTGGCTGGAAGTCCATTTTTTTCCTGACCTTTGATAAAACAGCTTCCCTTTTTCCACAACTGAGTATGATAATCACTGTGGGTTTATCCTTTATAGTCATTATCAAGTTGAGAGATTTTCATTGTATATTCTTTTTGGTGAGAGTTTTTGAATTATAAATTGATATTGAATTTTGCCAAATGCTTTTTCTGCATCTTTTTAAATAATCACATGACTGTAAGTATTGATTTTGTTGATTTGTAAGTGACCTTAGTGTTTTAAAAGATGTTGAACTAGGTTTGTATTTTTAGTATGATTCCTACTGAATTATAATGTATAATTCTTTGAACATACTGATGAATTCAGTTTGCTATTATTCTGTTAAGAATTGTGACACCTGTGTTTGTTCAGGATATTGACCTGTAAATCATTTCCTATGTTGTGTCTTCATTTGGTTTTGTTCCCAGATTAATTCTGGCCTCAGAATATGAGATTGAAAGTGTTATTCCATGGTTTTTAAAGTAGTTTGAAGAGAAATGATACTAATTATTATTTAAATGTTTGGAAGACTTCACCTGTAAGCCATCTGGTCCTGGGATTTGTTTTTTGGAGTTTTGATTACTGTTTCAATTTCATTAATAGGAATTGATTTATAGAGATTCTATGCTTCTTTCTAGTTGAGCTTTGGGAAGCTCTATGTATTTGAGGAAAATCCATTTTATCTAGATCATCAAATGTGTTGGTATATAATTGTTCAAAATATTTTTAATGATTTTTAAAATATATGCCATATATGTCATCATTTGAGAGTTTCCTATTCATTTTGATTTTATTTATTTTTGTTTCCCCTTTCTTCCCTTTTTGATGAGTCTGTTGGGTTGTCCATTTTATTTGTTTTTCATTGAATCAGGTTTTATTTGTCTTTTATCTTGTATTTTTATTTTACATACTTGTGCTCAGATCTTTGGTACAAATTTTCTTTTACATATTTTTTGTTTCTCTTGTATTTCTGTGATTTCTTCAGGGGTAAATGTAACTTATTTTTTGGAAATTTTTCCTGCTCTTTTGGTAGCCCTATATAGCTATACTGTTTTCTCTTTTAACTGCTTTTTCTTCACACTAGATTCTGTTAGGTTGTTCTTCAATTTGTGTGAATCTCAAGGCAGATTTAGTCTTTTTTGTTTGTTTTTTAATATTTTATTTATTTTTTTAGAGAGAGGGGAAGAGAAGGAGAAAGAGAAGGAGATAAACATCAACGTGTGGTTGCTTCTCATGCACCCCCTACTGGGGGCACAACTTGAGTCACAACACAGGCATGTGTCCTGACTGGAGATCAAACCAGCAACCCTTGGGTTCACAGGTCGGTGCTCAATCCAGTGAGCCACACCAGCCAGGGCTACAGATTTAGTTTTCCATTTGTTTTCCTCTTTGATCTATTGTTTAGAAACATGTTTAATCATCACATGCATGTTTTTTTCTCTTTTGTATTTTACACTTAGTTTTAATTATTTAAAAATTGTGGTCAGATAATATTGTAGATATACTTTAAGTTTCTTGATTTTCTTGAGGCTTGTTGTGTGACCTAGTACATGATCCATCTTGGAAAATGTTCCACTGAACTAGGGGTAAATGTTCTAAAATGCAGTGTTTGTATGAAGTGCTTTATAAATGTTGATGAGTAAAACTAATCCACTATTGCAGTTAAGGACATTTTTTTCTTAATTTTCAAATACATTATTTAAAATAAAAAGACTTTTTAAAATTTATATTTATATTTTATGTTATTTTATGTTTTTACTCTTGGATCTTTTTTATTTTGGCAATCAGAAAGGTGTCAAACTACATCTTTACTTCTTTTTTTTTGCCTCTTCTTTTTACTTTTGTTCATGTACAGTTGTCTCCATTTTCCCACCAGTATTTTCCCCCATCCCTCACATCCCTACCTCTTTGCCTCAATTCTACTCCCTTGGCTTTGTCCATAGGTCCTTTATACATGTTCCTTGATGACATTTCCATTTCTTTTCCCTGTTAACCACCGCCCCCTACTGCCGGTTCCTGTGAGTTTGTTTTTATTTCAGTGTCTCTGGTTATATTTTGCTTCCTTGTTTGTTTTGTTGATAACATTATACTTATACGTGAGAGCTTATGGTATTTGTCTTTCACTGCTGGGCTAAAATGACTCTTTTCAAACATCTCATACTACATTTCACTTAACCATTAAAGACTGGACTTAAGGTGGTAAAAATACAGTACAATATACATTTTTCTTGTTATAAACCTTTACACTTATAACCTATATAATTTCATTAACCAACATGATACCAGTAAATTAAATTATAAAATTAAAGTAGTCTTTTGAGGCAAGTGCTTCTTTTTAAATTGCTCTATTACATGGAGAAAATAATAAATACATTCAGTATTTGAATTTATATAATTTACCAGTGGCAGGTGTAAAATTATTCCTGTCATTTTGAACTGAAAGCTGGAAATATTTTAAAAATGGATTGTTTCTAGCAGGAACTCTCACCAGGTTTGCACAACTGACTCTGTGGTCTGTCTTCATTTCTGGCCCTATGTCCTCTCTGTGGCACAGGTTAATGATGGTGAAGTGGAAGTTGAAGGACAACAAAGCTACACCAGAAGCTGAGGTGGAAATACAAAACAGAGACCATATCTTCAGACAGACTTGAATCCAAGGTGATGCCAGGCCCTCCTAACACCCAACATCATACTGACCTTTCCAACCAATGTTTCATGAGAAAAAGAAAAAGGAAAAGAAAAAAAGACCCCTTTTTAAAGACTCAAAGGTCACTAAAATTTTCACATGATCTTGTCATTGATTATTCCAGTCAGCATTAGTTAGGGACATTTCTCCAGGTGCACAGAAGACTGTGAACACACCATCTGTGACATGGGAAAGAAATTTCAAATGATGTCTAATGTGACTGACTCTGACTAAAGCTAAAGCTCAGGATTGTTTCATTTCTTTCACTGAATTGTGCTAAATGTGTCAGCAAGTTATAGCATGTAGTAGTGTATCTTATCCATAGTGGCATGAAGGAACCCCATCTAAATTCATCCCAAATATCTGAGTGGGTATGCAACTTCTCTGCTACTTCCAGAGATCTCTAAACTGACAAAAAAACAGATTGCACCTTAAACTCCATGACAGGTTAATTTCCATGTGCTTTTCCAAACTCAGAATGGCAAAGAGGTAGACAGCTTTCATGTAGAAATGGAAATTTCTAAAATTTAACAACCACAGCAGGTCCGGCAGCATATTCTGCACAACCAGGCAGCAGGTAAGCACCTGTCATGGATGATCCAGTTAACTTCATGAAATACATATATACTGACACTCACCTTTCAGAGAAGAAAACTGAGCCTCATACAGATGAGCAGATATTCCTAAGAGACAACATAGAGTTAGCAGGGTCACTGTGTATCAAGAAGGTGGCCAGTGTTCACCTAGTATTAATTTGGACTAGATGTATTGGATGCTGTTGAATGACATATAGGTGATGTGGTAACTAGTTGTGACTGATTCTTCCACATGGGAAGACTAGTACCATAACCACTTTGGGACACTTTCTTATTATGATGTCTAGAAAGTCCTCAAAATAAGAGCCTCCCTTAGGGACCATCTGGTGTCCTCTTCACACTGAGCAAAACAAGTAGGAACATACTGTAGTCACCATCACCATGAACCACCAAATGCAGCAATATCTTAATCTCACATAAGAACTCCTAGCATTTCAAAGATGTATGTAAAGGGTTAGAATGCACAAGCTGAAAAAAATTCTAAGCTTGAAATGTAAAATTTGAGTTTAGTGAGTGGGGGAAAGCTTTACAGTTATTTTCTTCAAGGACTTTTGTTAGCTGTGTGCGTAGTTTGTCATAACAGCCAAGTGACATTAGGATCAAGTATTCATGCCAAGAATGCGGCCTTTCACTCTGTTCTGCTCTGAGTGCTGAGCATTTCAGATCCTAAACCAGATCTATAAAGAAAACAGAAAGACATTAACCTCTAAAGAATAAAACGTCTAGCTTTATGTATTTTCCACCTCCCCTGCCCCACTGCCAGACAGAGAAAGACTTATCTCAGGAATGTTGTCTATATAGTTTTTATTGGTCCTTTTTAACTGGGCACAAACTGGACCAACCTTGATTACCTAGCTACAGATGGATTGATTCATCATCCTTTAATTAGAATGACAGCCAGCCATACCCTGCCCATTCCCCTCTTGGGGAGTTATTCCCTTGTGATTGATATCTTAAGGGCTTCCACTTTATCTATTCTAGATCACATAAAGTTAAAGATACTCCACATGATATATCCAAATGACAGATAGGCAGACATTCTCATCAAACACTTGAGAAACATATATATTCTTGACTTTATTTATAAAAGAGGAAATAAAGACCCAGGGCATTGGAAAATCTCCTTGAGTCCTCATAGAGTGGGGTTTCTGAGAGGGATGGTGATGCTGCTCTCACTTAGGGGCAGCTGTGGCAGATCAGAAGTGACTGGCCTGCAAATCCCTGTTTAAGATTGGAAAAAAAATGTCTTCTCAAAGGCAGCAGAATTGTGGAACTTGACTTTGGATATTTCTGATTTCAATTCACTGATGAGAAACCTGAGTCTGAAAAGTTTTAGGGTTTTTCTTTGCAAAAGCCAAGTACAGGGTCTGACATAAATAACACCCTTTTTTATTACAAAATCTTTTTATCACAAAATCATAAGCATGTAATTCTGTAACAAAACAATATCACATTGAAGTACACCATATGACATTTTAGGAGAAATCTTCAAATGAAAATTATAAATTATTACACCCATATTATGATGGTACCAACCACATTCCAGCAGGTTTTACTTATGCCAGATGCTGTATTTTTGGGCATAGTTATTGCACCACAGGATTTTGTTTTTAAATTCCAGAACAAGAACCAAGGAACATGTAGAGGAGTATATATGTATGTATGTTTGTATTATTGAATGTATATTCAATGTATTATATATGTATGCATGTATTATTGAATGTATATGGATGACATTCAGTAATAATTTTATATATATTTCAAATGTACAATTGTATTATACATTATCTGAATAGATTATTGTGCTCATAATCTAAAGCCAAGTCTTTTTTATCAAGCATTAATTATCTTTGCTCTCTTCTACTTTGCCCCACCCTTTTTCCCTGCTTTGACCACCATATTCACTATCTTTTGTCTTTGTTCATGAGTTTTTTCCTGCTTAATTTTACTCTCCACTTATAAGCAGCTTTCCAAACTCATCCCCTCTGACATCTGTCAGTCTGTCTTCAGTATCTATGACTCTATTTGTATTTTGTTTGTTTGTCTGTTTTGTTCATTAGGTTATAAATATAAGTAAATCCATATGGTATATTTCTTGCTCTGACTTGCTTATTTTATTAGTTAAATATACTCTAAGTCCATCGCCATTGTTACAGAAGTTACATTTTCTTCATATTTATGGGTGAGGAATGTTTGATTATGGACATATCCTCATGCACTCCTGTAGAGCATACAGGTTAATGCAGCAACCAGACACAGCACTATGTAGTTTCTTCAAAAAATTAAAAACTAAGCTGCCTAATGACCCAGAAATTCCACTCCTGAAAACCTACCTGAAGAAAGTTGAAACACTAATTAGAAAATATATATGCACCCCTATGTTTATTACAATGTTATTTACAATAGCCAATATTTGGAAGCAGCCCAAGTCCCCATCAGTACATGAGTGGATAAAAAACATGAGCTCTCAAAACATGAGTTCTGACCCACAGTTCTAGGTGGCTGTTTTTGTGCAAATACTTTACTGCTTGATTACTAGAAATTTGTAACATTATTTGAGAGCATTGAAAGCAATACCTTCAACTTTATTCTTTTCCTCAACATTGCTTTGAACATTTCGGGTCTTTTTTGGTTCCATATAAATTTGAAAATTGTTCATTCCAGTCCTGAGGAAAATGTTAACATTTTCATAATGAGAGGGATTTCACTGAACATGTAAATTGCCTTGGGAAGAACAGTCATGTTAAAAATTTGAACTTATCAATCACTTCACACAATTTATTTTTTTATTTTTTCTTCTCAGTAAATTTTTTCAATATCTTATAATTTCTTTCATTATCTTATAATTTTGGTAGTACATTTTTTACCTCTTTGCTTAGTTTAATTCCTAAATAGTTAATTATTTTTTCATGCAATTGTAAATGGAATTATTTCATTTATTTCTTCTTCTGATTTTATCATATACGAACATGACAGATATGTAGATATTAATTTTTATTTTACTACTCTACTGAATTATATTTTCTAAAGATTTTATTTCTTTGTTTTTAGAGGGTAAGGGAGGGAGAAAGAGAGGGAGGGAAACAACAATGAGTGGTTGCCTCATGCACCCCCTACTGGGGAGCTCACTTGCAACCCGGGCATGTGCCTTGATTGGTAATAGAACCAGCAACACTGGTTTGCAGGATAACACTCAATTCACTGAGGAAAACCAGCCAGGGATACTGAATTCTTTCAATAATTGTATTATTTTTTGGATTATCTATGGTTTTCTATATATAATGTAATGTCATTTCCCAAAATGACAGTGCTTGTCCATATCTTTATTGTCTTTAAATTATTTTTCTTGGACTTCCGGCCAAGATGGAGGCATAGGTAGACACACTGTGCCTCCTTGCACAACCAAGATAGGGACAACAACAATTTAGAAACAGAATAACAACCAGAACTGACAGAAAATTGAACTGTATGGAAGTTGGACAACCAAGGAGTTAAAATAGACATGTTCATCCAGACCGCTAGGAGGGGCAGAGTTGGGCAGTTGGGTAGAGAGGAGTCATGTGGCCCAAAGAGGTTTGGGACCAGGCAGGTAAGATCACAACAGGCAGACACTGGGCATGGAAGCAGCAGCTAGCAAACCCCCGCTAAGGGGTGGCAACCAGCAAACCCAGCGGGGTGGCAATTGTGAAGCAGGGCACTGTGCCCAACCCAGGATCCCAACGTTGGGATATAGAGTCTTGGGGCACTGATTGAAAACACCTGTGGGGGCTGAGGCACAAGCAGAGACTCCCAGCCTCACAGGAGAGGACATTGGAAAGTCCCATGGGGTCCTAGAATGTGTATAACCCCATCCACACAGGAATCAGCACCAGAAAGGTCCAGTTGGCTTGGGGGAAGCAGCAGAAGGGACTGAATCCAAGGAGGGTGGAACAAGCACCATTGTGCCCTCTCAGATGCTGCCCCCAAATACCGCATCACAACCCAGCAACTGGGTTGCTCCATCCTAGTAAATACATAAGGCTCTGCCCCTCACTACACAACAGGCATGACGAGACCAACAAAAAAAAAAAAAAGAGAGAGAGAGATGGCTCAAACAGTAGAACAAATGTGAGCCCCAGAACCCATCCTTTTAAGTGACTGAGAGATAGCCAACCTATCAGATGCACAGTTCAAAGCACTGGTGATCAGGATGCTCACAGAATTGGTTGATTTTGATCACAAATTAGATGAAAAAATGAAGGCTACAATAAGTGAAATGAAGAAAAATGCATAGGGAACCAATAGCGATGGAAAGAAAGATGGGTCTCTCATTAATGGAGTGGACCAAAAGGAAAAAAGAAACAACCACACAGAAAAGAATGAAGGAATAAGAGTTCAAAACAATGAGGAGAGGCTTAAGAACCTCCAGGACATCTTTAAACATTCCAACATCTGAATTATAGGGGTACCAGAAGGAGAAGAGGAATAACAACAAATTGAAAAGTTATTTGAACAAATAATAAAGGAGAACTTCCCCAATCTGGCAAAGGAAATAGACTTCCAGGAATTCCAGGAAGCTCAGAGAGTCCCAAAGAAGTTGGACCCAAGGAGGAAAACACCAAGGCAAATCATAATTACATTAGCCAAGGTCAAAATGAAGGAGAAAATCCTAGAAGCAGCAAGAGATAAGGGGACAGTAACCTACAAAGGAGTTCCCATCAGACTGTCAGCTGATTTCTCAAAAGAGACCTTGCAGGCAAGAAGGGGCTGCAAAGAAGTATTCCAACTCATGAAAGACAAGGACCTATATCCAAGATTGCTCTGTCCAGAAAAGCTTTCCTTTAGAATGGAAGGGCAGATAAAGTGCTTCTCAGATAAGGTCAAGTTAA
>CM052546.1:69341412-69367951 GCA_028533065.1 Trachops cirrhosus
CCTCTGCCTGACTCAGGGCCTGTGGCAATGGCAGAGGCGGTGAGGCTCAGACTAGAGTCAGCGGACACCTGGGGTAAATTGGACCTGAGGCATAAGATATGTAAAATCCTGTGAGACCTGCTTGCTAGGATGCTCTTGGATGTGTAGGCTCTGGCAGGAAACTAGACTAATCATGTACCTGTTAGGTGATACCAGCCCCAAAACCCAGCGTGAGACTTTTGAACCCTATGTAAATTATCTACCTGTTTGATCTTTTCTGCTAGACAATGAATCCACATTCTGTATCTGTTCACCTACCCGATACTACCTAATAAAATCCTATTGAGGCGGCGGCTCGGGGCGCTCTCCTTTGAGAGAGTGGCCAGGCCACTCGGAGGCACCCTCCCCTTGAGAGGGTAATCATGCCGTCACTATTCCTCCACAGGACTCGGTAGTCCGTGTGTATGTTTCTCTCGCCACTCGTGAGCCATCTACAACATCTGCGGTCACCGCGGGACGGCGGACTGCAACAGTGGTAGGCCTAAAAAGCTGTAACGTTTTTTTTTATATTTGTTTTAAATGCATCTCAGTTTTAGTAGTGTTGTTGTCATTTTCACTTGTCTCAAGGTATTTCCAGGTATTTTTCCCTTCTTTGATGTATTAGTTGTTTAGAAGCAGCATTTTTAATCTTCACAATTTTTGATGTTTTTTTGTTTTACATAAAGTTGACTTTTGGTTACTTACAATTTAGTCCAGAAAATAAGGTTGATATAATTTCTAATGTATTGGATTTTTTGAGGCTTGTGTTATCACCTAGTAAATGATCTATATTAGAAATATTGTTACATGTGCACTAGGCAAAAATGTGTGAAATAGTCTTGGATGAAGTGTTTTATAAATGTCTATCAAGGCAAAATGATCTAATGTGGAAGGTAAGCCACTATTTTCTTATTAATTTTCTAAAAAGCAGTATTTTTAAATAAAAATACTCTTACCACAATTAACTACAAAACATGACACTTTAAGATGACTGATTTGTAACTCTCACTATTACCGAGAGGAATACCAAAGGCCTGTTTTCTACTTTAAGGTCACATCACTTATTTGTGGCATTTCCAAGGTTTGAACCTTGAACTGTGCATTCTCCATCCATCCCCATCCTGAAAAGATGTAGAAAGAAAATTTAATGAGAGTGGAGAAATAGCTGGAAAAAATAAATTGGGGACTTTCCTCAGGTGTTCTCACCAGGTTTTTACAACTGACTCTGGGAAAGAACTTCCACAGAGCCTGGCCTCATGTCCTTTTATTGCATTGATTGGTGATGGTAAATTTGAAGGTGAAGGGCACCAGGACAGGGCAGGCAGTTTTATTGGAAATGAACACAAGTCTGCATTTTAAGGCAGAATAGGGTTTCTGTCACATACTCCTCACCAGCAACTCAAAACTAACCAAGCCTTCAGAAATATGAGGTCCTTTTACTGTATGCAAAGTTCATGCACATTTTATGGTTCTATGATTTGTCATTCTGGTCAGAATTTATATGTTTTCATATGCAGAGAAGTTTATAAAAATAACATTTGTGACTTCTGGAAAATACTTCAAATGATCTCTAATGTGACTGTCTGCCACTCTAACTAAAACTTAGTTCAGGATTGTGTCTTCATCTTTCATTGAATTATGCAAAATATTACAGAAAGTGCACACAGGTAGCAGGCATTCTAAATACATAGTTGCATAAATGAACTGCATCCAAAATCATTCTGAATGTCTGAGTGGGCCTGGAATTTCTCTGCTGCTGCCAGAGATCACTAATCTGTCCCAACAAGGACAAAAACTAGAACCCGATATATGGCACCTCAAACTTCTGACAGATCTATTTCCATGAGCTTCTCCAAAATTACAATGCCATAGGCCAGTGAAAAGAACAAGAGGGCTTGTCATAGGGCAATGGAAATTCACAAGATGAACAAACACTGCAGGTCCAGCAGTATATTTTTCAAATGCAAGCAGCAGTGTTAATCCAATTACACTTACAAAATCTATACAAGGTTTATTTTCTACCACCCAATCTTTAGAAAAGAAAACTGACTCATAGATGCAGCGATATTTCAAAGACAGAAACTTGAGGTGGACAGTGTCCCCTTGTGCTGGGGAAAGTAACAGTGCTCACCTAGTGACAACTTTGTCCAAGATATTTTGAGTGGTGTTGAATGCCTGGTAAGTTAACAGCTAAGTAATCATGGGAACAATGTTTCTGCATAGGAAGATGGTCCTGTAAAGACTACACAAAACTTTGCTTTATGTTTTGTGGAAGGTCTTCCAAATGCTAGCCTCGTACTGGGCCAAGCTGGTGTCATCTTCACACTATGTGACACAGGAGGGAACATAATATCAGTCACTCCACCATAAACCACCAAAAGGACCAGATCTGGAGCTTACTCAGTGTGGTCGACGTCTCTGCGTCGTGAACCCCGGGTGAGTGTCCGAGCGCCCAAGCTCGCATAAATCAGGACACAGGGGATGCAATGATCAAATGCTAATGATCAAGAGCAGATGCATGCTCAGGCTTTATTAGCAGTAATATTTATACAGATATATTTGGCAAGCGTTCCTAATTATTTTGAATGTTAGGACAGCTGCAACTGTTCAAAGCTGCTTATAACAAGTTTACATACTTGCAGAGTATACCTAGCTCCTTGTCCTTCTCCCGAACTCAATTTCCCAGAAGGAGATAAAGGCTCTTATCCTACTGGCTTGGGAAAGTAATTCAAGGCCAGGAGTCCGGTCTCAGAAAGCCTTCTTTCTGACGGCACCTGGTTTGCCAGGGCTGACACAGACTTCCAGATGCCTGTCCTTACTCGACCTGAGCCTCAGGAGTCCGCACATTATCCCCACAACTCAGAAACATCCAATTTTGGAGGAACAGGAATACTGAAGCTGAAAGATTATCTTACCTTTAAATGTACAATCTGAGTTTAGTTGGTTGGGGTGTATTAATCAATTGTTCCCTCAAAGCATTTTATTAGCTGAGGAAAATACACCTAGCTGTCACACTGCCATTACCACTCTCTGATGTTGCCTACAGTCTTGCATCCAGGCTGACTTTGAATTTACCATTCTTTTAAACTTGAACCACCCTTGTGTTCAGGTTGTTCAAGTCTATCACAGTGGTTCTTGATGTGCACTTGTTTCAGTGACACTTTTGGTCACCTGTCAGGTGTTCACCAACAAATTTCCTCTTTCCTGAGTCATCATCTCAGTTTCCCCCCACCCCCAAATTGGTCTATCATCCTGAAATCTTCAAGTACTGGTCACTTTTCTAAATCTGGAATCTCAAATAAAATAAAAAACAATTATCTTTATTTAAAATCAAAAAGATAGATTGTCATTGTGTGTTGTGTTGTTCCTATGCACTGTCTTCAAATTGGGGGAAAATGGCACTCACCATAAACCTCCCCTCCATGTTAGGGGCAGAATAAGCCTCAGGGCTGTGGTTCATCCAGACTGTAGAGGGTTCTCAGTGCTGGCCTGTAGGACCATAAGCAGCTATTTGAAATCTGTAAGTTTCTGTTTTCTTATTTCTATAATCAGGTTGTTTGATTTCCACTTCTTTCAAGACAGGCAGGGGGGTCAAATTTAGTACCATGTGGAAAAATCCATCAACTATTTACTCTGTGTAAAGGGCTTATAATAGGAAAAAATGATGCCTCACAAAGGAATGAAGCACTGATACTCACCCAAATGTGTATGAGTTTGGGCATCCTTGTGCCAGGTGAAAGGAATCCAGTCATCAAAGTTGATCTAGAGCATGATACCATTCCTATGAAGCGGAATAGTCAAAGTTTAGAGGGAGACAGCAGATTGGGTGGTCTGGAGTTGGGGGCTGGGAGAGGGTTGTGGTATTGATGATGGTGTGGCATGAGGTGGGGTGGAATGGGTTTGGGTTGAGTGGGAGGGGAGAATAAGAAAGGGAGGGAAAGAAAGAACAGCAAAGGGGTTTCTTAGTTAATGATAGTGGGCTAGCTGTATTCTGAGTGTTTTCTGTTGTTGTTGATGTTGTTGATACTTGTTTATCTCTCCTGAACACACACAAAAATAACCTGTGTGCAGTTAATCAAGGATCAGCCACCAAACCACTGCTGGCATTTGGCAAAAGTTAAAATTAAAGGCAGGAGGAGGAGTGGGGAGAAATCATGTATTTACATTTCTGCAGGTCATATACATCAATATTCTAAGTGATATGACTTGCATTTTTCATGTACATCTAAAAAATACATACTGAAAACACTTCTATGTGCTATTTCTAAGTGATATGGATAAATGAAAACAATGACAATGGCTGTTATGACTACTTACCACAAACCTCTAAACTGCCTCCCACTCACTGTTGCTGGTTGCGTGTGCCATCTCCCCTCCTTCCCTATGTCCTTTCCCTGCTTGTCTCCATCCTCAGCCTTCCACATCTCCTGGCACTCTCAGCCCGGCCATGTGGTCACCTTCTTTCTCTGGAAGCTATAAAAGCAGCCCCCTTTCAGGTGGAGATTGGCTATCAGACTCCATACTGAGTCCTCCAGGTTGGACTCTTGGCCAGCCACTCAGCAGAAGGAGGCTTTGGAAACTGTATTTTTTTCTCTCTTCTTCTCCCCTCCTTTCTCTCTATCTTCTCTGTTTTTTTCTTCTTATCTTTTCTGTTCCAGTGCTCCTGGGACTGGGATGTTTACTCTGTCACGGAACACTTCTCCCCTATGCTTCCGCAGTGCCCATGCAGGGCTATTTGGTGAATTTGGAAATGTCACACAAGTCTCTCTGCCCTCATATCTGGGTCTAGCAGTTCCAGAACCAATTTAGAAAAGTCCTCAAAGGAAAGCATACTCCTTACTGTGCCATCTAGGGTTGGAGCATCCTCTTGTAAACTAAAAGGTCACAGGTTCCATTTCTGGTTGGGGAAAATGCATATATTGCTGGTTCTGTCCCTGATGGGGGCGCTTAGAGAGGTCCCTGGTAGGGTGGGGTGTGAGAGGCAATTGATCAATATTTGTCTCTCACATCAATGTTTCCCTCCCTTTTTCCCCTCCCCCTTTCCCTGTCTCTAAATTCAATAAGCATGTCCTTGAGTGAGGATAAAATAATACAAAGTGTAACTTCAACTAAAATATAATCTCTAATACTAAGAAAACCCTTAATCTAAATCTAATACATAGACAAAACACTAAATTCACTATATTTTAAGAAGATACTAGAAAGGTTTTTAAAAAATTATGTTTAATTATATTAAGTCATATATATTCATTACTTAATTACTAAGAGTTTTAATTAATTATTTATTTATCCTGCTTATAAGAGTTTGGAATGAGTTAATTTAAGTGTTCAAACATTTCACTACAGATTTCACACAATGACAATTGGGTTGAATATTGAAGGTGATTTTTCTAATTATAATTTTCTCCTAGAGTTTAGAGAGGTATATATTGCATGTTATGTCATAAATTATACATGCATGTTTTAGTTTATAAGTGACTACTTAAAAACCTTAATGGTAAATGTATCTTTACTTATACCAATAAGCATTACTTTAATCCTAATTCTCATAGTCACATTCACCCTAACAGTAACCAAAATGTTGCACTCAACCTCAACCCTACCTTAAGTTGCACACTAAACCTACATTAAAATGAACCCTTAAACTCATCTTAACTTAAATACTAAAATAACTCTTACCCTAAACACATTCTAAAGTTTGCTCTCACCCTAAACCTAACCTTAACACATTCTCATTCTTATCCTTATGTTTATCTTAATCCTAACCGCCAACCTCAGTGTCATGCTCACCTTAACCATAACTGTAACCTAATTCTAAATCTAATTCTGTATAGAACCCAAATCAAACCTTCAACCTAAATTTAATGTTTACCATCACCCACCCCATAAGCTTAACCCCAGTTCTTATTTTAAAACTAACATTCACTGTCACACTGGAACTCACCCTCTGCCTCACACTCACCAGCACATTAACATTCACACACAGCCTCATCCTAACTCCAACCCTCACACTATCCCTAAACCTAACTGTAACCTAACCCCTAATTCTAATACCCATTTTAACATTTAACATAATCCTAATCTTAACACTGACCCTACTCCTAAAGCTAACTATTACAAACCATCTTCCAATCACCCTAATCTTAACATTAAAACTCATTCTGAACCTCACTTTTACCCTCACATTAATCTAGCACTAACCCTAACCCTAATTTAAATGCTAAACTTTAAGTAAAACCCAATAATCCTCATTCTTGCCCTAACCCTTACTATCAATCATCCTTAATAAACCTTAACTTTAACTCCAACTCTAACCCAAATTTAACTTTATCTTCATCATAAGACAAGTTTTAACCTTAACATGAACCCTAATTGTAACCCAATCTTAAAAACTACACCTAAATCTAATTCCAAGCATAACCATAACACTGCCCTGACCAGTGTGGTTCCACTGGTTGGGTGCCATCCCACAAAAGGAAAGGCCGCCTGTTGGATTCCTGGCCAGGGAACATGCCTGGGTTGCAGGTTTGGTCCCTGTAAGGATGTGTAAAAGAGGAAGCCAATAACTGTTTCTGTCACATTGATGATTCTCAGCCTCTCTTTTTTCTCCCTTCCCCTCTCTCTCTAAAAATTAATAAATAAATACAATCTTTAAAAAATGCAAATAAGGATAACTATAACACTAATCAATCATAGTCCCAACATAACTCTAATCAAACCATAGCCATAATGTATACCTTAACTTAAACACTAAACCAAACTATAAGCATAACTTTGCTTTAATCATAACTAACTGAAATCCTAACAACATCTTACTCTAACCCTACATTTAACACTAATACAAAATCTAAACCTAAACTTCACACTCACATTCAACTTTACCCTAAACCTAACCCTAATTATAAACTTAAATTTAGCATTACCCTAATCCTATCCTTACCCTTAATTCTAACACCAAACCTAAATATAAACCACAAACTTAACCCTAGTTTCTTTACAATTTCTAATCCTAACTGTAACCTAACTCTATGCTTACATTTAAAGCATAAAACTCACTCTAATCTTAATGTTAAACAAAACCCTACTCCTAACTCTAACCTGAAATCTAATTCCAAAGACTCATTCTAACCCTCACCCTAACACTAATCAAAACTAAATCTGACTATTATCAAAAAATAACACTAAACCCTGACCCTAACAGAAACTTCGCACAAAACCTCACTCTAATCTTCACCCTGTCACAGTAACCCTGATACTCACCCTGAACCTGACCTTAACCTGAAATCATCACTAACATAAACTGTAAACTTAAACCTCCCCCTTTCAACACTCACTCTCATCCTAAACCACACTCTAACACCTATCCTACCAGTAAACCTTACACTCACCCTGACCCTTATTCTAACACTAATGCTAAAACAAAACTTAATACTAACCCTAAAACTAACCCTAACCCTAATTGTGACACTAACTCTAACACCCACCCTCATATTCATGATAACTCTGATACAAAAACTAAAAAAACTAGTATTTATGTTAAAAGCAACATGGCTCTCAACGTCATCCAAACCACAAACCTAACTGTAACCTTAACCCCAGTCCTAAACATAAACCTACAAAACTCCTAAACTTGACCTTATTTAACCCTAATTTTGAGCCTAAACCGAACTAAAACCACACTAAAACAAAAACAAAAACAAAAACCTTCATTCTCACCATATCAACCAATTCTCACATTTACCTTTACATTAAAACTAATTCTGAAATAGATACTAACTCTAACTAAATTAAGGCTAATTCTGTCTCTAACTTAAAGTCTAACCATAACCTAACCCTAAAGCCAACCCTAACGTTAATCTTAAACCTAACTCTAAACTTAAAACTAACCCTAAACCTAAAAGTAACTCAAATTCTACTGAAAGGTAATCCTAACCCTTGGTCAAAAAATTCACACTCAACTCCAAACTCAGCCTCACTCTCTCCTCACTATAACCATGCCCCTAAGCTTCACACGACTTCTCACCCTAACCCTAAACAGAACCCATTTTTAACCCTAACACCCTCAAATAACTATGACTCTCAATCTGGCCCTAAACCGACCTTTAACCCTAACTCTAATTTTAATCCTAGACCTAACACCAAACTTACAGTTAAATCTTAAAAATAACCACAATTTTAACATTAAATCTACTTTGACCATAACCCTCAACTTAAACTTTACACTAAACACCAACCCTAACTTTAACACTAACAATTACCCTATCTCTAATATGAACCTAACCCTAGTCCTTAGCCTATACCTATTTCTAAACATAATCTTCACCTTCACTTCACCCTCATTCTTACACTAACTTTAAACTTAACCTCATTTTTACTTTTACACACATGTATACAGAATCCTAAATCTAAACATCTTTTACCTTAACACTAAGTCTAGCTCTAACTCTAATTCCCACACTTAATTTTTAAAAGATATCATTTGTTAATTTTTAGAGAAAGGAAGGGAGGGAGGGAGAAAAAGAGGGAGAGAAACATCAATGTGTATTTCCCTCTTCCATACTCCCTACTGGGGACCTGGCTCACAACCCAGGCATGTGCTCTGACTGGAAATCAAATCAGAGACTCTTTGGTTCACAGACCAGTGTTCAATCTACTGAGACACACCAGCAAGAGCCTCACACTTAATGTTAAAGAAATTATTCATCAAGAAACTTCTTTATTCATAAAGAAAATGCAGGCCAGATCTATGCTGTGGCAGGTGAAGGGCATAGGACATAACATTTAGAGAGGCAATCCCTTTTGTAGTCAGGTAAATGTGAATAATAAATTTATACATCAATTTGTGAAAATATTTTTCACATCAATTAATTCCTAGCCTTTGAGTCAGAGATTCTCCTAAGCATATACCCAACTTTAAAAATCACTGCTTGCAGCAGACAAAAGTACCTGAATGTTCATAGGAACATTATTTGCAATAACCAGGTTATCCCAAAATTCTGTCACCATAAAATGGATAAAGAAGTCATGGTACATTAATAAAATAGAATACTAGAGCAGTGAGAATTTTGAACTAAACTCTATACAGTAAACATGAATACATGTTACCATGTCTAATAATGGAGACCAGACACAGGTAACTATATACATAATTATTATAAACATTTCAAAAACAGGTAAAATTACTCTCTAGTTAGATATTGGTCACTATTTCAAAATACATATTTCTGAGAGTGGCCAGAAAAGATGTTGGGATGCTATTAATATTATGTTTTTTGATGAGTGTTGATTATACAGATGTATGAACACTGTGCAAATTCACTATACAACTTTATCTATTTATCACATACTAAATATTTATGTGATAAATATTTTACTTATGTACTTTTAGGGAGAGGGGAATAGAAGGAGAAAGAGAGGGAGAGAAATGTCCATGTGTGGTTGCCTCTGATGTGCCCCCTACTAGGGACCTGGCCTGCAACCCAGGCATGTGCCCTGACTGGGAACTGAACCAGAGACCCTTTGGTTCACAGGGCCATGCTCAGTTCACTGAGCTACACCAGCCAGGGCCTCATACTTCCTTTTATACTACTCATCTTAATTCCAACTTTAACACTGCCCCTAATCCTAAATCTAACATCCACCTTCAACCTAACGTTCATCTTCAAACTCACCCCAACCTAAACTTAAGTCTAACACAAATTTTAATCCTAACTTTAACTTTAAAATTATACTTAACCATAAATGTAAGTTTAACCATAACCCACACCTTTATCTTATCACACAAGTTCACAATCACCTCAAACTCAGCCTTACTCACACCTTAACGTTACCTTAAACCTAAACATAATGCTAACCCTAATGGTAACATTAATTATAACACTTAACATCAAACTAAACCTCACACTCGAATGCTAACCATTATCACAAACTGAAACTCTTACCCTAAGATTCCAACCCTAAACCTAAACGGACCTGAAACTAAATATTAAATTTAATCTTAACCCCAACTCTCATTGTTACCCTTAACCTCAGGCTCACCTTTCATTAAATAATCCCTTAAGTTCATCCTCACCCTGGCCTTACACAAACCTTCACATGGTCCCTAACTCTAACCTTAACTCTTGTGTTAACCCAAACACTGATCTTAAATGTAGCCTAAACTTACACTGACACTTTACCTTACCATAGACCTAAACTTAATCCAGACCCATCTGTTATTTAAATTTAACCCAAGTTGTAAAACTAATCTTAATTCCAAAGCTAACCATAAAACCAAATCCTTATTGTATCTTAACTATGATATAAATGCTAACATTAATCAAAACCCTAATTCTGACCTTAACTTTCACCTTCTGTAAACTTCAATTAAAGCTAAGCTAACCTAACATTAAATCAAGTCATAACCCTAACCATAACTAATACAGTCTTCCTCACCCAAATCCTAACCCTCAGTATCAATCAACATCTCACATTAATTCTCACACTACACCTAGCTGTAGAACTAACCCTAATACTAACCTTAACCTAAAATGTAAACCTCACTCCAACCTTTACCCTAACCCTACCTATATGACTGAACTGAACCCTAACTCTAAATCTAATCGAATCAAAATCCTAATCCTCAACCTCACAAATACATTAATTAACCAAAAGCCTTACCTAAAGCCTCACCCTTAAATTTAACATAAGCCTAATTCTAACCATAACACAAAACTTTGTTTAAAACCTTACCCTCACACTCATCCAAGTACTAACCATAACTCTAATTCTTATGTTTACTCAAAGTTCTAATGGTAACTTCAACAGTAACATTACACCAATTACAACTAATCCTAACTCTAAGCATTAATTTACCTTTCACTTAAAACTAACTCTACTCCTAGCACATATATTATTTCTAACATACACCCTAAAGCTAAAGCAAAACCTGATTTGAAACATAGCCCAAACACTATTATTATTATTAAGCTCACCCTAATTAACACTAACTGTAATTTGAACCACAAATTTTAGTACTATCTCTACCTCTACCCCTATCTTTGATCTTAATCCTAACCACAGAGCTAACTTTCACTTTCACCTTCACCTCACACTACACTGACCTACATTAATACAACCCTACCCCTGAACCTTAACCAAAACCTTACACCATCCTTAACAGTAAACTTAACCCTTACTACAACACAAACACTAAATCTAACCCTAAATATCACACACACTTAACCTGACCTTAAACTTCACCCTAACTCAAACCCTAACACTAAGCTTCAACCAGAACATAATTTAAACCCTAGTGCTCACACTAACTACAACACAAATTTTAACTGTAAACCTAAACAAAACATTAATTGTAACTGAAATTCTATGATCTCACCTTTAAGTGGAACATAATCAACAAAAGAAAAAAGCAAACAAAATATAACCAGAGACATTGAAATTAAGAACAATCTAACAATAACCAGAGGGGAGGGGGGAAGGGACAGTGGGGAGAAGGGTTGTCAGGAAGTACTATAAAGGACACATGGACAAAACCAAGGGGGAGGGTGGAAGCAAGGGAGGGAGGTGGGTTTGGCTGGGGTGGGGGGAAATGGTGGGGGAAAAATGCAGACAACTACACTTGAACAAGAATAAAATAATTGTAAAAATTCTAAAGCTAAATGTACCCTAACTTTCACTTCCACCCTCATTTCCTCTGTAAGTCTAACCCTAAATTTGCACTTACCCTAACCCTGACCCTCACTTTGACCTTCACCCTAACTCTAGCCTAACATTAAAGCTCATATTACTCTGTGTCTTACTGTCACCCATAAGCTAATGGTGAAGCAAACACTAGCCTTTTCCCTTACCCTTACCCTTATCATCTACCTAAGCCTCACACTAACCCTATCCCTAATACTAACCCTAATTCTTAGCCTTACCCTAAACATAAACTTAAATGATACAAAACCCTACCCTAACTAAAACCGTAACTCTAAACTTAAAACTATCCCTAACTCTAATCACATATCTTAACATAAATCTAAACCTAACATAAATTTAACACTAACCCTAATGCTAAGTAAACCATATGTGTAATTCTAACTATATTTTTCCTTTTTTTATTGTTCAAGTACAGTTTTCTTCCTTTTCCCCCTACCCCTTCCCACCACCCCAGCCCTCCCCACATCCCTCCCCCATTTCCACCCCACTTGTCATTGTCCATACGTCCTTTATAGTTGTTCCTGTAAACCCTTCACCCTTTTTCCCTTTTATCCCCTCCCCTCTCCCCTTCTGGTCACTGTCAGCCTTTCTAAATTTCAATGTCTTTAGCTATACTTTGCTTGCTTGTTTGTTTTGTTGACTAGGTTCCTGTTAATGGCTAATCAACAAAATGAACAAGCAAACAATGTAATTCTAACTTTAATTCTGACAACAATTTTATCCCTAAATCCTAAAATCTAGCCCTAAATCAAACACTAAACCTAATTCTAATCTTAAACCAGACCTTAAACTGAACAATAACCCCAATCCTATCACTCATTCACATATGAACACCAATTTAATCCCTAAAATGCACCCATACACTCATCCTGCTTTAAGCCTTCCTTAACTCTCACACTACACCTAACACCTAACCCTAAGCATAATTTGAAACATAAACCTGATCAAAGACTACCCTCATTCAAATTCTAACACTAACTTTAAAACTATTCCTATCTTAAAATTTGTTCATAACTCAGACATAAATGTAACCTTAACCTAGGGTGTGGGTTTGATCCATGGTTGGCAGGGTGGCGAGGGGTGGGGTGCATACAGAAAGAACTGACCAATGTATCTCACATCTCTCTAAAAAATCAATAAAAATATCTTTGGGTGATGGCTTTAAAATTATTTTTAAAAATGTCACTTTCCTCTTACTTACTTCTTTGAGTTTTATTACCACACTACCTTTCTTTCAATATTTCTCCCCCACCCCTTTCTAACTCTGTCTTCATTTCTTACTCTCTTATATCTTGTTAGGAAGTTAGAGCTTATAGCTTTTCCACATGTTATAAGTCTGAATGCCATTCCCCCCTTTGAAAGAAAACCAGAAGTCAAACAACCTGAGTACAGAAACAGGAAGAGAGAAGCACAGATTTCAGATGGCCACTCATGGTCCTACAGGCCAGAACTGAGAACCCTCTAAAGTCTGGATGAACCATATTCACTTTAAGCTCTGAGACTCGATCTGCCCCTGACATGGATGGGAAGAATCTGGTGAACATCATTTGGACCCTGGCTACCAGCACACAGAGCTGGTCAGAGGTGAGAGTGGACACAGGTATTCTGTACACCCAGGATCTTAGATGAACCAAGTGAGCTCAGAGTTCAGACTGCAATGTAGGTACAACTTGGGGGTCTCTATGGCTTTCCCAAAAATGTCTCTCACTGCCTCACTCCCCCCAACAAGTTAGTCCCCATTTTTCCACCACCGAATACTTGAAAAAATATAACTCAGTCCTCACATGTTTCTGGAAATGCTGTACAAAACACTATGTTGTTTGACTTCACAGTAGGCCATATGTTTCTTGAATTTTGCTTTTGTATCGATTGTTTGAACTGCCTGCCTCAGATAGTAGTCAGCTCCTGTGTAAGTTCAGACATTCTCCAAGACTTACACATAATCACATTTAACAGAAAGGTTTATACAGAGAAATGGGGAATAAAAATCAAGCTATTCCACAGGTTTCTGTGCCACTTTTATCTCACAGACTTGGATCCCCTCGATCAGGAACTATTACCTCACATACTTCAAGACATTTCATACAGAAACCATTTGCCACAGTGAGAAAACCTTCCATTGTCATTAGAACTTGTGAGTTGATTCAGTTGCCTTGCCGACAGTTCTGTTGGGAACATCTAACCTGTGTCCTTATTGATGATATTAGTTTGCTTGTGCTGCCAAAATATCGTGCCATGTTAGTGGGGATAAGTGTTGGGGACTTCTTTGTGTGGTTTCGGAGACTGAAGCCCTGTGAGAGCAAGCTCTGAAAGGGGCTAGTAAGTCTCCCTGGAAAACCAGGTCATAACAGAGGTGGCAGGCATGGCCTGACTCTAATACCAAGGGTTCCCGTGGGAATCAGGCCTGAAATGCACATTTTTGTCCTTGAAGCTGACTCTGTTCAGTGATAATCCCTGTTGGTTTAACCAAGATGTTTGAGTTCAAGGCATAAGGAGTGATACCCCCTACTTTATGATATATGCTTTTATAGCCATCTGGCATTTGCATGTCTGGTAGACCCCAACCTGAAAAGATTTCTGTGTTTCTTCAATTGTTATCTATAGATAGTGTTCATTTTTTATGACTATAGCCTTGTGGGACATTGATTGATAAGCTATGTACGTGTGCTGTATCCCCCTGCACTTCCCAACCCTAATAAAAGCTGTGTAGGAGAAGGGCTCGGGCCATTCTCCACTAGAGGGAATTGCCACCCCCTTTCCCGAGGGAACAAGACTGTAGCTGGGATGACTCATTATATCTCATGTGTGGTGGCTTGGAGAGCTCCACTGGCCAGAGTTCCCCACAGATAAGAAACATTATTTTTTGTTAATTCTGGATGTTACAAGTTTGAGATCAAGGTGTGGTCAGGATTGAACCTACCCCAATGAACTCACTAAATTTAACTTCTGCAAAACCATCAATCTAAATACAGGAACACTCAGAGTTAATGGGCCACTAGATTTCAAACTGAATTTGTGGAACAAAATTTATTTTTAAGGTATGCTAAGTTTTGACTGAAGAGTATCACAAATGAATGGGGCGACTGTTACAAGGATATGAATGTGTAGCATTTTCATACCTGTCATGTATCCTGAGATGTCATCCATGGGGTCCTTTTTCTTGTCCTGTCTGTGGCCACATTAGGGGTCTCTGAAAGTGGTAATGAAACTTTAGGCCAACTCAAGTATTTGGGAGAAATTTGGATTAATTTCTCTTGAAAGTATGCATATGATACACCTGCTACCTGCAGGCATGTTCTGACTCATTTAGCATAACTCAGTGAAAGAAGTGGACACAATTCTGGGCTTCAGTTTTAGTCACAGTGTCAGACAGTCCCCCTTAAACACCATTTGAAGTCTCTTTTTTCATACATCACAGATGGTATCCTCATAACCTTCTATGCATCTGGAAGCATTTCCAAATGCTGACCTGAAAAATGGGCCACAAGACCATGTACAAAATTAATTGATTTTGTATCCATAATAAAGTCTTCATATATCTACAGAACAAGGATTTTGAAAGAGCACATTAGTGTATATGAGAAGGGCCTGGCATAACCCTGCACTTGATTCCAGCTGAAGGTGTGACCTATTCTTTTCCTTCCCACTGCAGCAGTTGGCCTAGTCCTGCTGTCCTTCACCCTCACTTTACCATCACCAACCTGTGTCTCACAAAGAACTTATGGCCAGAATTTATGAAGTGAGCTCCACACACTTAGTTGTACAAAGACTGATGAGGGCACCCTGTTGAGAACACCCCATTTCCTATTATCAGGCATCATGGTTTACTCTCTCTGAGCTTAACTGCTACACCATTGGTAGATATGAAACACTGGTGAGGCACAGAATTTCAGGGTCAAACTTGAACCTGCCATTGATAAAGGATGACAACTTAAAGTTGTGAACTTGTTGATTGTATTCTCATTTGTAAGAACATGATTAAAAAAGCACTTACTTAAAGTTAATTTTATAACATTTTTAATTAAACATATAGGTGTGACATTACTTATTAAAATTATCAAGGTTTCTTTTGGATTGGTGTTTCAGGGTTCTTAGGATATAGTCCCAGCAGTGGAATTGCTGGGTCAAAGGGCAGATCCATTTTTAGTTTTCTGAGGAAGTTCCATACTGTTTTCCACAGTAGTTGTACCAGTCTGCAATCCCACCAACAGTGCACTAGGGTCCCTTTTTCTCCACAACCTCTCCAACACTTGTTGTCTGTTGTTTTATTTATGATGGTCATTCTGACTGGAGTGAAGTGGTATCTCATTGTGGTTTTAATTTGCATCTCTCTGATAGCTAGTGATGTTGAGCATCTTTTCATGTGTTTCTGGATCCTCTGCATGTCCTCCTTGGAGAAATACCTATTCAAGTCCTTTGCCCATTTTTAATTGGGTTTCTTGTCTTCTTTGAGTGGAGTCCTGTAAGTTCTTCATATATTTTGGAGATTAAACCCTTGTGTGAGGTATCATTGGCAAATATGTTTTCCCATACAGTTGGTTCTCTTTTTATTTTAATACTGTTTTGTTTAGCCATGCAGAAGCTTTTTATTTTGATCAGATCCCATTTGCTATTCTTTCCTTTACGTCCCTTGCTCTACGGGACCTGTCAGTAAAAATGTTTCTGTGTGCAATATCTGAGATTTTCCTGCCTATGTTCTCCTCTAGGACTTTAATGGTGTCATGATTTATATTTAAGTCTTTTATCCACCTTTGCACCCCAATGTTCATAGCAGCACAATTTACAATAGCTAAGTGTTGGAAGCAACCTAGGTGCCCATCAGTAAATGAATGGATCAAAAAACTATGTACATTTACACAATGGGATACTATGCAGCCAAAAGAAAGAAGGAGCTCATACTCTTTGCAACAGCATGGATGGAGCTGGAAAGCATTATGCTAAGCGAAATAAGCCAGGCATTGAAAGACAAATACCATATGATCTCACCTTTAATAGGAACCTAAACAACAAAACAAAGAAACAAGCAAAATAAAGCCAAAGACACTGAAATAGAGGACAAGTAGTCAGTGACCAGAGGGGAGAAGGGAGGGAATTTCAGGGGAGAAGGGAAGGGTTTATAGGAAAAAATATAGAGGACACATGGACAAAACTAGGGGGATTGGAAAGGGGAGGGAGGAGGGGAAGGATGGGTGTGTGGGCTGGAATGGGAATAAAGAATAGAAACTGTACTGAATAAACTAAAATAAAAATTAAAAAAATAAAATTATCAAGGTTTCAAGTGTATAATTCTAGAATAAAGCATATGTATATTGTGTTATGTGTCCACCATTCAAAGTCAAGTCTCTTAATGTTTCTTTTTGAAGTTAAATGGTGGTATGAGTTGTTTTTTTAAAGTAATGTTATTTTAAATACTATATTGTAAAGCAATTTAAGAACTCACCTTGGCCAGGGGTCTCAGTTGGCTTAAGATTCATCCATTACACCAAAAGTTTGTAAGTTCAATTTTTGGTCAGGGCTCATACCTATGTTTCAGGATTGATCACTACTCAAGGTTCACAGGAAAGTCAACTGATTAGTGTTCCTCTCTCATATTGATTTTCTTCAAGTCTCCATCTCTCTACCTCTCTTCCTCCCTCTCTCTCTCCTTCCTTCCTCTGTTTCCATTCCTTTCTCTCTAAAATCAATTAAAATGTATTTTCAGTTGAGGATATAAAATATTTAAAATAATACTAATGACCTTTACAACACTGGACCAGATTGATATTGAGGACATTAAAGAACTTTTAATACATGGAACATTTTCTAAGACAAATCTTGTACCAGGCCAAAAATCAGGTCCCAATAAATTAAAAAGTGTTTCATTATTTTTACCATATTATCTGACCCTAATTGTAAGAAAATTGAAATCAAGTTAAAGGAAATAAAACCAACAAGACAAGAATTTTAAGATTAACCAATATGTTTATAAAAAAACCCCAATAGATCAAAGATATTAACCAAAAAAACCCCACAGAATCTACCTTGAGGTATATGAAAGTAGAAAAGAACAATTAAATCTGAGACACAGCACAAGCATTTATAAGAAAATTTATAACTATACAGGACTACTCATCAGGAGAAAATACGATAAACACAGTTCAATGTATTCTTGAAAACAGCAGAAAAAACAATTTATGTAGAAGAAAAAATATAACATTTAACAGAACACAAATAAATAAAACTGGAATGCAAATAAAAGGCTAATAAAACTAAGGGCTAATTCTTTGAAAAAATTTTAAACTTTACAAGCTTCTCGTAAGTCATCACGCAGGAAAAGGAACAAATAAAGAAACAAAAATTCACACACATGAAAGGCTTAAATCAAAACCACAGAGAAGAATCAGTAAAGAATGCTGTGAACAATTACCTGCAGTTTCATCCACTCCTACACACAGGAGAAGTGGCAAGGACTGGTAGGACTCCCCTGTGGGATCACATTGTGGCCTTACCATAGCAAGGCTACACACTAATGACTGATCACAGGCCCCAAAGAAGAGGTTGCAGCCACTGTCTATAGTAAGTGAAACAGTTTAGTATTGTCTTTCCAAATTCTAAAGTCTAAGAAATTCTGGAGATGATGGGAAAACATCCTGCTCTCTCAACTCTCTTTAGTCAAGTAAGCTAGATAGGGGCCTGTCTCAGAAATGTGGGTGCCTGGTTACTAGAGTTCTGATGTCTCTGTTGTTCTGTCACTGAAGAAGTGAAACAACTTCTTCATCATTCTATTCCATGGAGCTTTTCCTTTAAGAGACTTACCTGTAAACCACTCAGGGCTTTCAATGGCACACATATGACACCTCCATACTGTACAAAGATTTCCAACATATCCCTCCTCATGACTTCTCAGTAATGAAAGCATGGTCCCAGCTTTCAGGAGAGAGAGCTGCAGTTAGTCCTGTGATTTCTGATTCATTTGGTTTCCTGCATAATCTATGTGTCTTCCTGGCCCTCCTAGTAACCATAGCTGCACATGGAGATGATGCAAGGATCTAATTCCTAGAGACATCGTCAGGTGCAAATAACATAAAACCTACACTATCTAAGGGTAGGTCCCTTAAAAGCCATGTCATGTTAATGTTGTATTTTGATATTTTGATAAATTTGTTTTATTAATTCCATTTTTATTTGATTCTCTTAGGTTTCTATATGTATTCTGATATTGCCTGCTAAGAGTAACAGTTTTACTGTTTTACTTATAGAATAAATGCATTGTTTTCTTTTTCACTTTAGTAAGCTATAACTAGAAATTCTATCACTAGGTTGAATTAGAGTTGACAGAGTAGACACTGCCTTTCTTTTTTCTGATATTAAAAAGAAAGCTTCCTTTTTTCCATAATTGAGTATGATAATAGCTGTGGTCTTATCCTATATTGTCTTTATCAAGTTGAGGGATTTTCATTGTATATTCTTTTATTAAGAGTTTTTTTATCATAAATTGATATTGAATTTTGCTAAATGCTTTTTTTCTGCAACTTTTTGATGATCACGTGACTATAATTCTTGATTTTGTTGATTTCAAATGTCCCCTTAATGTTTAAAAGATGTTGAGCAATATCTGTATTTTTGGTATAATTCCTACTCGTTTGTAATGTATAACTCTTTGAACATACTGATAAATTCAGTTAGCTATTATTCTGTTAAGAATTGTGGCACCTGTGTTTGTTAGGAATATTGTCCTATAAATCTTTTCCTTAGTTGTGTCTTTGGTTTTGTTATCAGATTAATGCTGGCCTCATAATATGAATGTAGAAGTATTCTATGTTTTTTAAAATAGTTTGAAGAGAAAATGTACTAATTATTATTTAAATATTTGGTAGACTTAACCTGTAAGCCATCTTGTCCTGGGATTTGATTTTGTTGGGAGTTTTGATTACTTCTTCAATTTCATTGCTAGAAATTTGTATATAGGGATTCTCTGTTGCTTCTGGTTGAAACTTGGGGGGCTCAATGTTTTTGCAGAAAATCCATTTTAACTAGACTGTCAAATGTGTTGGTATGTAATTGTTCATAATATTTTAAATGATACTTTAAATCTGTGGCATCAGTTGAGATTTTCATTTTCATTTTTCTTTTTATTCCTTTTTCTTTCCTCTTTGGTGAGTCTTACTATTGGGCTCTCCATTTTATTTCTTTTTCAATGAATCAGACTTGATTTATAATTTTATTTTTACATTTTGTTATTGTTGTTCAAGTACAGTTGTCTCCATTTTTCTGCACCACTCTTCCCCACCCCAGGAATCCCCACTTCCTATCCTTGATCCTACCCACCTTTGGTTTTGTCCATGTGCCCTTTATACGTGTTCCTGAAAACCCTCCTCCCTCCTCCCCTGCTTATTACCTCCCACTTCCCCTCTGGTAACTGTCAGATTGTTCTTAATTTCAATGTCTATGGTTATATTTTGCTTGATTGTTTGTTTTGTTGATTAGGTTACACTTATAGGTGAGATCATATGGTGCTTGTCTTTTACCATCTGGCTTATTTCACTTAGCATAATGCTCTCCAGATCCATCCATGCTGTCCCAAGGGGTAGGAGCTCCTTCTTTCATTCTCCTGCATAGTATTCCATCCTGTAAGTGTACCACAATTTCTTGATCCATTAATTTACTGATGAGCTATTAGGTTGTGTCTGGTACTTGGCTATTGTTAATTGTGCTGCTATGAACATTGGGGTGCATAGGTTCTTTTGAATTGAAGTTTCAGGGTTCTTAGGATATAATCCCAGCAATGCAATTGCTGGGTCAAAGGCAATTCTATTTCTAGTTTTCTAAGGAAATTCCATAGTGTTTTCCACAGTGGCTGCACCACTCTGATATTAGTCTTTATCTTATATTTTTATTTCACTTACTTCTATTCAGATCTTTGTTATACATTTTTGTACATTTTTGGTTGTTTGTTTTTATTTCTCTTTCCTTCAGGAGTAAATTCACTGATATTTTGGATTTTTTTTCCTGATCTTTTGGTAGCCCAATATAGCTATACTGTTTTTTTCTCTTACCTGTTTTTTCTTCATAGTACATATTGTTAGGTTGTTTTTCAATCTGTGTGAGTCTCAAGGTAGATTTATTTATCTATTTGTTTTCCTCTTTGATCTATTAATTGTTTAGAAGCATGTTGTTTTAACATCATCAAAATGTCCATACTACCTAAAGCAATTTATAGATTCAAAGGAATCTGTATTAAAATACCAATGACATATTTCAGAGACATACAAAAAACATTTCAAAACTTTATATGGAACCTTAAACAATCCCAAATAACCCCAGCATTTTTGAGCAGGAAGAACAAAGTAGGAGGCGTCACAATATGTGATATCAAACTATATTACAAGGTCTCTGTAATCACAACACTCTGGCACTGGCATAAGAACAGACACTTAGACCAATGAAACAGAACAGAGAGCCCAGAAATAAACCCAGGTCTCCATGGTCAATTAATAAGGAGGCAGAAGCATAAAGTGGAGTAAAAATAGCCTCTTCAACAAATGGTGTTGGCTGATCTGCACAGCCACATGCAAAAAAATGAAACTCGACCACCAACTTACACCATACAAAAAATAAATTCAAGATGGATAAAATATTTAAATAAGGTACAACAACATAAAACTCCTAGAGGAGAACATAGGCAGGAAAATCTAAGATATTCCATGCAGCAAAATTTTCACCAATATGTCCTCTAGAGCAAGGGACATAAAGGAAAAAAATAAACAAACGGGACTTTGGCAAAATTAAAATCTTTGGCACAGATACAGATAAAGAAAGCATCAGCAAAATGAAAAGACAACCAACCATATGGGAAAACATATTTGCCAATGATACCACAGAAAAGGGTTTGATCTCCAAAATGTATTTTCATCTTATTAAAAAAACATTTTCTTTATTTTTAGAGATAGTGGAAGGGAGGGAGAAAAGGGACAGAAACATAAATCTGGAACCTCTCATATACCCCCAAACAGGGACCTGGGCCTGCAACCCAGGCATGAGCCCTGACTGGAATTGAACCAGTGACTTTTAGGGTCACAGGATGATGCCCAACCCACTAGGCCACATCAGTCAGGGCTCCACTTGTTTTCATCTTCATCTTATCTTCTTACCGTCTCGATTTATCTGTGTCTTTCTCTTCTATATCTCTTTGTGGGTTTGAGTTTCTAGAAGCATTTATTATATCAAGACTAAGGTGCTGCCAAACATTTCATGATGTAGAAGGAAGCCACCAAAAGACAAATTATTTGACCTAAAATGTCAATAGTTTACATCAGGAGCCCCAATGTAGATGCATACCTGTGCTTATGGTGTGGTAGCTTAAATATTTTGAATATTTATATGTGCTGTGTGTTTTGAGATGCTGTAAGCTGTGGAGGTGGTCTCTGTGATGTGTCAAAGGTGTGCCTTGTGAGGTGTTTGGCAAAAAGAATTTGATTTGCTAGATCATGTCCTATTCTATGTAATAAATATTACATGGGATATATCAGTCATTGAAGCTTAGAAGTATTCAGAAGGAAGCCTTAAGACATGTAAAGAGAGATAAATTCTAGATGGAAAGCTAGAAAGAGCTGAAATTTTAAAATATACCCAGTTTTAGAGAACTGGGTAAAAGAGTTTCTGATGTGTATCACTTGGGCATCTTAGGATGTGTCTGTCACCTAGGAAGCTCAGGCTTCAAACAGAATAAAGCAGAGCCAACACTGTTGTTCTTGAACACTGCTGTGTTCAGCTTCTGTGCTGTTAAAGAAAAAGGAGGTAAGAGAAAAAATTATAGAAACAGGACAGGTAAGGATAAGCTGAACAGGGCTCTTGTTAGCTGGAAGTCAAGCATACACAGAGGTACTGTCACAAGTTGGAAGGTAGGGAGACATGAGTGAGACTAATTCAGTTGGAAGACAGGGAGATGAATGCAGGGCTGGAGTAGCTGAAGCCCTGAAAAAGGTGTGTTTGCTTGGTGTCAGTTTGAAGGCAAAGAGAAGTGAGCAGGAACAGTATCATTTGGAAGGCAGGGAGAGGTATGGTGCTGCTGTCAGTTTGAAGAAATGGAAGTTGGATGGAGATATAATGATTTGGAAATAAAAGTAAGTTGCATGGAATCTCAATCAGTTGAATTTCTGGGAGAGGTAGCAGGCCTGACTTTAGTTTAATTTTTTTTCTCTTTAATGTTTGTTAGGGAGTTGCCCTGATTTACTTTTGGCATGTATTATTTTCTGATTTTTGAAGACCACTTACTGAAGAGACTTTCTAAAACTGTTGCCACTTTGCTTGATTTCCTTTAACTGATGGTGTTTTCCTTATGCATTTTCACCATCAACTGTACCATCTTCATCCTGTGCCTACAGAGAACATGGAGCTAGACTGTGAAGTTCAGACCCACAGAGTCAGTTGTACAGACACTAGTGAGAGCCCCTTGCTGAGAGCCCCTTCTGCTTTCCAGCTTTCTCCTTAAACATTTTAAAAGTCCTTTCTGTACTCTTAGAGGGATGGCTGGGGTAATAGATGGTTCCAGCTTGAGAAACTGGAAATGACACAGATAAATGTTGTGACGTTAAAGTAGATACAATGCCTTTTACTTTTCTATCTAAAGTGCTGAGATAAAAAAAAACAAAAAACAAAAACATTTACCTCAAGGGTCCTATTGATAATTAAATGTGGTATGAAATGATTAAAGAACAATAACCTTATTTTAAAACATTGTGTTTTAATAAATTAAAAATAAAAATAGACTTAACTGTAATATTAGACCAGGTTTACTTGATAGATATTTATGGAGCATTTAATTTAAAACTGTAGGGTACACATTTTTCTCTAGTTTACATGGAAAACTTTCCAAGATAGGCCTTGAACTAGGAGAAAAAAACAATTCTCAATAAATTTTAACTAATTAAAGTTATATTAACCATATTTGATGACCACAATGGTAAGATACTAGAAATCAAATGTAGGAAAAAACCCTTTACAGGCTCTGGAACTAGAACAGGAGGTAAGACATGTGAACGTCTTTTGGCAAATGAAAATTGGGGACAATACTACACTTCATTTATTTGTTAAAATAGGATATTAAACCTCAAAAAGTGTGAACACTTTTAAGTATCTATTGTGGACAATTTTACACGTATAGAATAAAAACATTATGTTAAGTTAAAAAAAAAAGAAAAAAAACACAAATATTTGGAGATTAAACAGCATGCTACCAAACACCCCATAAATAAAAAATGAAAACAGAAAAACAACAACTACATTGATAGAAATAAAAATACAAACCCAGTCTTAGAAAACCTGGATTTAGCAAAAGCTGTTATAAGAGGAAACATTATAACTATACAGTTCTAACTAAGCAGGAGGAAAATGTCAATACAGTCATTTCAATTTGTTTCTAAATACATTAAAAATGAAGTAACAAAACAAAAATTAAATTGAAGTAATATAAAACAATGATCACTGCCCTAATAAATAAAGTAGAAAAATAATAGGAAAGACTTATAAAACTTATGGCTCCTTCTTTGGAATGAAAATAAATTTGAAAAGCTTAGACTCATCAAGCAAAAAACAGAAAAACTCAAATAAAATGAGAAAAAGAGAAAAACTATAATCGACAGAGTAAAAGTAAAGAATTATTGAGGAATAACATCACCAATTATATACAATTAATTTGAAAATTTAATAAAATGGGAAATTTTTAGAATATATACCCTTTGAAGGCTAAACCAGTAAGACTTACTTAATCTGAACAGACCAATTACCAGCAACAAATGTGAAGCAGTAATAAAAACATCCAAAAAACAAATGCCCAAGACCACATAGATTTACAGGGGAATTCTATCAAAGATTTAATTTACATGCCAACACTACTCTGATACTAAAACTAGACAAAGATGCTGAAAAAAAAGGGAGATATACAGGGCTATATTTTTGATACATGTATATGCCGAAATTCTCAACAAGACAATAGCAAACAAAATTTAACAATATATTAAAGTAATTTTACACCCTGATCAAGTGTGAATTTTACCAGTGATTCAGGAATGGCTCAACATTCAGCAAACAATTAATGCAATTAATCACATAAAAAAAACAAAAATAAAAATCATATGATTATTTAAAAGAGACAGGAAAAGCATTTCAAGAACACAATATGCATTATCCATAAAAATATTTCAAATGAATTCTAATAGAAGGAAAGATCTCAGCTTGATAATGGCTATATATGATAACCTCACAGCTAACATAATACTCAATTATGAAATAATGAAAAGATTTTTAAAGATCAAAATATATGAAGAATGTGTACTCTCATTAGTATTAATAAAATAGTAATGGGATATTTAGATATAACAATCAAAGGAGAAAGATAAATAAAATGCATCTAAATAAAAAAGAAAGAAAACTGTCAGTATTTGTAGATGACATGACACTCTATACAGAATTTCTTAAAAAATCAACAAAATTAATAGAATTAATAAAATAATTCATTAGGAAACAAAATACAAACTGAGTATACAGAAACCTGTCACATTCATAACACTAATAAAGAATGGAAGGGGAAGTAAAGAAAGTAATCCCACTTACAATTACATGAAAAAGAAATAAATACCTACGAATTAGCATAATGGAAGAGCTGAAAGACCTGTACTCTCAAAGATTAGAAGACACGGAAGACAGGAAGTGAAAAGAACACAAAAAATGGGGAACTTCCGGCCAAGATGGAGGCGTAGGTGGATGCACTGTGCCCCCACGCACAACCAAGATAAGGACAACAACAATATGGAAGCAAAATAACAACCAGAACTGACAGAAAATTGGGGTGCATAGAAGCCCGACAACCAGGGAGTTTAAGGTGGACACAGACCGGGTCATCCAGACTGGTAGGAGGGGAGGAGTCGGGCCAGGTGAGGGACCCGGAGCAGAGACCTGAGCAACTGGGGCAAAGCGCAAGTCCGCAGCAGGCAGACCCTGGGCACACAAGTGGCAGTGGCTGGCGAGCCAGGCTGGGGGTTGGCGACCAGCAGGCCTGGCGAGGAGGCCATTGTGAAGCAAGGCACTGCGTGCAGCTCAGGGTCCCAGCACCGGGAAGTGGAGCTTTTGGGCACTGACTGAAAAGGAAGGTCCTGCGAGGGGCACAGGCCCACTCACACCAGAATTGGTGCCAGAGGGGCCCAGTTGGCTTGTGGAAGCCGGCGGAAGGGTGTGAGGTCTTACAGAGAGCAGAGCAAGTGCCATTGTTCCTTCTCGGACCCCACCCCCACATTCAGCCTCACTACCCTGTGACTGGGGTGCCCCGTCCTAGTGAAAACCTTAGGCCCCGCCCCTCACTACAGGAGCTCGACAAGACCAAAACAAACAAAGAAACAAAAAAAAACCAGCAAAAAGATGGCTCAAACAGTTGAAGATTTGAAAGTCCCAGGTCCCATTCTTTTAAGTGACCAAGAGATAACCAACCTATCAGATGCACAGTTCAAAGCACTGGTGATCAGGATACTCACAGAATTGGTTGATTTTGGTCACAAATTAGATGAAAAAATGAAGGCTACAATAACTTTAATGAAGAAAAATACACAGGGAATCAATAGTGATGGAACGAAAGATGGGTCTCACATCATTGGAGTGGACCAGAAAGAAGGAAAAAATTTACAACCAGGAAAGAATGAACAAATAAGAATTCAAAAAAATGAGGAGAGGCTTAGGAACCTCCAGGACATCTTTAAACATTCCAACATCCGAATTATAGGGGTATCAGAAGGGGAAGAGGAAGAGCAACAAGTGGAAAGTATATTTGAACAAATAATAAAAGAGAACTTCC
>CM052546.1:69368451-69393070 GCA_028533065.1 Trachops cirrhosus
TATGATTACTTAAAAAATAATATAAAGCATTGGGTCCATTACTATTTACAATATGAGTTTTAAATGTCTATCTCTCTGTATCACAGTTTCAATTATGTGTCACATGGCTTCCTAAGTAATTTCACTGTTTTAACCAGGTTGATGGGATTTATAATTTTTTCTAACTGGTCAAAGAAATAAAACCGATGACTTTTGTTCAAAAAAAAAAAAAAAAAAAAAAAACAGGAGGCCTTTCCTCTGGATTCAAACATCACTAACCTATTTATATGGTCTTGTCCATATTTGGAAAATTCTTTCACATGCAAAGAATTATATGAAAATGTCATCTTGATTTCTGGCCAAGATGGAGGCATAGGTAGACACGCTGTGCCTCCTCACACAACCAAGATAGGGGCAACAACAATTTAGAAACAGAATAACAAGCAGAACTGACAGAAAATTGAACTGTATGGAAGTTGGACAACCAAGGAATTAAAATAGACACATTCATCCAGACCAGTAGGAGGGGCAGATGGCAGCTGGGCGTAGAGGAGTGGCAGCACAAAGAGCATTGGGACCAGGTGTGTAAGGCATCCTGGGCATGCAAGACCGCAGCGGGTGGACCCTGGGCATGCTAGCCACGGCTGGCAGATCCTGGCTGAGGGGTGGCAACCAGCAGACCCAGCAAGGTGGCAATTGTGAAGCAAGGCACTGCACCTAACCCAGGATCCCAGCGCTGGGAAGTAGAGCCTTGGGGCACTGATTGAAAACACCTGTGGGGGTTGAGGCACAGGGAGAGACTCCCAGCCTCACAGGAGAGGTCGTTGGAGGGTCTCACAGGGTGCACAAGTCCATCCACACGGGAATTTGCACCAGAAAGGCCCGGTTTGCTTGGGGGAAGCGGCGACAGAGACTGAAGTCCGACAGAGAGTGGAGCAAGTGCCATTGCTCTCTCTCGGACACCACACCCACATACAGCATCACAACCCCACTGGGTTCCCCCATGCCCACCCTGGTGAACACCTAAGGCTCCACCCCTCATATATAACAGGTACAACAAGACTAAAAAAAAAAAAAAGATGACTCAAACAGAAGAACAAAGGAAAGCTCCAGAACTGATACTTTTAAGTGAACAAGAGATAGCCAACTTATCAGATGCACAGTTCAAAACACTGGTGATCAGGATACTCACAGAATTGGTTGATTTTGGTCACAAATTAGATGAAAAAATGAAGGCTACAGTGAGTGAAATGAAGAAAAATGCACAGGAAACCAATAGTGATGGAAAGAAAGCTGGGTCTCACATCAATGAAGTGGACCAGAAGGAAGACAAAACCATACAATCAGGAAAGAATGAAGAAATAAGAATTCAGAAAAATGAGGAGAGACTTAGGAACCTTCAGGACATCTTTAAATGTTCCAACATCCAAATTATAGGGATACCAGAAGGGGAAGAGGAAGAGCAACAAGTGGAAAGTATATTTGAACAAATAATAAAGGAGAACTTCCCCAATCTGGCAAAGGAAATAGACTTCCAGGAAGTCCAGGAAGCTCAGAGAGTACCAAAGAAGTTGGGCCCAAGGAGGGACACACCAAGGCACATCATAATTACATTAGCCAAGGTAAAAATGAAGGAGAGAATCCTAGAAGTAGCAAGAGATAAGGGGCCAGTAACCTACAAAGGAGTTCCCATCAGACTGTCAGCTGATTTCTCAAGAGACCTTACAGACAAGAAGGGGCTGGAAAGAAGTATTTGAAGTCATGAAAGGCAAGGACCTACATCCCAGATTGCTCTATCCAATAAAACTTTTCATTTAGAATGGAAGGGCAGATAATGTGCTTCTCAGATAAGGTTAAGTTAAAGGAGTTCATCATCACCAAGCCCTTATTATGTGAAATGTTAAAGGGACTTATCTAAGAAAAAGAAGATAAAAAACATATAGAGTAAAATGACAGCAAACTCACAATTATGAACAACCACACCTAAAACAAAAACAAAAACAAACTAAGCAATCAACTAGAACAGAAACAACCACAGAAATGGAGATCACATGGAGGGTCACATGGAGGGGGCAACAGGGGAGTGGGAAGAGGAGAGAGGGGGAAAAGGTACAGAGAATAAGTAGCATAGATGGTAGGTAGAAAATAGGGGGAGGGCAAGAATAGTATGGGAAATGTAGAAGCTAAAGGACTTATGACACATGGACATGAATTAAAGGGGGATATGGGTGGGAGATGGTGTGCAGGGTGGAGGGAAATGAAGGGGAGGTAATGGGACAGCTGTAATAGCATAATCAATAAAATATATTTAAAAAATAATAAAAGGAACCATTCAAAAAAATGGCATCTATGCCATATGTGGAGGAAACCTCAGATGATGTGTAGTTTGTCTGATTTTCTGATTGAAACTGAAGAGCAACAAGTGTTTCTGGGAGGACTTACCTGAAAAAAGTCTATCACATACAGAGATGAATGCATGAACTGCATCCAAATTTATACCAAGCATCTGATTGTGCCTGGGGTTTTTCTGCAGCCCCCCAGAAATCTCTCAGTGGGCCATACTGGAAACAAAAACCAGGACCAGGTAAATGGCATCTCAAACTCTTGGCAGTTTGCTTTGCAGGTGTTTTTCCAAACTTTGAATCACCATAGGCAATTGAATATGGAGGCAAAAGGATATTCAGGAGTGAATGGAAATTCATAAAGCTGAACAATCACAGCATGTTCAGCAGTAGTGTCAGGAAGACCCTGAGACAAGGTAAGCCCCTGCCATGGCTGATCCAATAATCCATCAAAATCTATATAAAATATATTTTCTAGCATCAAGTTTTCAGAGAAGCAAACTGAGGCTCAGAGAGATGAGGGGTGAACCCCAAGACACAATCTAGAAATGGACAGAGTCACCATGTGCCAAGGAATTGGCCAGTGCTCACCTAGTAAAACGCTGATCAAGGATAGTTGTGTGATATTGATTGTCAGAAAGGTAAAAAGATAGGTAGTCATGTAAACAATATGTGTCCATGTTATGGTTGGTACCATGGAGACTACAAGGCACTTCTGCATTATGCCTTCTGGAGAGGCCTCAGTGTGCAAGTCTCATCCATGAAATATCTGATATCATTTTCAAAATATGTGATATAGAAAGAGACAGAATCTCAGCCACATCACAATGTACAACCAGAAGAATAAACATCTAGAGCTCATCCAGGAGCACCCAGCCCTTCAGGGGGGTATTTAGAAAAACAGCTGTGCACAAGATGAAAAATCTAAGCTATAAATGTGCAGCCTGTGTTTAGTGATGGGGGAAATTATTCCCTTCAAGACATTTTTGTTAGCTGAGGAACAACATACCTGATTTTTTGATTAGTCTGTATTAAGATCATTTTTATTATGAGTCTAAAAAAACAAGCTGATTATAGAATAAGAAAAGAAAAGCTTAGAGTTTATTGAAATAAGAAAAGAGAGGCTGGGGATTTAACATGGCTGCTCAAGGACGTACAGGCACTGCACGTCCTTGAGCAATGTAAGTTTTCAATGTAAGTTGCATTTTCCAATGTAAGTTTGTAAAATTTACAAACACTGTAAATTTTAAACATTTTGTTTAAATTTGTGGACCTGATCTACCTCTGAAATAGAGGGAAGAAAATCAGGAGAATGTCTTTCCTTCCCAATGTGGAGACAGTGTACAGGAACAAAACACACAATGACAATCATCTTGGGTTCAAATCAAGACACCATTTGTTCTCTTTTAAACTGAGTTTTGATATACCCATTAGGGAGATTCAAGATTTATAAAAGTGCTAAATACTTCAAGATCTGAGGAAGAGAGATAGCCCATTCCAAGGAAATAATCCGCATGATGACTCAGGAAGGAAAAAAATAAGTTTTGCTGGTAAACACCTGACAGATGATTCAAAGTGTCATGGAAACATATGCTCATCAATGACCACTGTGATAGAATTGGATGATTTGAACACAACAGTGGTTTAAATATAAAAGAATGATAAGTTCATATCAGGTTGCTAGAAGAAAGTAGCCACCATCATAAAGAGCTCATGACAATGTGACAGCTACACCATATTCAGTTTGGAATCAGGCTGTAGCTATAAAATATAAAAATATTTCATATGCATATATTTCTAACAACAGTTCCATCTGAATTAATGTACTTAGCCAAAGAGTAACATATCATAAGAACTAAATTAAGGTGAATCCTGCTGACCTCCAATGGCATTGTAGGATTGTATCACTGTGGCAAATGGCCTCACTATGGGACATTATGAAAACAAGTGAAGCCCCAGTTGCTGACCTAGACATTTTTGGTCACTGAGAAGTTGCACAGGAACCATAGATATCTTAATCATATCTTGCTGTTTTGTGTATAAACCTTTTTATTTAGGTGAAAGCCTGGAGAGGCATTGGAGCTTTCCTGGACGAGGCTTGCACCCTAAGGGTCCTTTGTAAGTCACAATAGTGAAAAGTGTTCCATAGTGTCTCTATTATCAGCCTTCCAATGTAGAATCATCATTTATAAGATGACCTACCTGCTCACTTCTCTAGCATTCAACACCACCCAACATATTCTGGACAAGCTTTTCAGCAGTTGGGCACTGGCCAGCCCCACAGCTCAACATAACTCTACCAACACCCAGTTTGTGTCATGGGGATATTCCCTCATCTCTGTGAGACTCAGTTTTTATCTCTGAAAAGTGAGTTATAGAAAATGAACCTTGTATACTTTAGATGGATTAAGTGAATCAGCTATTGCAGGTTTTCTCTTGGTTGTTGGTCCTGCTGAATGTACAGCTGGACTGGCTGTGGTAGTTCAATTTTATGAATTTCCAGTCCCCATAGACAGCATTCTTTTTCCTTACTGCCCTGTGGCCATTCTGCATATTAAAAAGCACATGGATAATAACTTTTGAAGAGTTTTTTATGCCATTTATGTGGTCCTGATTTGTGTTTTTGGGTGGCCAGATTAGGCAATTTGCAGGCAGAAAAAAACCTAAAGCTCACTCAGATATTTGGCATGATTTTGAATGAACTTTATTCATTCAACAATGTATGTGATACACATGCTACATGCAGGCACATTCTGTGACACCTGACAGTGTATGATGTAGAGAAAATATGTTAACTTTAGTTTGAGGAAAAGAGTATGACAGAGAAGACACTATTTGAGGTCAGATTTTTGTATGTCACTTATGGCATTTCCATAACCTTTGCTGCATCTGATGGCATTTTCCCAGTGAAGACTAGAAGGTGGGACCACAGGACCATATAGAAACAGGAGTAATTTTTATGTCCAGAAGAAAAGCCTTGTTTCTACATAACTTAGTTTGGGTTCCAGAGTATTAGTTTGTGGGTGAGGAATTCCTGGCAGAATCCTGGATTTGTTCCAAGTCTGTCTTGAGTTGTGGCTTCTTCTCCTCTTTCTCATGCCAGGTGCTGGCCCTACTCAGTTGTTTGCTGCCTTTACCTTCACCATCATTGTTTTGTGCCATAAAGGGGACACATGGCCACAACCTGTAATGTCAAGTTCCACAGAGTCACTTGTACAAAATCTGGTAAGAAACCCTGGAGAGAAACCTTATTTGTACTTACAGGTTTATCTTCACTGTCTCTGAGTTTTTTTCAGTTATAATTGTATATGATATAAAGAGCTAAATGGTACATTGTTCCAAGTTTAAATTTTAGAACTGCCAGAGATAAGTGATGTCATTTTATTGTAGGAAGCTTACCATTTTGTTTTTTCATCTGAAATACCAACATTTCAAAAGATTGTCTCAGAGGGTCCTTTTGATATTTAAATGTAGGATGAAATGTTTAAAGAAAAACAATTTTAATGTATAATACTATGTTTTAATAAATTAATAAAATGTTCTTAACTCCCACATCAAAACACTTTGACATGATATTTATAAAGCAGTTTATCAGCAATTTGCTATGTGAATAACTGTGAAAGTACCATTGCCTAGATAAATACTTCAAAACATGTGGAAAGTGACTTTTAATATAATGGGTTTTCACTTGCATTTCTCTGCCAATTAGTGACATTGAGCATCTTTTCATATGTCTATTAACCATTTCTATGTCCTCTTTGGAGAGTTTCTACTCAGGTACTTTCTCCATTTTTTAATTGGATAGCTTGTTTTTGGGTGTTGAGTTTCATAATTTCCTTAAGGGTCTTTTGGATAAGTTTTGGATACTAAATGCTTATACAAGCAAATTTTTTTTTATCCATCTTCCCACCACTGTGATATGATCATGGGCCAATCTACACAGTCACCTCATTGACACCCAGTCACTAAGGAATGTCAGATGAAGCTTGAGCAAGGGCAAAGCTGGCTAGCCTCCCCTCTTCCCCAGAGACTTTTATGACCTCTCATCAAAGCCTCTGGCAATCTCCCATGTATTTGCCTGTTCCCACTCCTTGGCTGGGTTTTCCACCCAGACAAGATGAGAACATGGGCATACACCTGTCATCTGGCCTATACCTTGGTCCACACCTGCACACCATGCAGAGAAGTGATCCCAGGAACAGAACATGTGAGGCTGGGGATCAGAGCACAGTGTTGGGGAAGAGTTTTACAAGAATCCCAGAAGAAGGTGGCCCTAGTACCTCCTCACTGCTCTTCTCTAAAGCCACTGTGACAATGCTCTCATACACTCTGTCCACTCTGTCATAGTCCATGAGAGCCAGTGTGATGTAGGAGAGGGCAGATGAGTTTTGGTCCCCCCAGGTGGAGGAAGACTAGGCCGCAGGCTATATGCTTCATTTTTACTGTTGTGTAGTTTTAAGCAAGTTGCTTGCTTTTAAAAATATTTTAATTTTTTATATTTATTGATTTTGAAAAGATAGATTAAGAAAGATAGAAAGTAGAAGGGAAGATTAATTTGTTTTTCCACTTGTTTGGGCATTCATTGGTTGATTCTTGTACATACCTTATGCCTGGACCTGAGGTCAAGCCTGTAACCTTGGCACACAGGGACAACACTCTGACAGACCATGCTACCCGGCCAGGGCCAAACTGATTGATATTTAATTTCATTATTTACATTTACCACATTCCAAACACACATTCTCCCCTCACCTTACTCATGTTGCTGGTCTTAAGGTAAGTAATGTGGAAACCCACAACCAAATGACATGCACCAATGTTCCCCACAACCACCCTCCTCTTGTTTTGGGGTTTTTTATGTGGTATATGCAGAGACAGATTTCTCTTAAACTTTTATGTGGTAAGGTTTATCATTCATTCTTTGTGTGACTTCTGGGCTCTTGTATGTACACATTGGAAAGACCCCCTTCCTGTTTTGGAAATGATGGATTTAGGGTGAAGGTAGTTGGGAATAAAAAAGACAACGAAAGAAAAAAGGAAGTAATAAATGAGGAGGAAAAGAGGCCTTACACCTTGTGTGGTGAGCACTAAATGCAGCACGCAGATAATCTTTCTTTGAGTTGTAAACTTAAAATCCTGTATGGGTTCTTTGTTTATGTTTTTAGGAGTTCAATAAGGATTCTTATTTTATATTATATTTTATTTTTTACATTAAATCCTGGAAGACAGTAAAAGGCACCCGGAAAAGTACTTTGCTCAAAAAGATAAAAACATTTGGGAAAATGGAATCATGAAGTTTCTTGAAAGATGGCAGAAGGTAATGGAACAAAACAGTGAATCTGTTGTTCAAATGTTGTTTATTGGTGAAAATGAAAAATGTGTCTTATATATTTACTTAAAAAACAAATAAATGTTTTCACCAATGTTGGGAACTGCACTGACTGGGTTCAGAAACTGTAACCCCACATGGCTAAGGCTGAGTGAAAAGACCTTGGAACCATAAGCCACTAAGGAGACAAAGCTTATCTCTCTGGCAAAGGTGCTGCCTCTGCCCTCTTTCACTTCACCCTGGTTGGCCCCAGGTGGGTGATTGGTTAACCAATGACAGGTAAGATTCCTCAAGGGAGGCATGACCTAAGACAGGCTCGGTCATGAAGGGGCCCTCAGGGAAGGACTTGTGGGACTATAGAAAAAGGGGATGATGGATCCTCACCCCTCAGCTTTGACAAAGCCTGAGTCCTCATTCTGTCTGGGAGAAATCTCCTAATCCTTTGGCTGACTTACTTCCTCTGCCTGACTTAAGCCGGAAACAGTGCCAGCGGGTGGTGCAGACCTGGGCAGGAATGCACAGTACCCTGGGGTGATCAGGCCTAGGAAAGAATGCATAAAATCTTGTGAAACCTGCTTTGCTAAGAATGCCCTAAATTTTCTGATAAGCATGAAATGAGTTTGTTTCCCAAAGTTTTATGGCCCTTTATCTAACTTACCCTGACTCAGAATGAGCCCTCATAGTTTGGGATGTTTTCTATTGTTTTATCCTTACTGCCTGACAATGACTGATGAGCTTTACCTGTGTTCCTGTATATATTGAACACAATAAAATCCCATTGAGGAACAGACTCAAAGCCCTTCTCCTCTGAGAGACTGGCTACCTCTCCTCCCCAAGGACATCATGTCTTGGTAGACTTATTCTTATCCATGATGGATGGGGAGTCTCTGCTGGATAAATCTCCCTTACAGGTCAACCCAATAAATTCATTTTTTTCAAAAAGAAAAAGTAAGAATATCCATGCTTTTTTCATTTCAAGAGTACTTGCCCTGTTTAGGTTTGACACTATCAGCAGTCAAAATTCTTGTAGGTCCTCACAGGAGCCCTCTAAGGCTCATGACTCACTGGGAAGGTTGGGGATTCTTTTAAGTCTGTGTTGCCCAGCAGGTCCCCTGCTCAGGCTGCCACCCAAAAAAGACTTTCCAGGTTTCCCTTCCAAACTCCGAGTGCTTCCAGAAGAGAGATGCCATCCACAGTGTGCCAGGAGGAGATCGGCCCTCAGGAGAGTGGCAGGGTGCTGCCCTTGTGGCCCAGGATCTGGCCTGGATCCATCCCATTGATGTTTGTGCCAATTGTTGAGCTCCACTTTGTGTGGTTTCTCTATTCAAGAGTGGTGAGGAAGGTTACTTGGCCTCAGGGAACCCCGGTGATGTGCCGTAAGCATTGGGGTTGGTGGGACCCTGCTGTGGTGCCAGAGCTTGACCTTTGGCCTGTTCACAGAGATGGGACCTGCAGGACTGGACATGGTAGCTGCTTCTCACTGGAGCTGCCTGGACAGTCTACCAGCACTTGCTGGTCCTCCTCTACCAGCAGGGACTGGCTGACCCAGGCCACTGCGGGTTGATGGGGAAATCGGTGGCTGTAATTCACAGGCCATCCCACCTGTGGCTGAAATGTCTTGCCCTCATGGTTTCCTCTATTTTTTTCTCCCCAGTTTAGCTCTGGAGGTGCCACCAACCAGGGTAGAATGGAGTGGCTGGATAGGGCACCATGCACTCAGCTGTGGTCACTCCTGGTGTTGTTGGTTCATTGGAGACATCTCTCACATGAAAGATGAGAAGTTATAACTGATGGTACAGAAATACAAAGGATGGTAAATTACTGTGAACAACTCTATGCCAAAAATTGGACAGCTTTGGCAAAATGGTCAAATTTCTAGAAATATTTCTGTGATCTTCCAAAACTGGATCAAGAAGAAGCAGAAAGCCTGAATAGACTGATAACAACTAGTGAAATTGAAGCAGTAATCAAAACACTCCCTGCACACCAATACCTCAGACTGGACAGGTCCACAGGTAAGTTTTACCAAACATTTAAAGAAGAACGCACTCCTATCCTTCTCAAACTATTCCAAAAATTCAAGAAGAGAGAAGATTTCCAAAACCTTTTTATGGGGCTAGTATTTTTCTAATGCCGAAAACAGGTAAAGGCACAACAAAGAAACAAAACTACAGGCCCATATCTTTGATGAACATAGACGCTAAAATCCTCAAAACACTTTGGCAATCTGGATTCAGCAATACATTAAAAAGATCATGCACCATGATCTTGCAGGGTTCACCCTAGGGATGCAAAGATGGCACAATATACACAAATCAATAAATGTAATACACCACATAAAAATGAAAGACAAAAATAATGTGATCATATCAATAGATGCTGTAAAAAGACTTGATAAAGTACAGTACCCATTTATGATAAAAAAACACTCAGCAAAGTGGGAATAGAGGGAACATACTTCAACATAATAAAGGCTATATATAAGAAACCTATAGCCAACATGCTACTCAATGAGCAAAAACAGAGCTTTCCCCTTAAAATCAGGAATTAAAAAGAAAACAGTGTCCACTTTCACCACTTTTATTCAAGATAGTATTTGGAAGATCTAGTCACAATGATCAGACAATAAATAGAAATAAAAGTCATCCAAATTGGAAATGAAGAAGTAAAATTGTCTTAATTTACAGATGACATCATAGTGTACATAGAAAACCCTATAGTTACCTTCAAAAAACTACTCAACATCATAAGTGGATTTGGCAAAATAGCAGGATGCACAGTCAATAGTCAGAAATCAAAGAAATTTCTGCACAGCAACAGTGAAATATCAGAAAGAAACTATGGAAAATATCCCATTTACTGTAGCAACAAGAAAAATAAAATACCTCAGAATAAACTTAACTAAGGTAAAAGACCAGTACTCAGAAAACTATAGAACACTGAAAAAATAAATTCAGGGAGATACAAATAGATGAAAACATATACTGTGTTCATGCATTGGAGGAATTAACATCATTAAAATGTTCATACTACCCAAAGCAATCCAGAAATTCAATGCAATCTTTATTAAAATACCAATGGCATAATTCACAGATCTAGAACAAATATTTCAAGAATTTATATTGAACAAAAATGACCCCAAATAGCCACAGAAATCTTGAGAAAGAATAACAAAGTAGGAGGGAATCACAATACCTGATATCAACTATAGTACGAGGCCGCTCTAGTCAAAACAATCTGGTACTGGCACAAGAACAGACACATAGATCAATGGAACAGAAGAGAAAGTCCAGAAATAAACCCAAGTCCCTATGGTCAATTAATATTCAACAAAGAGAACAGAACAATAAAATGGAGTAAAAATAGCCTCTTCAATAAATGGTGTTGGGAGATCTGGATAGGTACATGTAGAAAAATGAAAGTAGATCACCAATTACACCATATACCAGAATAATCTCTTGATGGATAAAAGACTTAAATAAAAGTTGTGACAGCATATAATTCCTAAAGTAAAAAACAGGCAGTAAAATTTCAGATATCCCTCACAGCAACATTTTCATTGATATATCACTTAGGGAAAGAGAAAGAAAGGAAAAACTAAACAAATGGGACTACATCAAATTAAAAATCTTCTTCAGGGCAAAAGAAACCATTATCAAAATATGAAGGGATCAAAATCTATGGGAAAACATTTTTCCAATGATACCTTGGACGAGTGTTAGATCTTCAAAATGTATACAACACATATACCAGGAAGACAAACAGTCCAATTAAAAAATTAGGCAAAGGACCTAAACAGACACTCTCCAAGGAGGACTTACAGAGGGCCCATAGATCCAAGAAAGCATGCTCAGCATAAATAGCCATCAGAGAGATGCAAGTTAAAATCAGAATGAGATACCACTTCACACTGGTCCAAAAGACCATCATAAACAAATCAACAAACAACAAGTGCTGGTAAGGATGTGCAGGAAAGGGAACACTAGTGCACTGTTAGTAGGAAAACAGACTGATGCAGCCACTGTGGAGAACAGTATGGAATTTCCTCAGGAAACTAAAAGTGGAACCTTTCAACCCAGCAAGTCCACTACTGGCATTATATCCTAAGAATCCTGACACACCAGTTCAAAAGAACCTATGCACCCCAATGTTCACATCAGCACAATTTACAATAGCCAGGTTCTGGAAACAGCCAAAGTGCCCATGAAGAAACTGTGGTGCATTTACACAATGGAATACTAGGAAGCAGAAAGAAGGAAGGAACCCCTATTCCTCCTGACATTATGGATGGAACTTGAGAGTATTATGCTTAGTGAAACAAGGCAAGCAGTGAAATACAGGTGTGGTGCTGCTCTCAGTCTGAAGGCAGTGGAAGTTGGTTGAAGCTGGAATACCATAAGTTTGAAGAAAAAATAATGTGGGTGGAATTGGCATCAGCAGGAACTGTAGGAAAAGTACGCCAATTAATTTTATTCTTGTTTATGTTGTCAGTGACTGATCCAGGTTTATTTTTGCCATGTATTTTTCCCAATTTTCCAAGACCATATGTTGAACAGAGTGTCAATTCTCCAGTGTATATTTTCACCTCTTTTATGATAAATGAGTTCACTTTAGAGGTGAGGGTTATTACTGGGCTCTCTATTCTGAGTTATTGTTCTGGATCTGTTTTGTTCCAATATATTAGTGTTTTGAATATTATAACTTTGTAGTATAGTTTGAGGCCACGAAAAGTAAAACCTTCAACTGTATTTCTGTTTTTCAACATTGCTTTGACTCTTTGGGATACTGTGGTTTCATATAAATTTTAGGATTATATGTTCCTGTTCTTTGTAAAACAATATTTGTGTTTTGCTGGAAACTTCATTGAACCTGTAAATTGCTTTGGCAAGTTTGGTCTCTTTAACAATTTGATCCTTCCAATCATTCACACATTTTTTTCTTTCTTTTTTGCTTGTCTGTAATTTTTTAAATGTCTAATAATTTTGAGAGTACATGTTTTTCCTCTTTGGATACATTAATTTCTAAATATCTAATTCTATTTTCCCAAAGAATATCTATTTATTTTTTCCTTTATTTGACAAATGGGGAAGGAAAAAAGAGAGAGGAAGAAACATTGGTAGATTGGTTGTCTCTCATACGTGCCCTGACCAGGGACTTTACCTTGCAACCCAGGCATGTGTCCTGACCAGGAATTGAACCAGCAGTCTTTTGTTTTGTAAGAAGAGGCCCAACCAACTGAACCACACTGATCAGCAGTATTTAATTCTTTTTCATGCAATTTTAAATAGTATTATTTCATTTATTTCTTCTTTTGATTGTTTGTTATTAATGTATACAAATGTGATCAACATCTAGGAATTAATTTTGTATTTTGCTACTTTACTGAATTATTTTACTAATTCTATTATTCTTTGAATTATCTAAGGTTTTCTATATGTAATATAATGTCATCTGCAAAACCCAAGAGTAGTTTTTAATTTGTTGTCATTTATTTCTTTTTCTTGTTTGATTGCTATTGTTAGGGGGGATAAAAGCACTATGTTGAATAATAGTGGCAAGAGTGGGCATTCTTGTCTTGTTCCTGATCTTAAAGGAAAACCTTTCATTTTCTCACAATTAAGTATAATGGTAGCATTCTCAACCTTTATCAATTTGAGGTAACTTCCTACTATAAGTTATCTGTATAAAAGTTTTTATCATGAGTGGATATTAAATTTTGTCCAGTGGTTTTCTGCATATGTTGGATTACTATATAATTGTCATGTCTGGATTTGTTGATTTGATGAATCATGAAAGTTTTTGGATATTGAACCACATTTTCATCCCTGGCCAAATTTTCAATTAATCATAATTCATAATCATTTTAACATACTGTTGATCTACTTTTGCTAGTACTTCACTGAGAATGGTGGCTTCTATGTAAATCAGGAATATCAGCCTGAAATTCTCTCTTTTTTAGAATCTTTGTGAGTTTTAGTAACACTGACCTTGAAAATAAATTTGGAATTATTTTTTTTCAATTTAAAGAGAATTTTGAGAATAATAAGTAGCAATTTGTTTTCAAAATTTTTGGTAGAATAACTGCAATAACATATATTACTGGGGTTTTGTTTGTTGGGAGTGTTAATATGTCAATTTTCTTGTGATTAACTGGTCTGCTCAGAGTCTCTGCTTCTTCCTGGTTTAGACTTGAAAGGTTGTATGTTTCTAAGAATATATCCATTTTTTTCTAGGTTGTCAAACTTTTTGGTATATCATTGTTCATACTATTCTTTAATGATTCTTTTTATATATGTGTTGCTGGTTGTAGTTTCTCCTGTTGAATTTCCGATTTTACTAATTTTCTTTCTCTTTCTTTTTGGCTTGATGGGTGTTATTAAGGGCCTACCTGTTGTATTTATCTTTTCAAATAACCATCCCTTAGTGTTATTAGGCTTTTCTATAGTTTTCTTCATTTATTTTTTTATGCACTGATTTCTATTGTAATTCTTCTTTCTTTTTTTTGTTTGATATTTTGTTTTTTTAACTGGTAAATTTAATTGTCTCACTGGCAATTCTTTTGCTCTAGTGGTATGCCTGTAAAGCTGTAATGTTTATTTTCTAATAACCATTTTTGCTGCATCTTGGGTTTAGTGAGGCTGTTTTTGTTTTCATTTGTCTCAAGGTGTTTCTTGGATGTTTCTCTTTTTTTGATATAGTTGTCATTTAGAAGCCTGATTTTTAATTTTCACATAATTGTTTTTGTTTTATGTTTTTTTTTACTCCCAACCTTATCAGGGTTTATTTTATTTTTTAAAAGTATATTTTATTGATTATGCTATTACAGTTGTCCTATTATCCCCCTTCATTCCCCTCCACCCTGAACACCCTCTCTCACCCACATTCCCCCCCTTTAGTTCATGTCCATGTGTCATAAGTTCTTTAGCTTCTACATTTCCCATACTATTCTTGTTCTCTCCCTATTTTCTACCTACCATCTATGCTACTTATTCTTTGTACCTTTCCCCCTCCCTCCTCCTCCCACTCCCCTGTTGCTAACCCTCCATGTGATCTCCATTTCTGTGGTTCTGTTCCTGTTCTAGTTGTTTGCTTAGTTTCTTCTTGTTTTTGTTTCAGGTGTGGTTGTTAATAATTGTGAGTTTGCTGTCATTTTACTATACATGTTTTTTATCTTCTTTTTCTTAGATAAGTCCCTTTAACATTTCATACAATAAGAGCTTGGTGATGATGAATTCCTTTAACTTGACCTTATCTGAGAAGCACTTTATCTGCCCTTCCATTCAAAATGAAAGCTTTGCTGGATAGAGCAACCTTGGATGTAGGTCCTTGTCTTTCATGAATTGGAATACTTCTTTCCAGCCCCTTCTTGACTGTAAGGTCTCTTTTGAGAAATCATCTGACCAGTCCTATGACTTATCATTCTGGGGATACTTTGAGTCACCTGTCAACTGTTTACCAGCAAACCTGACCTTCTTCTTCTCAATCATCATCTCAAATTTTTTCCCTGGCATGTGCTATACATCTTCCTGAAATCTCCAAGTATTTGCCACTTTTCTAAGTATGAGATCTTCATAATGAGTGTATCAAGATTCAATTTAAAGTAAAACAAAAAACAATAAATATCTTTATTTAAATCAAGAAGATTCTCATTGTGTGTATTGTTCCTGTATGCTGTCTCCAAGTTGGGGAAGAATGGCATTCACCAGATTCTTTGCCTACATATCAGGGGCAGATCAAGCCTCAGAGCTTAAAGGGAATGTGGTTCATCCAGACTGTAGAGGGTTCTCAGTGCTGGCTTGTAGGACCATGAGCAGCCAAGTGAAATCTCTATGCTTCTCTTTTCTCATTTTATACTCAGGTTGTTTGACTTCCGTTCTTTTTCAAAGACAGGAAGGGGACTTGTGTTTCATAACATGTAGAAAATTCCACCACATATTTATTTCATGTGTAAGGATTATGACAGAAAATTTTGAAGCCATACACAGAAATAAAGCACCGATACTTGCCCAAATGTGTATGAGTATGCATAAACTTGTTTCCAGTGAAAGGAGCCTAGTCATCACAGATAACAAACAGTATGATTCCATTCTTATGAAATAGCCAGACTACTGAAGCTCTAGATCGAGACAGCAGATTGGGTCATCTGGGGTTGGTGGCTGGGGAGAGTGGTGATGGTGGTGATGGTGGTGTGGTGTGAGGTAGCCTGGGATTGGATGGAGTAGGGTGGGATGGGTGAACAAGAAAGGGAGGGAAAGAATAAGCACCAAAGGAGTTACTTAGTTAATGACACTGGGCATGGGTATTATTCTGAGGTTTTGGTTGTTGTTTTTTTTTATGTTTTCTCTCCCCTGAACACAAAAAAAATAACCTGAGTAGAGTTAAACAATGATCAGCCACCACACCACCACTGGCATGTAGCAGAAATTAAAATCAAAGGCCAAGGGAGGAGTGGGACAAAATCACATATTTACATTTCTGCAGGTCACAGGTGTCAATATTCTAAAGGTGATGTGACCTCATTTTTCAGATACACAAAAGAAATTTATATTTGAAATACTTCTATGTGCTATTTCTAAGTGATATGCATAAATGTGAACAATGACAACTGCTGTTATGACTACCTACCACGAGCCTCTAAACTGCCTCCCACTCACTGCTGTGCCCTGTGTACCCTATCTCCCATCATTCCCTGTGCCCTTTCCCTGCTTGCCTCCATCCTCAGCCCTCCACATCTCCTCCCACTCTCATCCCAGCCAAATGGTCAAACTTTCTTCTCTGGAAGCTATAAAAGTGGCCTCCAGTCAGGTGGGGACTGACTACCAGCCTCTCAGCAGCTAGGCATCCTCTAGTCTCTCAGCAGTGGAAGGGAGCTCTAGATAATTTATTCTCTCTTCCTCTCTCCTTCCTCTCTCTTATCTCCATATTTTTTTCCTTCCTTTTCTGTTCCAAAGCTCCTGGGACTGGGATGGGACCATGTCAAGGAACAACTCCTCTCCTACAATTCTACAGTGCAGATGCAGGGCTATTTGGTGAACTCAGAAATGTCACATGGCTCCCACCACCTACCCCTGCAGAACATCCCAAATCAATTTGGAAATTTCCTGCAGGATCTCTGGCTGGTGTGGCTCAGTGGATTGAGTGCCAGCCTATGAACCAAAGGGTCACTGGTTTGATTCCCAGTTAGGGCACATGTGGGGGTTGCAGGCCAGGTCCCCAGTTTGGGGCGTGTGAGAGGCAATCACACATTGATGTTTCACTCCCTCTCTTTTTCCCTCCCTTCCCCACTCTCTAAAAATATATAAATTAGTTCTTACAAAAAAGAAATTTCCTTGAGGGCAATCATGATCCTCTCTGTGTCATCCAAGGTCAAGTGGGCACCCTTTTTGGACAGAGAAACTTGACTAGGGTCACCTTGTTTTGCTGTAGGCATTGCCTCTACAAAACATCCATAAGTGATAGTAAAAGGAATGGTAATCACTGCAATGATGATGACACGGTGCATGGTCATGTGCTTTCTCTTTTCATAGCGAGGTATACATTGATAATGTCAAAAGTTTGCATGGTGCCAAGTACTGAACATATTTGTGGGGGTGGCTGCACTGTAAGTAAGGTAAAGGGTAAACCATTGTATTATACACCTGAAAGTAACAGGCTGTTGTAACAACAATATTTAGAAAAAATAAGAAGTGCTAACATTTACTTCCTGCGGCCCCACCCCACAGAACGCCTCTGCCTTCCATCCCCCTCCACATTGCGACACCATTACCTGCCAGTGTGTAGAGGGTTAGATGAGCAAGCTGGCAAGTAGGAGAGTGACTGATCTGCTGGTCCACCTGAGTACACTCTGTGTGCACAGGTCTCAGACCAATCTGAGCCAACTGGTCAGACCTTGGCGCCAGGGGAACCCTTTTGCAGGCAGCCAGAGAATCCCACCCCCACTTTGTGACCCCCAAAAGCCTAGGTGGCAGGCGCCAGAGTCCCCAGCGCAGGCTGCGGACTGCGGGTTCTCTGAGAAGGATATGGAAGAGGAAGAAGCAGTGGTGGCGGCAGGCAAGACCGGAAGAGTGCCCATCCTTCCTCACCCGAAGGATGGTTCCCTGTGCTCCCTGAAGTCGTGTCAGGACTTCGGAGGAAAAGGTCTTCGAGGGAGTCCAACAGCCGGGACCCAGGCGTGCCCGCGTCCTCACCTGTGTCGCCCATCGCGGGCCTCCACTCAGGGCCCCTGCACATCCCCTCCTTCAGAACGGGACTCTGCAAGAAAGTCTCCTCCAGTGACCAAAATCCAGTCAGACATATGCCCGAGTCAGGTGGGCAGAGGGGTCCTGTCTCCTCACTTTCTCCGTTTCGAAACAAAAACTAGGCCAATCCGCCAACAAACAGAACCCAGGAGCTACCACGGTTGGCTGCGTGGTGCCCTATCCCACCACTCTATAACCGGGTCACTTCACACCTCTGTAGTGAGCAAGAGCTGCTAACCCCCGGGTTCCCGCAGCCATCCAAACTGGTCAGTGAATAGATCCGGATGGGTGGAGGGGAAGCCTCAGAGAGTGCTGGTCAATCCTTGCAGGCAGCCCGGGAAACAGAGGACAGCCTCTGGTTCAACAGTCCCGCAGATCTGATTTCAGGCGATGATGTGCGGCGCCTACGCCCCTGTAGAGCTGGCAGGGTTTCTCCAGTGCCCGGGCCTCCTGGAAGTCTCCTGCCTGCCCCACAGCCAAATCTCCTGTCGCGCCGCTCTACAACGACAAAACCTAAAAGCGTCTTCAGCGGGAGGGATCTGTATCATGGGCCGGCAAGGGTCCCCCACCGCCTTCGCCACCCCGATTTTGTTCCAGCACTTCTGAGATCCAGCCTCCTGGCCCACTGCTGTGGCAGAGCACCCACCTCGGAGCTTACGCCCAGCACCCTACGACCCTGGCAGCGGAAGAGGGACTTGGAAAATCTGAGGCTCCCTGAGGGCAGAGGCCAAATCTGGGGACCAGCTAGATGTCAGGGATTGGAAACTGTCCCCTGAAGTCTGTCCCATGCAGGCCCAGCTTCCCAGTGAGACACCTGTCATCCTGGGCTCACCGGGTGGACACAGAAAAAACGTTGTGGCTGGAGAGTGCAAACCCTAAATGAGGCAGGTACTCATGGGAAAGTGGACAGATCTTTTTATCTTTTCTCTTTTCCTTTTAAAAAAAATCATTATTCAAGTACAGTTTCTATCCTTTACTCCCATTCCAGCCCACCCACCAATCCCTCCTCTCCTCCCTCCCATTTTCAACCTCCCTAGTTTTTGTCCATACGTCCTCTGTATTTGTTCCTGTAAACCTTTCCCATTCTTCCCTGAAATTCTCTCCCCTCTCCCCTCTGGTCACTGCCAGAGTCTGGACACTCTGGTCCTCTATTTCAATGTCTTTGGCTATATTTTGCTTGTTTCTTTGTTTTGTTGTTTAGGTTCCTGTTAAAGGGGAGATCATATGGTATTTGTCTTTCACTGCCTGGCTTATTTCCCTTAGCATAATGCTTTCCAGCTCCATTCATGCTGTTGCAAAGGGTATGAGCTCCTTCTTTCTTTCTGCTGCATAGAATTCCATTGTGTAAATGTACCATAGTTTTTGATCCATTCATTTACTGATGGGCATCTAGGTTGCTTCCAACACTTGGCTATTGTAAATTGTGCTGCTATGAACATTGTAGTGCATAGGTTCTTATGGATTGGTGTTTCATGGTTCTTAGGATATAGTCCCAGTAGTGGAATTGCTGGGTCAAAAGGCAGATCCATTTTTAGTTTTCTGAGGAAATTCCATACTGTTTTCCAGAAATAAACCCAAATCTCTATGTCAATTAATATTTTCCAAAGGGGGCAGCAACATAAAATGGAGTAACAATAGCCTCTTCAACAAATGGTGTTGGGAGAACTGGACAGCTACATGCAAAAAAATGAAACTCAAGCACCAACTTACACACTGCACAAAAATAAATTCAAGGTGGATAAGATACTTATATATAAACTGTGACACAATTAAAGTCCTAGAGGAGAACATAGGCAGGAAAATCTCAGATATTGCACACAGAAACATTTTTACTGACACGTCCCCTAGAGCAAGGGACGTAAAGGAAAGAATAAACAAATGGGATCTCATCGAAATAAAAAGCTTCTGCATGGCTAATGAAAACCGTATTGAAATAAAAGGAGAACCAGCTGCATGGGAAAACATATTTGCCAATGATACCTCTTTGCCTTTTTTAAATATCAGATTCATTTTGGTCACTTAACTAATAAAACCATACAGATTTTAAAGTAAAATATAAAGCATCCTTGTAAGGAACTCCTAAAAACAAAAACCCATGCAGGTTTTTCAAGTGTAAACTCAAAGAAAACATCATCTGTATAGCATTTCTGTGCTCACTGCACAAACTATAAGGTCTCTTTTCCTCCTCATTAACACCGGTTTTTTCTTTGTTGTCTTTGGTTTTCCCCACACCACCCTAAATCTATCATTTCCAGCACAGGAAGGAGGTCTTTCCAAGGTGTACAGACAAAACCCTGAGCCCTGGCTGGTGTGGCTCAGTGGATCTCGCACCTGCCTGTGATCCAAAGTGTTGCCAGTTCCATTCCCAGTCCAGGCACAACCCTGAGTTGCAAGCCAGGTCCCCAGTAGGGGTGCTCCAGGGACAACCACACATTGATGTTTCTCTTGCCCTCTCCCTCTCTTCCCCTTTCTCTAAAAATAAATAAATAAAATATTTCTAAAAACCCTGAACCCATACATGCAATAAGTGATAAAATTGACCACATAAAAGTTTAAGAGAAATCTGTCTCTGCATATACCACAATAAAGACCAAAAGACAACAAGTGGATGGATGTTGGGAATATTGGTGCCATGGTACTTAAAAGTCAATCAGTCTGGCCTAGGCTGAGTAGTTCAGTTGGTTACAGCATCATCCCTATACACTAAGGTTGCAGGTTTGATCCACAGTCAGGGCATATGAAACATGCAAAAATGGACCAAAGAATACCTAAATAAGTGGAACAACAAATTGATGTTTCTCTCACACACACTCTCTCTTCATATCTCTCTTCAAAATCAATAAATTATCAAATAAAAATCTATTTTTTAAAAAAGCAAGTGACTTGTTAAAAACACAGCAGCAAAAATGAAGCATATGTCCTGTGTTTTAGTCCCACTAGGCCTGTTGTGACCAGTTCCCATCTGCTTCCTTCTATACCACACTGCCTCTCATGGTATAACACAGAGTGGACAGAGTATATGAGGGCATCATTACAATGGTTTTGGGGCTAAAGCAGTGAGAATGTAGTAAGGCTACATTTTAGGAGGATCCTTGCATAACTCTTCCCCACAACTGAGTTATGCTCTGATCTGTAGGTTGTGCCCATGTTCTCCTGTCTGGGCAGAAAATCCAGCAAAGCAGTGGGAACAGGCAGATGTATAAGAGATCACCAGAGGCTTTGATGAGAAATCATCTAGAGTTTCTGAGAAAAAATGTGATGCCTCTGGGGCAGGAGGGGAGGCCACCCAGCTCTTTCCTCCCTCATGCTTTCTCCCCTATTCCCCAGTGACTGACTGTCAATGGGTGATTATGTAAATTGGCTCGTGGCCAAATAAAGGTGGTGGGGAAATGAGAAATAATGAAATTTGGTAATAAACTTGATGAGGGTTTGATTACCTAAAATGTGTAAAGAATGTACAAAAAATTAAAACCAAAAGACAAGCAATCCAATTTTCAAAATGGACAAGGAACCTGAAAAGACCCTTCTCCAAAGAGGACATACATGGTTAATAGACATATGAAAAGATGCTCAGTGTCACTACTCTTCAGAGAAATGCAAATTAAAACCTGTTATATTAAGTCACTCCCCAGGTGTTTTGAAGTTTTTAAAAAATTTTTATTTTATCAATCATGCTATTACAGTTCTCTGGAATTTTCCCCCTTAGCACCCCCCTCCACCCACAATCCCCACTCCCTCTGTCAGTCCTCCTGCCATTGTTCATGTCCATGGGTCATGCTGGTAAGTTCTTTGGCTACTCCATTTCCTGTACTGTACTCTATACCCCCTGGCATATTCAGTATCTATTTGTATTTCTTAATCCCCTCACCTCTTCAACCATTCTCTCCCTACTCCCTCCCATCTGTCAACCCTCTGGTAACTAACATCTTTTTTCTTGCTGCTTTTAAGAGTCACTCTTAATTTTTTACATTTGGTCTTTTAATTATTATGTGTCTTGTATTGGGTCTCTTTGCATCCATCATAATTGGGACTCTCTGTGCTACCTGGAGTTGCATGACAATTTCATTCACCAAAACAGGGAAGTTTTGTTTCACTATGTCTTCAGATGGATTTCCAATTTCTTACCCTTTCTCTTCTCCTCCTGGCACTCCTATGATGCAAAAGTTGGATTTCCAGAAATTATCCCAGAGGCCATTTATACTTTGCTCAATTTTTTGGATTCTTTTTTCTTCTTGTAGTTCTCCATGGTCATTTTTTGTTTGCTTATATTCCAAATCATTGATTTGATTCTTTGCTTCCTCAACTCTACTGTTGTTTCTCTGTAAATTGTTCTTTATTTCAATTAGTGTATCCTTCATTTCTGACTGGGTCTTTTTTATGCTGCCTCAGTCCTCACTAAGATCCTTGAGCATCCTTATAAACAGTGTTTTGAACTCTGCATCTGATAGATTGCTTAACTACATTTCATTTAGCCCTTTCTTCTGGAGTTTTGATCTATTCCTTCCTTCCTTTCAGCCACGTTTCTTTGTCCCTTCATTTTGGCAGCCTCCCTCTGTTTGTTTGTATTACCTAGAGCTGCTTTGACTCTGTGCCTTGGTAGTCTGACCTAATGCAGTAGTTGCCCTACAGGGTCTAGTGGCACAACCTCCCCTGTCCCCCAGTGTGGGTACTTGAGGTGTGCCATTCATGTGGGTTGAGTACCTGCTCCTCTTCTAGTTGAGACTTGGCTGCTGTTGGTGGATCAATGGGAGGGATTTACCCAGGATATTCAGTTATAAAGACTAGCTATAATCACTGCCCACCAAACTACACCTTCTGTGGTGGATCATTTGTGCAGTGGCCAGGTGGTGCTGCTCGGACATGGCCTGTAGCTTTCTATTGGGTGTGCTGGCTCTTGATTTTGCAATGTGGTACAGGTCAAGGTCAGAACCCCCCTTTGTTTTGTCTGGGGCACTCTGCCTGGAATAGAAAGCCATCTGAGATGGCTGGTACTTGTGCTTGCCTGGAGATTTCCAAGTGAAGCCAAGCTGTAAATCTAATCTTACTGCCATGGGGTTCACTGAAGTCAGCTGTTGCTTGTTTGATAGGATTTAGGAAAGACCAGCCATTCTCATGCAGAAGAAGTTTGGGTGGGGTTTAAGCTGAGTGGGGCAGAGACTCTGTGGATCTGCAAGGTGGGTCAAACAGTTAGCCAGGTTGTTGGAATCTCAAATATGGTCTCAGTTATTGGCTATGTGGGGAGAGAGTTTAGCAAAGGGACAATGGCCTCTGCTCTCCTTGATGCCATACACTTCACTTTCTCCCTGTATACCATTGGTGTCTTTCAAGCTGCTGCCCTCGTGCTGGGAAGGACTCCAAGTAGGTGAGTCCATGTGTTGATTCTTCAAGAGGAACTGCTTAGGGATCCAGCAGTTTCTTCCACTGACTCAGTCCCCTTCTGGTATTTTCAGCCAGAAGTTGTGGGGACTTACCTTCCTGGCACTGGAATCCTTGGCTTCGGGGTCTCATATGGGTATGGGACTCCTTGCACCTGAGATATCACTCCCAAATTTTTATCCACATGGTGCTGGACCAGCCCATTCTATGTCTCTCTTTATCTGGTGCCCCTCCTAACCAAATGAATGGATGTGGTGTCTTTAATTCCATTCTTGTCAGACTTCCATTCAACTCAATTTCATAGTTGTCAGACTCAACTCAGCTCAATTTCTGATGTTCCTGAGTATTGGTTGTTCATATTTTAGGTGTAATGTTGATGAAGTTGTGCCAAGAGGAGAGCTATGTCTGCTTATGACATCATCTTGACCTGAAGTTTTTGACTTTATATATATATACATATATATATGTGTGTGTGTGTGTAAATTTTTATTAAATATTTTTGATTTTTGTTGTTACTCAAGTACTATTTTCCACCTTTTCCCCACACCTCTCTCCACCTCCCCACCCTTCCCAAACTCCCTCCCCTATCTCCACCCCCACTTGTTTTTGTCCATGTACTATTTATAGTTGTTCCTGTAAACCCTTCACCCTTTTCCCTCCATTATTCCCTCTATTCTACCTTCTGGTTTCTGTCAGTTTGTTCTTAATTTCAATGTCTTTGATTATACTTTGCTTGCTTGTTTGTTTTGTTGATTCGTTTTCATTAAAGGTGAGATCATATGGTATTTGGCTTTCACATTCTGGCTTATTTCACTTATCATAATGCTCTCCAGTTCCATCCATGCTGTCTCAAAGGGTAGGAGCTCCTTCTATCTGCTCTGTAGTATTCCATTATGTAAATGTACCATAGTTTTTTTTTTTTGAGTTGGTAATTTTCTTTTATTTTAGATTATTCAGTACAGTTTCTATGTTTTAATCCCATTCTAGCCCACCCACCCATCCCTCCCCACCTCCCTTCCACTTCCAAGCCCCATAGTTTTGTCCATGTGTCCTCCATACTTGTTCCTGTAAACCCTTTTCTTCTCCCCTGAAATTCCCTCCCTTCTCCCCTCTGGTCACTGACATCCCGTCCTCCATTTCAGTGTCCTTTGTTATATTTTACTTGTTTCTTTGTTTTGTTGTTTAGGTTCCTGTTAAAGGCGAGATGATATGGTATTTATCTTTCATTGCCTGGCTTATTTCGCTTAGCATAATGCTTTCCAGCTCTATCCATGCTGTTGCAAAGGGTATGAGCTCCTTCTTTCTTTCAACTGCATAGAATTCCATTGTGTAAATGTACCATAGTTTTTTGATCC
>CM052546.1:69393570-69413378 GCA_028533065.1 Trachops cirrhosus
GTAGGTGTAGTGTGAGAGAAAATGGAGTTAACCGCAACAATAATAATGCTCAGGAACAAAGTAAAGTGGGCTGAGATCTGGGAGGATTGCTGTGTAGTATGTACAATTGTATGGGACAACAATTATTTACAATAGTATTGGAACAACAAAAATATGGCAAGAAATGTATGATTTGCAAAACCAGAATAGAAAATACCCAATCAAGAGTAGTGTGTTACTGGAACACGAGTGAAATGAAAGAAGGAAAATTAAAATACAATACAGAGAGAATAAGGAAAACCAGTCAAACAATGCAATTAAACAGATAAATAAAACCAGGAAAACTAAACATATGGAAGAGAAATAAAAAGAATATTAATAAAATAAAAGTGGTAAAATAATAACAATAATAATACACATGTTAGCTCTATGAGATAGCAAATGACATTTGTCTTATTTTCTCAGTTTTGGGGTTCACCTTGTGCCCCCCCCCTTTGGATCTGTCTCTGGACCTTTGGTAACTCCATGTCTTATTGTCTCACTTGGGGGAAGAAGAAAAGGGAAAAGAGAGGAAAGAAAAAAAAATAAGCCTCCTATTCACTTTAAACCTGTTCAACTAGTTCTGCTGATCCTCCTAGATGGCACAGGAAGATGGGGGCTGGGCTTCACTTTTCTCTCTTCCTATGGTTTTGACAGGATGGGGTCCAGGTCTGGGCTGCAATATTCACAGTTGCCCAGCCCCTGGCCCTTGTCCTCTGTGAGCTTCCAGGCTCAAATCAGCCACTCAGTCTCTGGGTGCACTGAGTGAGTCAATCTCAAGCATGCTGTTCCACTCAGCCACTCATCCTCTGTGTGAGCACAGCTCAAATCACCCTTGGGGTGAGCCAGCTGCTGCCTGAGAGTTACTTACAAAGCAGCTGCTGACTATTCTTTGTTGGGAGCTGCCCTGCCTACTTTCAGGAGCTGTAACACCCCCATGGCTAAGGCTAAGTGAGTGACCTTTGGACCATAAGCCACTAAGGAGACAAGGCTTATCTCCCTGGCAGGAGAGCCACTTCTGCTAATTTTTCCATAACTGGCCCCCAATGCTTGATCGGTTAGTCAATGATAAGTAAGATTCCCCAAGAGGGGAAAAACCTAAGACAGTCATGATCACATGGAGGCCTCAGGTAAGGACTTGGGGGTCTATGGAGATAGGGGGTAATGGACCCTCGCCCCTAGGCTTTGACAAAGCCTGAATCATTCTGCCTGTGAGAAGTCTCCTAATTTCTTGGCTATCTTGCCTCCTCTGTCTGATTTAATCCTGAAACAATGACAGAGGGTGGTGCAGCCCTGTGCTGGAAAGGACAGGTTTCCTGGGATGATCAGGCCTGAGAAAGGATACATAAAATCCTGTGGAACCTGCTTTGCTAAGAATGCTCTCAATTAAATGATAAAGGTCCGAGCAGGAAATGAGTTTGTTTCCCAAAGTTTTGTAGCCCTTTAGCTAACAGACCCTGACTCAGAATAAGCCCATGTAGTTCTTTGTATGCTATCCATTGTTTGATCTTTACTGCCTGACGATGATTAATGAGCTTTACCTGTATTCCTGTGCAAATGAACCCAATAAAAACCTATCAAGGCAAGGATCGGGGTGCTCTCCCCTAGAGAGAGTTGCCATGCTGCTCCGAGGCACCCTCCCCTTGAGAGGGTAGCTGTGCTGTCCCTTTTCCTTCACAGGACTTGGTAGTCTGTGTGGATGTCTTATTTCATCCATAACACCTCAGACACTGCAGGCTGGTCTCTGCAACAATTCTTGATAAGTGCACAGCTTTTCACACAGCCCAACTTTCCAACCAGCCCAGAGACTATCCAAGTCAGGGTCCAACAGGACACAACTCCTCCCTTCTCTAGATGTTGCCAAGCACCCTAATTTTTCTGGTGCTGTTGTCCACAGTCCCTGTGGGTTTATACCACCTCTGTGAGTCTCCACTTTGTCTCTGTTTCCCCAGCAATATCCAGCATCCAGGTCCCTCCTGGTGCTGGGCTGCCCTCCCTGCTCTGGTAGGGGAGGGAGCTGGTGATCTACCTCTCCTCCCTGTACCCTGCAGCAGGCACCAGCCAGGGGCCACAGAGGCCTAGGTCCCTGCACAGATCCCAGGGAACTTACTATCCCAGTGCAATCACCCCACCTTCTATTTTTCAATTCTTCTACAACTTTTGGCCTACAGACTTCATATAGGCTGGGATTCTGTTGGCTGTTCACTCTGTTCCTCACAAGATCTGCTAGGTGTTCCAGCTGGGCACAGGGAGAACTGGGCTCTGCTCCCATCTACCTCACCACCATCTTCAAGTTTTATTTTTTTAGACAATGTAAAAATGACTCTGGTGGAACTAGAAATTTCAGGGTCTACAGGCATGTCCTCCTTATGACAGAGAGCAATGACAGTGAAGTTATTGGTGATGGACACCAGAATGGGGCCAGCACCTACAGTGGGAACAAATGGAAGAACACAAATTAGGACAGACTTGGAGCAAATCCAGGATTCTTCCAGGCCTTTCTCACCCACAAAATAACGCTCTCAAATTTAACCTAAGTTCTGAAGAAACATGAGGTTTTTCTTCTGCAAAGAAATTCATTTCCTTTTTTATGTGGTCCTGTGATGCGTCCTTCTGGTCAGCATTTGAAAAATGGCAGCAGATGCAGCAAAGGGTATGGAAATGCCATAAGTGACATATGGAAGAGACACTTCAAATAATGTCTTCTATGACTGTCTGTCTCTTTTACTAAGACTGGTTTAAATATTTTGTCTGCACCCTTCACTGAGTGTTGCTAGTTGTCTCAGAATGTGCCTTCATGTAGCAACTGTATCATATATACTTAAATGAATGAAGTTTATTCAAAATCATTTAAAAAATCTGAGGGCCTTGAGTATTTTTTCTCTCTGAAAAATGCCTATTCTGGCCACCAAAAAAAAAAAAAAAAAGAAAACAACAACAACAACATCAACAAAACAAACCAGGACCACATAAAGGCTATCACAACCTTTTTGAAAGCTGCTTTCCACGTACTTTCTAAAACTCAAAATGGCCACAGGCCTCTGAAGAGAAAAACAGAGTGCTCTTTATGTTGACAGGAAATTCATAAAATTGAACAGTCACAGCAGGTCCAGCTCTACATTCCGAAGGACCAACAACCAGGAGAAAATTTTCTATGGCTAAACCACTAAATCCATAATTATACACAGCTTATTTTCTACAGCTCACTTTTCAGAGAAGCAAACTGAATCTCATAGAGATGAGGGGATATTCCCATGAGAATAACTAGATGTTGACAGAGTAGCTTGAGCTGAGGAGTTGGTCTATGCTTACCTACTGGAAAGCTGGCCAAGAATGTATTGGGTGGTGTTGAATGCCAGGGAAGTGAACACGTAGGCCATAATGTAAATGATGGTTCTACATTGGAAGTCTGATACCATAACACTATGGAACACTTTTCACTGTTATGACTTCTGTAGGACCCTTAAGGTGCAAGCCTCATCCAGGAAAATTCCAATGTCCCTGTCTACTTTCTCCAGGCTTTACTCAATATCACACACAAAAAAGAGGATAAAACTAAGCATTGTATAGGTTTCTGTATAACTTGTCCCCTCAAAAGCTGAAACTTACTAGCTCAGGAGCTGAGGCCTCACTTGTTTTTACCATGTCCGATAAAGGAAGCCATTTGCCACAGTGATGGAATCTTACAGTGCCATTGGAGCTCCACATAATTTAACCTGATTCATTTCTTGTAGTGTCTTAGTCTTTGTCTCAATAGATTTGCTGAGAAATTGGGCTGCCAATAGAAAGATGGGCATATGAATATTTTTATATTTTATTGTTACAACCTGATTCCAAACTGAATAGGCTATAGTTGTCACATTGTCATTAGCCTTCTCTGATGGTGGTGACTTTATTCCATCCAGTCTGATTTGAATTCATCATTCTTTTACATTTAAACCACCGTTGTATTCTGGTCATCCATTGCTATCTCATCAGTCCTTGATGAGCACTTCCTTTAATTATACTTTGAGTCACTTTTTCACCTGTCAGGTGTTTATCAACAAAACTGATTAGTTGTCTCTGAGTCATACAGATGGATCATTTCAGGCTATTTCTCTTTCCTGAAATCATCAAGTATTTGCCACTTTTATAAATTTGGAATCTCTATAATGAGAGTATCAAAATTCTCATTAAAGTAAAACAAAAAAACAATCAATATATTCCTTTGAGGTTAAGCAGGTTCTCATTGTGTGTGTTGTTCCTACACACTGAGGACATTCTGCAGATTTTTTCCCTCCATGTCAGAGATAGATGAAGCCTCAGAGGTTAAAGAACATTTGTTTCATACAGACTTCAGGGGGTTTTCAGTTCTGGCCTGTAGGTCCCTGAGTAACAATTTGAAATATTTAGGCCTCTGTTTTCCTGTTTCCATAAACTCCAAGCCTTTGTTTTCTTATTTGTACAATCAGGTTGTTCACTGTGGACTGAATGTGGCAATACTGTTAATACAGACTACCCATAAAGTGAGACCAGTTCTTTCTTAGCTAACAAAATGCATTGAAAAAAATTGAATAATTTCCCCCCACCTGAAGTCAAATTGTATATCTGTAACTTAGAATTTTTTTCATCTTGTTCACACCTGTCCCTCTAAACACATCATTGAGTGCTGAATGTTTCTGGGTGAGCCCAAGATGTTTATTCTTCAAGATGTTCAATGTGATGTCCATATGTTTGTTTGTTTTCTGTAAGGGAAAAGTACATTTTCCATTTTCACAAAAAAATTTCTGTTTTTTGGATATGTTGAGTATGTAGGTTATTTCCCCCATGGTATAACATTGGTTGTTTTGGTTCTTAATTAATGTGTCAATTTCAATGCTCTAAATTTCAACTGAATTCTTGTTTCTTCATTCTATTCTGATTGGATGTTTATTTCTTCCTTTTATTCCAAATCGTTGATTTGAGTCCCAGTCTCCTCCCCTTCTCTGTTGATTCCCTGTATATTTTCCTTTATTTCACTTTGGGTAGCCTTCTTTATTCCTTCATTTTGCGATTGAGCTCAATCAGTTCTGTGAACATCCTGATTACCAGTGTTTTGAACTCTGCATCAGATAGGTTGTCTATCTCCTAGTCTCTTAGCTTGTTTTCTGGAGTTTTGATCTGTTCTTTCATTTGGGCCATATTTCTTTGTCTCAGTGCACCTCTTATGTTGTAAGGGGATGGAGCATTAGGTTTTTCCCAGGGTGGGGCAGCCCTGTTTGCTGCCTGGTGCTGCTGTCTGTGGGGAGGTGTTAGCAAGGGAGCAATGTTTCTTAATTGCTCCACTCTAGCACCACTTTCCAACCAACTCTCTAGTGAGACTGGGAGTTTACCTGTCATTGCAATCCCCCTCAGGATTATACTGCTCTTTTTGAGCCTGTGGTTTCCTGTTCAGCTGGCCCCACTTTGCCCATGTAGTCTGCTGCTTTGTCCTGTGCACCTTCTCCCCTCAGCTGCCAGTCTCCAGTCTCCACTCCCCATTTGTTTGGGTGAATGCTTCCTTAAGTCCTCGGTTGTCTGAGTTCCATATAGTTTGATTTTCGGGCACTTCTGATTGTTTATTGTTTTTAAATTGGTTGTTATCCATTTTTTTGTTGTACGAGGAAACAAAATGTTTCTACTTATGCCTCTATCTGGGCTGGAACTCAATTTTGTTGAATCCTTTAACTAATTTTATATAGAGCATCATGTCATCTACAAATACTGGCACTCTTCTTTTTTTATTTAGATGCATTTGATTTATTTTTTGTCTTCGATTGCTATGTCTAAACATTCCATTTTATTTTTAATAATAGTAATGAGAGTGGACATTCTTGACACAGTTTCGATCTCTCTGGACCTGAGGTCAAACCTGTAACCTTGGCACACAGGGACAACTCTCGAACAAACTGTGCTACCCACCAAGGCCAAACTGATTGATTTTTCAGTTCCACGGAACAGTTCATTATTTACATTTACCACATTTCAAACACACGTACTGCCCTCATCTTCCTCATGTTGCTGTTTAAGGTAAGTAATGCTGAAATCCACAACCAAATGACTTGCACCAATATTCCCTGCATCCACCCTCCTCTTGTCTTTGGGCTTTTTTTGTGGTACATGCAGAGACAGATTTCTCTTAAACTTTTATGTGGTCAGGTTTATCATTCATTTTTTTGTATGGCTTACAGGTTTTGTGTATACACATTGGAAAGACCTGTTGTTCAATAAAGTTACTGGTGAAAATGAAAAAAAAATGTGTCTTTTATTTTTAGTTAAAAAGCAAACAAATGTTTTGGCCAACCTAGTAAATTCAATTTTTCAAAAAGAAAAGGTAAGAATACCGTGCTTTTTTATTTCCTGAATATTCACCCTGTTTAGGTTGACACTCCATAGTGGCCCAAATTCTTGCAGGTCCTCCTGGGAGCCCTGTAAGACTCATGCCTCACTGGGAAGCTTAGGAATTCTTTCAATTCTGTGTTCCCCCACAGGTTTACCGCTCCGTGTACCACCAAAAAAAAAAAAAAAAAAAGATTTTCAGGTTTCCCTTCCACAATGAACACAATACTGGCTGAGCAGAGCCATCCGCAGTGTGCTGGGAGGAGACTGGCCCTCCGGAGAGTGGCAGGATGCTGCCCCTGAAGTCCTGATCTGGATCCATCCCTCTGACCTCCCCACAGTTCCTTGGGTGCCACTTTTTGTCTTTCCTCCTTGACAGGGTGGCAAAGGAGGCAACTTGGTCATGGTGCGCTGCGGGTGACTTGCAGCAGGCTGGTGGCACTGGCGGGATCCTGCGGCACTGGCTGGTGTTGGCCTCTGTTCTGTTCGCTGGAGATCAGACGTGCCTGCCTCGGTGTGGCTGCCACCTTGTGCTGGAGCAGCACTCGCGGGTGCCCTTCCGCCCGCGGGGGCTGACCGACCAGGCCACCGTGGTACAATGGGGGAACTTTGTGGCTGTAGCTCATAGGCCGTCCTGCCTGTGACCAAGATGTCCGGCCCTCATAGTTTCCTCTATTTTTTCCTCCCAGTTTTTCTCTGGAGGTGCCACTGACGAGGGCTGAATGGGGTGAACAAATAGGGCGCCAGGCCCCCAGCTGTGGTCGCTCCTGGGGTCTGTTCATGGAAGGCGCCTCTCAGTTCCGATGTGCAACCAGAGTCTATTGGACCCAAATGCATGACCACCTGGGTCACAGTCACTAGAGGACAGTTGCTCCCCAAGTTTCTTGAGATCCATTAGGGAGGTAGGGCATGCATGGGCAAAGAGTGGAGGCTCTGGAGGGTGAAATGGGGTAGGAAGCGGGGTCCTGGGTCCGGCCTCCTGGACTCTGTTATTATCCACCTTCCTTCCGAAGTCCCTGTAGGGAGTTGGGGACCCCAGTTAGCTGTCTCGCAGGTGGGATGGGGTTGTCTTCTGTGCCACCTCCGTCTTCTGCGCCACCTTCTCCTTTGGCCCTCGTGGGCTGGCACCCCATGGGTCCTTGTGGAGTGTGTAGAGAGCCTGGTGCCCAAGGCAGTTGTCCTAAGAGGGACATCTGGCAGCCTGGGCACAGTTCCGGGGGCGGTGGTGAACCCACTGACCTGACTCAAACTTGGAAGGGCGGCCACAGTGCAAGGCTCAACCAGGTGACTGGCCAGTCCCATGCTGGCTGACTGGCTCAGCTCATCTGACAGTTCTTTCACACACTCTCAGGTAATGTTTCCCTGTGAAGTAAATGTTAATATTTTTAATTTGTTTTTCTAAGTACAGTTCTCCCCATGCATATGTGGTGACAAAATTATAAATTTCTCTCTCCCACCTCTCTCTCTCTCTAATATCATTTCAATTACAAATTACTGTTTCTGTTACTGTCTATCATTGAGGGATGTTTTGCAGTGGCTACAGTAATAACAAAACAATTTTGTGTTTAAAAAGTCCTCTTTTTTTCCACAGCGCATGTGTTGGGAAGGCCAGCATTGGGTTGTGGGACAGGAGGGCCTGGTCCCTGGACTGGGTTCGATCCTGTCTGAAGATGTGGTCTCTTTTTGTCACTTCCACTGCAGCTACTGGCCTTGCACTGGTGCCCTTCTACCTTCACTTCACCATCATGAACCTATGCCACACAGAGGAAATGGGGCCTGAATCTGAGGTCAGCCCACAGAGTCAGTTGTACAAACCTGGTGAGCGTTCCCTGATGTAAACCACTCACTTTCTTATTTCCAGCCTTCTCTTCACTCCCATGAGCTTTATTGGTAATTAAATAAAAACTTAAAAGGATCAAATTTTCACCTACCAGTGGTAAGTTATGTAAATTCAAAATATTGTTTTCTCCATTGTAATAGGGTGATTGAAAAAAGAAGCACTTGCCTCAAGAATTGTTTTCTTTTTTAAGATTTTTATTTTATTTTATTTTTTAAATTATTTTATTGTTCTTCAATTACCATTGTCTGCATTTCCCTCCCACCACTCCCCCTCCATGCCAGCCAAACCCACCTCCCTCCCTTGCTTCCACCCCCCCTTCATTATTTTAATTGAATTTATTGGTGTCACATTGCTTAATAAAATTACATCAGTTTCAAGTGCAAAATTTTATAAGAATTTTGTATATTGAGGAAGATGGTGGCGTAGTAGGAGGGAGCAGATTCTACTTCTCCTACACCCAGGGGTAAAAATCCTAGCCAATCTAGGTAGGAACAGAGCAAATAGCCAACATTATCACAACATATATGAAAATAGGAAATCACAAATTGTAGCAGACATTGAAAAACCCAATGGTAAGGAGACTACATGGATCAGCGTGGGGACCAGGGAGGTTACAGTTCCAGGTCCAGAGATCCGGGGTCTGCATCGGGGCTCCCGGGAGAGAGCTGGGTCAACCACTCCCTCCCTGGCCAAACAAGGACTGAGCAGCACCAGGGGAGGCCAGTTTACCGGAGGGCACAGAGAGAGAAGTGAGAGAGGAGTGAGGACAAAGAGGCACCCAAACAGGGGCTGTAAGTACCCATGCAAAGCCCTGGTGAAAGTGTGCACCCCGCCCGGTGCATCCAAAGGCACCTGCCTCTACGCCCGCGCCCCCGACCCGGAGAGAGCATGGTTTGGTGGAAGTCTCTGAAACTCCAGTGGTGAAAAAGGAAAAGGCATGGGTGCTCCCCGGGACCTATGATGCCCAGGCTGTGAATTTGGGGGAAGTGGGCAATCCCCAGGATCCAGAGAGTGCGCACCCATGAACCCAGAAAAGGCACGGGCACTCTGCGTGACATCAGAACACAATCTGGTGAACTCCCGAGGATGCACGTAGTTGCACCCAGCCCCCCCCGCCACAGGTTCCTTCGGGGGGGGCACCAGGTGGGCTCGGGGGAGAACGCACACCTACACTATGAACAGTACAGCAGAGGCTAACTGAGTTCTGAACAGGAACAGAGAAAAACTGTCTCCAGTCGCCCCTCAGTGTGCTGAAGCCAGCTAGAAAAACCAGTTTGCCCAGTCCGAAACCAACAATACATGTGTGTTTTTTGTTTTGTTTTGTTTTTTGTTTGTGTTTGTTTTTGTTTTCTTTTAATTATTTTTAAGTAACCTTTTATTTTTTAATTTGTATTATTTTGAGATCTATCAATTCTTTATACTTCTCTTTCGGTCATCCTAGTGGTAAACCTTCTCCCTTGCTTTCCAAATTTATCTCTTCTTCTTCCTTCCATCTTCTGCTTTGTTCCTTCTTTTTTTTTTTTTTGGAAACTGCAAGTAATTGCATAATTGTATTATCATTATTTAATTATTTGTACACATTTTATTTTTATAGTATTTTGGTATTCCTCTTCTTTCTGTATAGTATTCTTTGCTTGGCTGGTTACATTGTATCATTTGATAGGTTTCCCCTGTTATCTCATTCATAGTGTATTGCTAATTTACTATCCTTCATTGGTGTTCCATTAGTACAGTACTCTCTATTCTTGACTACAAGGCTCAATACTCTCTATTCTTGTTATCTAGATTTCATAGATTCTGTCATATGATTGTTGCTCTAATATTACTGTAAATAATAGCTATTCCATACAATTGTAAATAGTTCACGACACCCATCCCAGATCTTAGCCCACTTCACAGTTTCCTGAACTCTATTACTGTAGTGGTTAACTCTATTATCTCACACATTTCACCTATTTAATACTCTTTACTCTCACCCTACCTCAGAATCTGACTTCCCACATCCTCACTGCTTTCTAGAGCCAACACACAATCCTTTCCTTCCCAACAAAAGTCTTATCTTCTTCACATCCTTTCCAAAAAATGGCTAGTGGGGTGGAAGATCACAATTAATACTATACATAGCCAAAGGATCTCCTATCTCCTCTCTACTGGCTGTTACTGTAAATATCATAGAATACACTTTTGCTGTCTTAAACCATTTTGCCTTACACCTCCAACTGATCACAAAAAAAGACTGTGAACACCTGGACACCCAAAAGAGACAGCACCATTGAATCTCAAAGGTATTCTATTACAGATGTTCACACCATAAACCCAGGGAGCCAGAACAGATCAATTTAAGAAGCTGAAGCTAGCAAGAAGAGTTTCACCAACAGTAAGAAGGCAAAGAAACAATCCCCACATGAAGGGAAAGGAGGAAACCTCAGAAAGAATGCTAAATGAAATAGAGGCAACTCAACTATCAGGTTCTGAGTTCAAAGCAATGATTATCAGGAAGTTCAATGAGCTCACAATGAGCTACCAGAAACTACAGGGAAGCTACAATGAACTCGCTGCAAACTATATCAGCCTGAAAAAGGAAATAGAAACTATCAACAATGGCCAAGAGGAAATGAAGAATACAATTTCTGAACTGAAGAACACAGTAGAAGGAATCAAAAGCAGGATCCATGAAACAGAGGATCAGATCAGCAAGCTGGAGGACAAAGTAGAAAAAAGCACCCAGAAAGAGGAAGAACAGGAAAACAGGCCCAGAAAGAATGAAGAGGGATTAAGAGAAATGCAAGACAATATGAAACATAATAATATCCAAATACTATGGATACCAGAAGGAGAGGAAGAAGAGCAAGGGATAGACAACATATTTGAAAAAGTAATGATGGAAAACTTCCCTAATTTGATGACAGAAAAAGTCACCCAAAACCAGGAAACACAGAGAGTCTCAATCAAGAGGAACCCAAAAAGACCCACCTGAAGACACATTATAATTAAAATGGCAAAATTTCAAGACAAAGAGAGAATCTTAAAGGCAGCAAGGGAGAAACAGGAAGTAACATACAAGGGAGCCCCAATAAGGATAGCTGCTGACTTCTCAGCAGAAAGGCTCCAAGCCAGAAGAGAATGGCAAAAAATATTCCAAGTAATGAGAACCAGAGGTTTGCAACCAAGGCTTTTTTACCCAGCAAGGCTCCAAATCAAGATAGAAGGCCAAATAAGAAGCTTCCCAGATAAAAGAAGTATAAAAGAATACACCTCTACCAAACCAGCTCTGCAAGAGATGCTAAAGGGACTGCTTTAAGGAAAGGGAGAAAAAAAGGAGAGAGGAACACAGGTATGAAAATGGCAATGATTCAGTACCTATCAATAATAACCTTAAACGTAAATGGATTAAATGCCCCAATGAAAAGACATAGAGTAGCTGAATGGGTAAGAAAGCATGACCCACACATATGCTGCCTACAAGAGACCCACCTCAGCAGCAAAGACCTACACAGGCTGAAAGTGAAGGGCTGGAAACAAATTTTCCAAGCAAACAGACATGAAAAAAGAGCCAGGGTAGCAATACTCATATCAGACAAAATAGACATCCAGAAAAGGGCCATGAAGAGAGACCCCGAAGGTCAATTCATAATACTCAAGGGAAGAATCCACCAAGAAGACATAACCATTGTAAATAAATATACACCCAACATAGGAGCACCCAAATACATAAAGAAATTCTTAGAGGACTTTAAGAAAGATATTGACAGCAACACAATTATAGTGGGGGATTTCAACACCCCACTGTCAAAAATGGACAGATCCTCCAAACAAAATATCAACCAAGATATCGTGGCATTGAAAAATTCCCTAGATAAAATGGACTTAACTAATATATATATCAGATATAAACAAAACAAACACAAACAAAAAAAAGTATATATATATATATATATATATATATATATATATATATATATATATACACACAGCCCTTTATCCTAAAGAAACCAAATACACATTCTTCTCAAATGCACATGGACCATTTTCAAAGATAGACCAAGTGATAGGACACAAAACAAGTCTCAACAAATTCAAGAAAATTGAAATCATACAGAGCATATTCTCGGATCATAAGGGACTGAAACTAGAAACAAACCCCAAGCTTTAAAGCATGCTATTAAACAATGAATGGGTCAAGAAGGAAATCAGGGAAGTAATCAAAAAGTTTCTGGAAACAAACAAAAATGAACTCACAACAACCCCAAACTTATGGAACACTGCAAAGGCAATACTGAGAGGGAAGTTCATAGTGATACAGGCCTACCAAAAAAAGATAGAAACATTTCAAACAAACAACCAGATTCTACATCTACAAGAACTTGAGGAACAACAATAAAGACAGCCCAGAGGAAGTAGAAGGAAGGAAATAACAAAGATCAAAGCAGAATTAAATCACATAGAGACTAAAAGCACAATTGTAAGTATCAACGAATCCAGGAGCTGGTTCTTTGAAAGGATAAACAAATCAACAAACCTTTAAGCCGGCTCATGAAGAAAACAAGACAGAAGACCCAAATAAACACAATCAGAAATGAAAGAGGAGAGATTGCTGATACCACAGAAATAAAAAAGAATTTTAAGAAATTACTATGAAGAATTGTATGCCAAGAAATTTGAAAACCTAGGTGAAATAGACAAATTCCTAGAAAAATATAATCTTCCAAAACTCAATGAAGAAGAAACAGAAAGCCTGAACAGACCAATAACAGCAAATGAAATTGAAGCAGTAATCAAAAAACCCCAGACACACAAAAGCGCAGGATCGGATGGTTTCACAGGAGATTTCTACAAAGCATTTAAGGAAGAGCTAACCCCTATCCTTCACAAACTATTCCAAAAAGTCCAAAAAGATAAAAGACTCCCTAACTCTTTTTATGAGGCTAACATCATACTAGTACCAAAACTGGATAAAGACACAACAAAGAAAGAAAACTTCAGGCCAATATCACTGATGAACATAGACACTAGAATCCTCAACAAAGTATTGGCAAACTGCATTCAACAATTCATTAGAAAGATCATACACCATGACCAAGTGGGATTCATCCCAGGGATACAAGGATGGTTCAATATTTGTAAATCAGTAAATGTAATTCATCACATAAACAAAAGCAAAGACAAAAATCACATGATCATATCAATAGATGCAGAAAAAGCATTTGATAAGGTACAGTACTCATTTATGATAAAAACACTCAGCAAAGTGGGAGTAAAGGGAGCATTCCTCAAAATAATAAAGGCCATTTATGACAGACCTATAGCCAACATCATACTCAATGGGCAAAAACTAAAATCTTTTCCACTAAGATCAGGAACAAGACAAGGCTGTCCACTTTCACCACTTCTATTCAATATAGTACTTGAAGTTTTAGCCACAGCGATCAGACAAGAAAAGGAAATAAAAGGCATCAACATTGGAAAGGAGGAAACAAAACTGTCACTGTTTGCAGATGACATGATGCTGTACATAGAAAATCCTATAGACTCGGCCAAAAAAATGCTTGACTTAATAAATGAATTTGGCAGAATAGCGGGATACAAAGTCAATATCCAGAAATCAAAGGCATTTTTGTCCACCAACAATGAAAAAGCAGAAGCAGAAATGAAGAAAAAAATCCCATTTGCTAGGGCAAAAAAAAAAAATAAAATAGAATACCTAGGATTAAACCTAACTAAAGAGGTAAAAAATCTGTATTCAGAAAACTACATAACACTGAAGAAGGAAATCAAGGAAGACACAAACAAATGGAAACATATACTGTGTTCATGGATCAGAAGAATTAACATCATCAAAATGTCCATACTACCCAAAGCAATTTACACATTCAATGCAATACCTATTAAAGTCGTCATGGCATATTGGTACCACTGACATAGAAAAAACACTTCCAAAATTCATATGGAATTATAAATGACCCCTAATAACTGCTGCAATTTTGATAAAGAAGAGGATAGTAGGAGGGATCACAATACTAAACTATATTACAAGGCCACTGTAATCAAAATAGCCTGGTATTGGCATAAAGACAGGCACATGGACCAATGGAACAGAACAGAGAGCCCAGAAATAAACCCAAATCTCTATGGTCAATTAATATTTGACAAAGGAGGCAGCAACATAAAATGGAGTAACAATAGCCTCTTCAACAAAGGGTATTGGGAGAACTGGACAGCTACATGCAAAAAAATGAAACTTGAGCACCAACTTACACAATACACAAAAATAAATTCAAGGTGGATAAGAGACTTAAATACAAACCGTGACACCATTAAAGTCCTAAAGGAGAACATAGGCAGGAAAATCTCAGATATTTCTCGCAGAAACTTTTTTACGGATCCGTCCCCTAGAGCAAGGGACATAATGGAAGGAATAAACAAATGGGATCTCATCGAAATAAAATGCTTCTGCATGGCTAAAGAAAACAGTATTAAAATAAAAAGAGAACCAAGTGTATGGGAAAACATATTCGTCAATGATACCTCAGACAAGGGTTTAATCTCCAAAATATATAAAGAAATTACATGACTCCACTCTAAGAAGACAAACAGCCCAATTAAACAATAGGCAAAGGACTTGAATAGACATTTCTCCAAGGAGGACACACAGAGGATCCAGACACACATGAAAAGATGCTCAATATCGCTAGCTATCAGTGATATGCAAATTAAAACCACAATGAGATACCACTTCACACCAGTCGGAATGGCCATCATAAAAAAACAACAAACAACAAGTGCTGGAGAGGTTTTGGAGAAAAAGGGACCCTAGTACACTCACTGTTGGTGGGATTGCAGACTGGTACGACCCCTATGGAAAACAGTATGGAACTTCCTCAGAAAACTAAAAATGAAATTGTCTTTTGACCCAGCAATTCCACTGCTGGGATTATATCCTAAGAACACTGGTACACCAGTCCAAAAGAACCTATGCATCCCAATGTTCATAGCAACACAATTTACAATAGCTAAGTGCTGGAAACAACCTAGGTGCCCATCAGTAAATGAATGGATGAAAAAACTATTGTTCATTTACACAATGCAATTCTATGCAGCAGAAAGAAAGAAGGAGCTCCTACCCTTTGCAACAGCATGGATGGAGCTGGAAAGCATTATGCTAAGGGAAATAAGCCAGGCAGTGAAAGTCAAATACCATTTGATCTCATCTTTATCAGGAACCTAAACAACAAAACAAAGAAACAAACAAAATATAGCCAAAGACACTGAAATAGATGACAGGCTTACAGTGACTAGAGGGGAGAGGGGAGGCACTTTCAGGGAAATTCAGGAGAGAATGGGAAGCGTTTACAGGAACAAATATAAAGGGCATATGGACAAAAACTACATGGGTTAGAAATGGCTGGGAGGAGGGGAGGGATGGATGGGTTGGCTGGAATGGGAGTAAAGGATAGAAACTCTACTTGAATAATGATTAAAAATAAATTTAAAAATTAGAAACTGGGAATGGTAATAATAATAAAATTAATGAAAATTAAAAAATAATAAAATAAAATATCCACAAATCTTGGACCAGAAAGACAAGCACTTCCCTAAGGACAGCTGTGCCCAGAGCAGCTCTGTATTAAAATTGGAATAGTTACACTGGGCTGTGCCCCCTGATGAACACAAGGGACTGCTCCTCCTGTTCTTGATTCAGGAGCCTGTCTTCCTCAGTGTCTGCCCCTGAAGAACAGGTGGCTCTGTTAGTTGCTGTTGTCTCATAACTACTGGATCTTTAACATCTCCCAAGTGTCCACCAATATGCTTCTTTGGTCACAGGTAGATTTTTAGATGGATGTACAGGCCCTTGTGTGAAAGGCCACCACACTGAGATGATGAGTAATACTTGTGAAAAAGTTAAGAGTGAGTCAGCTTAGTCACCTGAATCACATACTCTTTTACCTGATCAGCATGAACAGCCCCAGTGCTTGGGAGTGAAGGATAAATGTGTAGTGCCCAGTGGCCCACCATGCATCAGGAAGATTTTTGTGGAAACATAGTTACTATAGAGATGACCATAGAGACCCTGAGCAGACATAAATCACTAGAGATATAAGTGACAAATTGAGTAGGGCCTGCCATGTCCTATTGGAAGAAACTTCCAGGTGACAGGATCCAGCAAAGATACTTCCTGTTGTGCCTGTTGAAGTGGCCACCTGGGTCCCTGAAGTGAAAGACATGGAGAAACTTGCACAGAGTGTTGATGGGTTCAAGGTCCATATATTCCTCTTGCACCCACAGAGGAGCCAAGTGCCAACCACAGAGACAGCAGCTGGCCACCTGATCAATGACCTGAGGGAACAGCCCACACAGCTCACAGTGGATGGGTCAGGCCACGTCCCATGGCCCAAGGAGGCTCTGAATGGATCCTGACAGGGAAAGGCACTTGTTCTGCTTTGTATTTCACAGACCCTGTGGCAGGTGCCACTGCTCAAGATCTGCAAAAGGAATTGAATGCAGACATGGCACTGCCTTGCATCCACTCATGTCTAGAGACAAACTTTGTTTTCCATAGGATCTAACAATGAGCAAAAAAGCACCACCTCAGATGTACTTACTATATTCCATACAATCTTCATAGTCCTGGTTTGACAAGAATGGAAATGAGCTATGGAAACGTGTTGCATGCACCTGAGGAGATAAAGGTGTGAGGGCTGGTGTACAGGAATCATGAGCATGTGCTCACACTCACCACGAGGTGTCCAAGGACATTTCCATTGCACAAACTCTGCCACTTTCCTGGGGGTTGGGGAAGGAGGCATGGGATAGTGTGCAAGTAGGGCCATACCAGTCCCCCCACATAATCTCACCTTCACTTTCCCTACAGGGTGCAGGGGCCCTGGTCCTGCAGGGTTTAGAAACAAGTTTCCCTAAGCAAGCAAGACTCAGTGAACTATGTATTTCAACCTTTATGTCAGAATTTCCATGAGCCCAAAGAGGTGGACTTGCCTTCACTCCACTGGGTACAGTCAAAAAGATACACAATAGTTCAGAGATTATTTAACAATATTTTTGTTTGGGAACAAGAATAAAATAAACCATTGTTATTTACAGGTTACAAAAATAAAAATGGATAGAAATCCTCCTTATTGAACTGAAATATTTGCTGTTTATTTGCATGTTTCAGAATCATCCACATATTACACAGTGAATATGACCTCTGCCCTCTTCTGCTCACACAGATCACATTTCCTTCTTTTTTTGGCTTCCTCAAGTCCTTGTGTAACAAGGGCAAAGATGGTCCTGCACTCATTCAAGGTTGTAGCATTGACTGTGGGCTCCTCCTGAGCCAGGAACCGAGAACCAGGTCACCTTCATCCTGAATTGTGCTGTGCTGCCTTCCACTCCATGGAGCCTCAGCTGGTGGGCATTCTGGCCCAACAGTGGGGATCTCTGTAGATGATGGGAAGGTGCAAGATGAGCGTGAAGCACAGACCCATGAGATGTGCTTGGTCTCACTCCCTGGTCCACAGTGTCTGTGACTCCTGAGGTTCTGTGACTTGGCTTGTGTTTCCAATGATAAGAGATGACAGACAGGATTAAACTCTTAGACTTGGGTGTGTGTGCCTGGGACTTACAGTGATGACCCAAGAAAGATGCAGATTCTGTCTGAAGTCCTTTTCAAGGACCTCCAGAAATCCACCTCATAACACACTTTAATACTTTCAGATATAATTGAGGACTTTGTACAACTTGTTGAAGACATGTCAGCAGCACTCACAATGAACAAGACTGAATGGCCTTGGTGGAGGGATGGCACAGACCAAGGGAACAGGGGATGCAAGACCTCAGCAGACACCAGTGTGACCTGGGGCTGACCCAGGGAGCAGAGACTGTGTAAAGCAATATGTTGGTTTCCTCCCAAATTTTAATTAGTTTCAGATTTGAAAGATTAATTTAAGAAAATTAACAGAAATTGCAAAATGTAGGGATGTAATTAAAACTAGTTGTAGTTTAAAACTACTGGATGTAGTTTACAAACTAATTGAAACAGGAGATTTAACCATCATTTACTACCCATTATTATTATGACTGCCAGAACTATAAAACTTTCAACATCAAAACTCACCATCTGAGTCTTCCCACAATGTGGAGGCAGTTACTCAGGTAAAAGGAACATCATAATTACATAAAGCAAAAGACATGGGGCTTCCCCAAGGACTGTGATTTATAGAGGGTGATATTTACAGTGATTCTGATGCCATAAATTGTCTTACACTCCTGCCCTGCTAGGTGAGGAATAGGGTCTGAGAAAAGTGTCATTGGGAAATTTGTCCTCTGCAAATATCACAGTGTAATCACACAGCCCTGGAGGGATCAGCAACACTGTGATCACATGGGCTGTGGTTTTATATGACTGGCAGAGCAGTGGGTTGGTTTTCATGGCTATCAGTGCTCGTATGTGTCTCTACCGAGGTGCTATGACACCCCATAACCAATGATGTCCCCAGGCATTAGGGATATTTGAGACCCTTTAGGGTCTTATGGGACAACCTTCCAATATGTGGTCTGTTGTTGACCACAAAGCCGTATGTGTGTGTGACTGTACAGAAAACTGTGGTTGTAGAATTTGCCAATGGCAGATATGTTTAATGCAATGCTTCTAATTTAAAATCGTTTCTAGACCAAATGTTCATCACTTGTAGGAGGGACTTGAAAGATCCCTGAAATAGGAATAATGGTGACTGGCCCATCTTGTCTGGCATTTATCTTTGTGATCACAGAGATCAGCACCCTGTGGAGCCTCACTCTGAAAGGACACCTGTCTGATCTCTCTGGAGCACCTGTCAGACAGTGAGTTTCTTCTCTGCATGTGATGTTCACATTGTGAACCAGTATTGAGACTCCTTTCTGCTTTCACAGGGCCATGACATTCTTCATCAAAATGTCAGGGAAACACATGACACAGTTTCTGTGAGAGTGAGATGTCTGGTCAATGTTGAGATGAAATATTGAAATCAGATCCTGATGAATTAAATTTAGTTAAATTAAAATCCTTTACATCACCAAAGTAATGTTAAGGGAATGAAAAGACAATCATAGACTGCACAACATATTTTCAAGTGCTATCTCTGCAAAATACTGCATCTTAAATGTATAAGACTTTCCACATATTCCAGGAGCCCAGAGCCCTCTGATCAGAGGCCCACCACTCCAGGCTGGATTGAAAAGGGTGCCTTTGAGTGTCACAGTGACCTTCCCTCTGAGCAAAGCTATGGATGGCCCCTCCTCACTCCACTGCCTCTGAACACAATGAACTCTTAGTACCAGAATCTGAGAACATGGGTCAGTCATGACTCTGTCCTCATTTTCTCTTCAATAATTGGATGAGGCTGCATCAAAGACAGGTGCAGTATCTGCTTTGTATTTTCTCTTCTACATAAAAAGTGTGCTTCTGTCTGATGGAATCTGTGAGGGGTCTCTGCATTAGGCCACAGTGCCTTATGGGAGAGTAGCACAGAGAGACTTGTGCTCACATAAAGGACTCACAAACTGAGGATCATGGGAATCCACCCTGGCCACACTTCCTAGTTATTTATATAGTCGTGGTCATAGGTGTTTGAGTTAAATA
>CM052546.1:69413878-69442767 GCA_028533065.1 Trachops cirrhosus
TGGGATCTGCAGAATTCAACTCTTCCAGTGACTCTTTGCTCATCTTTCCTCCTTGGTGTGGGGCCAGCATCTTCTGTCCTCTCTGCAGAGCATCCCTCTGTTCTTGCTTTTCCAGCTGCATCCCACCCTTATGATGGCAGGAAGGTTGTGTGTGTGGTGGTGGAACTTCTCCTGAATCTTTCTTGGACCTCTGACTGAGCCTTATCTTAGGCAGAGATGTGTCCAAGCATAGGCTGTGTCCCTGCAGCTGTTCCTGTCCCTGAGGGTCTCCAAGATTTTCCTGTAAATGTTCTAGCTTTACATTAACAGAGTTTATACAAACTGTATGTTATGGGCTCAAAAAAACCCCCACTGGAATGCATAGGTCTTATTAGAAGAAATCTAAAGTCACATGACACATGCTGCATACGTGTAAGGCAGTTCTCCATCTAAAAGTATGATTCAGGAGTAAAGGCCTTCAGAAACATCTATGAAGTTCACATAGACAAAACCAAAGGGGGTAGGATAAAGGGTAGGAAGTGGGGATGGCTGGGGTGGGGGTGGGGAAGTAAACTGGAGGTAACTGTACTTGAACAACAAATGAATAAATGAAACAAAGGTATGATTCAGAAACATTGTCACTCTGCAAATGGACACCTTCCTGCATTACTGTGTGAGAAACTCAGGGAAATAAAGTCAGTGTGAGTCCAGACACACACCTCCCTGTGCAAACCAAAAGGGCTGAACTGCAGGGCATGTTCAGGGGTCCAGGGGGCAAAGTGACAAACAACCCAGACTGACCAGCCAGGATCACTTCTCTGGGTCCCCAGTTCCTGTTTTGGAATTTGTTTGTGTTCTTAGGGAGATGCCCATTCAGTTTCCCCATTGTTGCCTTTGGGATTCTTGGCTTTGACCTCTGAGAATGGGGACTTGTGGCTGTAGGTAGATGTGACCCTCCCTACATGTCAGGTCTGTTGGCTGCACTGACTACTTAAGGGTCCCCTGGACCTGACTCTTTCCAGGATGACCCTTTTCACCATGACCTCTGCAGGTTCCATGTTCTCAGAAGACAGGAAACCACAATGGAGGGCACTATCCCGTCTTCACAGGGATCAAGTATGCTTCTATTGTGTTGTCAATATAGGTCACTCACTAGGTTCAGGTCAGTATAGGGGCCCTGATGATAGGCTAGGGACAGGGGAGAAGGGAGCCCTGGAGTTCATCTCTGTGTACATCATCACTGTGTGTGCATGTGTGATTTACTGAGCAGTAGATGTGCTTTAAGATTAGGGATACAGGGATACGCAGATAGGACTTTCAAGCAGAGGAACCTGAGGACATCAGAGGTCTCTTAACTCCCCCAGGGACTTTTGGGCTCCGTGGTTTTGGCTGAATCAGTGCATCTGGCAGCTTCAGTGTAGGGGCTCTCTGATGGCTTCATAGACCCCAGGATTGGTGGCTCCCTGCTGTGTCACTGGAGTTTAGTAAGGTGAGTTTTCTGTGCCCAGAGATGTAAGATCACAGTGTCCCTGAGGAAGCATCCTAAAGTCAGGGTACTGAATTCAATTATAGTAAAGAGATGCTAAGACATCTATTCTACCTGAACGCAGACAGCACCCATCCTTTCAGAGAGTGGGATGGGAATGGGGGGCACACATGGCCCCCAGGTTCCGGGCTGTTGCCCAAGAGCAAGTGCAGAGGGAGCTAGGGAGGGAATGCCTATGAGGACCTGGGCCTTTCTCTTTTCATGAAATCTTCTAAAACAAGAGTAAGATATGAGTTGACTGTAAATATCCTATTTTATCAGAAAATTTACCAAACTCAGTAAGACATGAGAACCAGACTAATGGTTATTTCTAGGTCTTCTTTATATTTGAATTGTAAGGAGCTGGGAGAAAGGATGGTTGTATTAACTCACTTGGTGCAGTTTTTGTAGACACACTAATCAAGAAATAAGACATTCATGTATTAAGCTCAGAAATGGTCCAAGTGTTCTCTCTGTCACTCAAAGATGGGCTTACAATTAGGAGCATGCCCTGTGTTTGCTTGTTCCTCAGTGAAAGGAAGAGCTATGTTATCACAGAGCTCAGGGACCTTGCAGGGGACACATATCCTGCAACACTAATTAGACATGGAGCCTCAGACTCCCACTGAGCATGGTACTTGTGCCCTCTTCCTTCTCTCAGTTGGGGTCAAGTCTTCAGCAACGAAACTCTTTGTCTCATGAATATGCAAATGAGAAGAGGTAGACTAGGTTAAATGTTTGTCTGGGCCCTCCCACAACCACACTGTCCCCTGTACAAGTCCTGAGAGCACAACCTCTCACAATGGACTGCAGCTGGAGAGCCCTCTTGCTGGTGGCAGTGGCTACAGGTAAAGGACTCCCCATACCCTAGGTTGAGAAGGGGACCAGGAAGAGTCAAGGAGGATTTCCAAGCATTTCTGTCTCCTCTCCACAGGTGTCCACTCTGAGGTGAAGCTGGTACAGTCTAGGGCTGAGGTGAGGAAGCCTGGGGCCTCAGTGAAGGTCTCCTGGAAGGCTTCTGGATACATCTTCACCAGCTACTGGATGCAGTGGGTGCAACAGGCCCCAGAACAAGGTTTTGAGTGGATAGGTGAGGTTAATCCTAGCAATGGTAATATAAACTACACACAGAAGATTAAGGGCAGAGTTGCCATGACTGCAGACAAGTCCCAGAGCACAGCCTACATGGAGCTGAGCAGCCTGAGAGCTGAGGACATGGCTGTGTATTACTGTACTATAGCCACAGTGAAGGGAACAAAGCATGAGCCCAGACACAAACCTCCCTGCAGGAGGGGCTGGGAACATCAGGGGCAGTTCAAGGTCCCTGAATACAAGGACCTTCTCACGAGTATGTTCACTGGGAGTTCTGTACTGATTTCCTGTGTGATTTCCTCTTCCTGCAACATTTTCCCTCAAGAAATCTCTCTGGATTTGTTATTCTGAACTCATCTGTGAGGTCTCTGAATTAGAGAAATCTCTGGTAAAGAAAGATAATATTGTCATATGGACCAAAGGCCGAGTCTCTTTCAGGCAGTCTTGTGCCCAATTCCAGTGAATCATCAAACCCTCTGACCCATGTCAGATGAATCTAGGCAGAGGCTCTGTTGGACCTAACAGTGTTTCCCAGCCCCACATGGCCCAGTGCCCAAGCTGGCCAGCACCAGAGCACGTTTGTGCTGGACAATGGGCACCACCAGTAAATGAAATGAATGAAAGAAAGTGAAACACCCCCAGTGGTGATGGTCACTGACTTGGCATCATGCTCACAGCACCCAGCATAGGTGACACCACACAGGTGTCATGGGACACAGGGACCCACAACAACTTGGTGTGGGTGTCCAGGCTGAAGACTAAAACACACACACCAAAGGGACATGGAGACTTTGCCATGCACGCTTTTGAAATTTCTGGGAAGATTGGGAAAGGTCCTCCAGCAAGTCAGATGTGCTTCAATATAGCCAGCAAAGGAGACTGGATCAGGTTTTTATTTTGTTGAGCAGGTAGTACAGGATGGGGGGTTCTGTTTATTGGGATTGTGTGGTTTCCATCTTCCAATGACATCTAAAGTGGGGAGCCAGTCTTTCTTATCAGATTTCCTATGTGGACAGATGGAGAAGGGGCAGGAGTGACCCATCAGTTGTCAGCAGTCAAACAAAACACAATCAAGTCTGACTACCTGTTTCACTTATCAACTATAATAATTGAGCAACAAATAGATAAACGGTCACTTTGTATGGACAACCACCGTGGCTATAGAAAATGAAAATAATGGTTATAAGTAAGCAGATGAAAATGAAGATCGATGATGATGATGATGATGATGGTGATGATAGAATTATATCAGGGTCCTGGCCCAATGTTTTAGGTGGGACCCTTCCCCATCCAAGCTCATCGGATTTTGGAAAGCCTTGGATCAGATATCTGCTTCCAAAGATGGCAGTCTTCCCAAAAATCTATGACTGTGAGTTTAAGGAGCCCCTATAGACTAAGTGTACAATTTAATAGACTTTTCTGTGATTCTTTGTATCACAAAGCCCAAAACCCAAAGATTAGCTTCATGGAGTTTCACGGCTGCATTCACTGTTGAAACACTTGAAAAATACCTTCCAATGAGATTCAAGAGCAAGATTCCTGTCATGTTCACCACAATATATAGAACTCACTGACTGAAGACCACAGGGTCTGTTAGCAAGATCAACTAGAAAGTCACCATTAATCTGTGGATGACAGGAAGGTGTACACATCATGGGCCATTTTCACTATTCTTTCCTGTCTGAATGCAGTGGGGCAGAGGCCAGTTGTGAGTGAAAGTCGGTGAATTCATGGTTCTCTCAACTCACATGTCACATCTGATAACTGATGTGTCCTGGAGTGAAGATGATGGGTCACAGTTGAGAGTAGGAGGATTTTTGGACACAGAAGTAAATGAACCCATAAATATTGTTTAGGTAATAATGCTCTTTTTCAGTCTTTGCAGAGATAGTGGGTGGTGGTGACCATGATGTGTGTGTGTCCTGGGCACACAACACAGCACTGGTTTATGACAATTCCATACAGTGAGCACCTCTGTCACTGCACATGTAAGTGGAAAAAATGCAAATTTAAGCAGCTTCTGTTAGGTGAATGGGCCGTAGGTTTCTGTCAGGGAATTAGCTCCAAGTATCACAGAAATATACATGTACAATAAGTACAACATGTCCAAAAACCATGTGATGTAAAGTTGGATGAAACCATCTAAATGGTTCAAAGGACCCTTGAGGACTTAAGGTCTCACCTTCACCACTGTCCCAGGATTTACTGTTTCTGTAACACAGAAGAAGGAAACAACCTCTGCTATGTCTGGAAGTTTTCATGTCAGTGTTGACTGAAGATGACACCAGTGTGTCTATCCAATGTGTGCAGTTCCATAGCAAAATTTGACAAGATTAATTTGACATTATCTGATTCCAACAAGGAACTGTTTTGAGTAATCAAATATCTGAGTGAAGTAGGCATCCATAAAGTTTTCCATTCTTTTGTACTTAAAACTGTGGGATAAATATAGACATGTCACAACAAGTACATTAACCATTTGAGGGTTCAGATGGAATAGTAACTCAGGTTAAGGCTGCTTGTTTGGCATAATGAGTTCTTAGAGCATTTGCTTAGCTTCTGTGCAATATGTTTTTCTATTGACTTCCACCCTCATGTTATTTCAGTCTCCAGGTTCGATGAGTGCCTCAGACTTCCTCAAGTTTTTCGTGGGATGAGGTTTCCTGGAGATATGAGCACCCACTTTGTTTGCACAGAATCCCATCATCGTCACGCACTGTTCCACAGACTGCTGTATTTTTTTTTCCATTCTGTCTTGATTGACAAGCCCTAGGAACTGCAGTACCTTCCAACATCTGGGCTGATTTTGCATCAGATGGAGGAATGGATTTGGACAGAAAGTCCTGTTATTATACTCCATTGTGTTTGACAGCCTCCAGGTTAAATATTGATGTGTGATCCATCAACAAGTAATATCAGGTTCAGGTTCTCATGAGTCTCCAATAAATTGAATGTTTGTACTGAAATTCCCCTGATGGAGATAAAACAGTTGTGAGCCCCACTGTAGAATGTAGTTATGACACCTGCCTGTCCAAGAATCACCACACAGATGTGTGGGTCTCCCCTGGAATTGGCACATGGGTAAATTTTCAAATCAGTGTTTTCTTATCTGAGTGACTCCAGATATTATGTGTGGCTATTTCATAAAAAAAGGGAAACAAATTGAATTTAATGGATACTGGAGGAAAATCACAATATAACAAATGGCAATCCTGAATATATGTGAGCTGAAATGTGATTCATTCACCATTTATGTTCATGTATCCCCATGGATGGGCTTCCTTTTCCCATTCGCACATTGATACATGCAGTGCATCAGGTTCAAGTTCAGTGGATGCCCATTACGTGTGCACATGGTGACAGCACTCCCAAATGTTCCACAGAGACATGAATAGGGGCTATGGGACAGAGTAGATGATTCTTCTGAAATTTATTATTGATGAACAAAGGAGGCCCCAACATACTCCCTCTCCTGTTCCCTGACTACAGCTGTATCACATGTCCACATAGACACAGATTCTGATGATGAGCATAAGGCTGAACCATCAAGGTTGAAGTTGATCATCTAAAGTTACATCCACCAGCTCAAGTAATGGGGGGCATATGAATGGTTTATGTATCCTGTAATGAATAGATAGAGAAAATACTGTTTTTCATATCAATATGATTTTATTTGTATGTTATTTCTTAAAGATTATTTATTTATTTATTTCTGTTTAGAGAGAAAGGAAGGAAGGGAGAAAGAGGGGGAGAGAAACACCAATGTGTTGTTGTCTCTCACATGTCCACTACTGGGGACCTGACCCACAACCCAGGAAAGTGCACTGATTGAAAATCACATTTGTGACCCCTTGCTTCACAGGCCAGCATTCAGTCCACTGAGCCAGACCAGGCAGGACATATATCTGTTATGGCATAGAGTGATTTGCATCAAGATTTTCTATAACTGAATTTCTGTAATTTAATAACATGCTCCCCAATGTCTGATTACATTTTTATATAAGAAGATCTAGTCATGACTCTTTCTTGTGTCCCCAATGTTTGAACCTGCTTTTACCATACTGTCTAACTGCAGGGGTGTCCATTATTTTGGCATATCTGGGCCACACTGAAATATAAAGTGCTGTGTTGTGCCATGCATTAAATGCATTGCAACATGTAATAAAATTAATCTCATAATGTTTGTTTTGGGTTGGGATGCATTTATAACCATTTTGGGATGAATGTGGCCCACAGGCTACAGGTTGGACAGCACTGGAGAGAATAAACAAAGAAATGAGGTAGTGAAGCTGCTGCACATTGTGCAACAAACTTAACTGAAGGAACATGACCAGTAAGAACTCTCTGCTTCTCTGTAGAGTTCACATTTCTGTCTCTCAGTGATCAACACAGACCCTCAAACTCCTCCAACACTGGGTCCATGTGCTGTAGGGTCAGTTCATACTCTGATGATTTGTAGAGGATATAAGGTCAGAGGGTACATATGCATCTCCTGAGCACAGACCTCCTGCACTTTTACCCTCCCTCTCATCATGAAGGTTGATTTCTCTGAGTGTGTTCCTTACTGGTATCCATGAAAGGCATCTCATTTCTATCTTTACTGATTTTCTTATGTTACCATTTGTGAAATTTTCCTACTTGGGTGCACTCACTGTCAGTGTGACCAGATCTGTTGTCCCTCAAAAGAGGTTATTAATATCCACAATGTCACAGATGTTTTTTTCCCAATAGAACTAACATTTTCTTTCACAGGGATGCACACACCTGAATAGCCCTTCTAATCCCTCATCAACATATGCACACCTATTATAATTTCTTCTTGGTGTGCTACATTGTGCACCAATTTCCATCCAGGCTCATATTCTCCCTATGGCCAGCACTGACCTGCTTATATCAGTTCAAGGCAAGGGGCAAGAGACAACCTGATGAATGTGGGGGCCTACCTGGTTCTGGATGTCAGATTCTGTCTCTTCCTCTCTACTGATCATAATAGGTCAGCCCAAGTTTTCAGGTTCTAAAAAAAGAGCTTTCAGTTTTTATTCTTGAGATGCTTTCTCCAACTTCTGGTGATTCTTCAATAACCTACATTCAGGGAGGTAGAGGTTATTATTTAATTCATCCAACAAATATTGTTGAACACCCAGGTTGCATTATATTGCATTCAAGGCTTTGTTCATGCAAAGAAGAAGAGCAAATTGTATTTTATATTTAAAACAAATGGATCTAAATCATTGAGATCAGGAGACGGCACTGGGATGATGGTGGGTGACCTGTCCCAGATGTTACATATCAGGCCTGCAGCAGGTATTCCTTGTCTAAGCAGAGGTGATGCCTCACAGAGACCTTCCTGCCCCCAAGGTTGGTAATGGAATTATCAGTGATGACAATATTTAACAGAGCTGGTGACCTTTTACAGAGTTCACATATCAAGTTGCCACTCAATCCCAAATCTACTTTTCAGACAGAAGTACAAAAAGTGAGGCCTCATCACCCACATCCCAGCACAAGGAAGACAGAGCTGTGCTTTCTTCTCAACTGTACTTACTGATGTGACCTCAGGCGCTGACCTGTAAGTCAGGGACCCTGAGTCTCAGGAGGGCAGTCTTCATGGGCTGGGTGATCTTCAATCACCAGGTAATAGCAAAGCAAACATCACCACCAACTCCTGTGTAACAATACAAAAGTATAATTTCTTTATTTCCATAATCCGAGTTCACCATGTTGAACTTGCATTTTAACCTATAACTCCATGTTTCCTAATAATCTGCATAAAGTTAAGAAACTGAACAACAAAAACAGTCCCATGAAGAGGGGGGAAAGTGGGAAGAAATGTCCAGGAGTTTACAGGAGGGTAAAATGTGGGAGAACCCTGTGCTCTGCCTGGTGGCCCTACTTGTCTCTCCCTCTCTGCTGCATTCTCTTCTTCTCTTAGCAAAGGAGAGAAGGTAAGTGAGGGCAGAAACAAAAACCTCACCACCATGTAGTGCAAATGCAGCATGCTGGTGGTGTCTGAGATGGGACTGACCTGTTACAGAGCATGGCCAGGTATCAGAGACTAGGCATAATGGGGACAATATAAAAATTGTGAAATTCAGTTTTATATATTGTTAAATTTGTTAATTGCTGCACAAAATACAAAACATGTCACCTTAGCTACCTGAGTATGTACGTCAGTAATATTAAATGTGTTCACATTGACATATAACAGGTTGCAGAACTCTTTCATCTTGCAACACCTGACACTTTATACACATCAGTCACCTCCCCGCTCCTCCCTGCTCTGGCACTCACCAATCTGCTTCCTGTTTTCATACACTTGCCTAATCTAGATAGACACCTTGCATAAGTGGAAAGATACAGAGTGGTCTTTTTGGGACTGTCTTATTTCTTTCACCCTACATTCCTCAAGTTCCATCCATGCTGAAGCATCTAACAGGATTTTTTTGACATTGTGTAATATTCCAGTGTATGGATGTACAACATTTTGTTTATCCCTTCTTCTATCAAGGGATATTCATGTTGTTTTCACATATTGTCAGTTCTGAATTTGTGCTAAGATCATCATCTGACCATGTCTTTGAGATTACTTTAGATGTACACCCAGGGGTCCAATTGCTCTACCATATGATCCTTCTATTTTTACTTTTTGAAAAGTCTCTGTACTGGTTTTCCTAGTGAGTGCACAGGGTTTTCTGTTATGCATATTCTGCAAGCACTTGTGATTTCTTCTAATTTTTCTTTTAGCTTGTGCTTCCTAATGGATGTGAGGTGATATCTCACTGTGATTTGACTTGCATTTCTCTAATTATTACTAATGCTGACCATCCTTTCAGATATGTGTTGGCAGTTTGAATGTCAGCTTTCACAAGGGCGTATTTTATTTTTGGCCCCACTTTTCTTTCAGCTGTACAGAAATGTGATAATTCCACACTTAATATGTGTAAGGTGTACAGTGTAATGACTGGACTTATATATCTTGTGAAATGTTGATGACAGAAATAGTTAACATCCATCATCTCATGTAGACACAGGAAAATAAAAGGGAGCAGAAGAAAAGAAAATAGAATGAAAAGAAGGCAAATGTGAGTTTCTGTGTGCTAAAAACTTTTAGAATCTATTCACTTTAGCAAAACTCTCACATACCATAGAACAATGTTAAATCTAGTCATCATGCTGTCCATTACATCCCCAGGACTTATTTAGCCTGCAAATGGAAGTTTGTACCTTTAGATCATCAACTTCCAATTCTTCCACTGCCCCACCCTGCCTCCAGTAACCACAAATATGATGTTTTTAATGATTTTTAGATTCCACATGCAATACCATACAGTATTGTCTTTCTGCCTCTCACTTCCTTTGTCTACCATTATGCCCTCAAGGCCCATTTATGTTGTCACTAATGGCAGGATTTCAATTTTTATGGCAAATAATATTTCATTTTATATACTTACCTTATCCATGTCTTGGGTTTTGTATATAATGCTTAAATGAACATGGAATCATAGAAGACTCATTGATATAGTGATTTTTTGGGGAAACATAACATGATGTAGAATATCTGGGTCATAAGGCAATTCTGTCTCTAAATGTTTGAGAGACATCCATATTATTTCCTCAACAGCTGCACCAATTCACATTCCCACTAATAGTACACCGTGCTCCATTCCCTGCATGTCCTCTTGCCCAGGCTCACACATCTGCATCTGTCTAGTCCTCTAGGTCCACCCCTCTAGGACAGAATCCACAGTGAAAGGGACTCTGGATGAGTATGCAGGAGAGGACGCTGTCTGCTGGATGGGGCCTCACACCATGGCTCTTCCACAGCTCAAGGACAATTTGTACCTTCTGAAGGATTTGCGCCAATAGTTCTGATACTAGTTTGGTCTGTGCCCAGGAAAACCAGATGTGGAGCCCAGAGCCCAGGTCTCACTGCTTCTCCAGCACAGACTCACTCTCCTACTGAGAGCTCTGGGTCCCTGAGGAGTCAAGACCATGGGAGTGACTACAAATCTCACCCAGCCCCTTCCTCGCTGGGTTGAAAAGCTGGGCCCTGGATCTGGGAAAGTGACTCCTGTGCCCACCTTGGACACACTGTGGTCCACTCCCCTGTTGCTGACCATCCATTTTTGTGAGTGCTCCAGTCAGGGACACTCAGAGATTAAAATACTGCTATTCTCCTCTTCATCCCCTTCCGCTGCACGTATTCTATCTCAGGTCACCCTGCAAGAATCTGGCTATGAGCTGATTAGACAGTCACATGCCCTCACGCTGACCTGCTCCTTCTCTGGAATCTCATTGAACACTACTGGTATGGGTGTCAGCTGGACCTGTCATCCAACCTGGAAGGCACATAAGTGACTCAGATGTTTGGTGGAACAATGATAGGTATTGTACCTCATCTCTGAAGAGTAGGCTCATAGTCATCAAGGCCACCTCCAAAAACCAAGTGGTTCTCACAATGACTAGCATGGGCCCTTCATAAACAGACATGTATTACTGTGTATGGAAAGCACAGAGACACAGCCCAGGGGCCTCCTATAGAAGAACCTGGATGCATGTCAGCTGAACCCTACCTCTGCAGAACAGAAAAAACATGGGGAGAAGTCATTCCATGCCAGAATCTGGGGGTCCCTCTCACCTCTCACAGGTTCAGAGTCCCATGTTCCTCTGTTTTCTCTCCTTACAAGACCAACATCCCTGTTAATCATGCAGACAGGCAGATGCTGAATTCTGTTTCATAAACATTCAACATGACAAGTTATATACTCGTGGTGGTGGGTCACATTATAGGGTGATGTGAGGTAATCCTATAGGATGGTGAAGTCAGTTATATAGGAAAGAATCATCACCCATAGGATCTCATTGTTTAATGGGTTCTGGTCCCTCCAAGAGACAGAATAAAATTAAACACAAAGTCCACCTTTGTTAAAGGATTAAATTTCATGTTAGAGAAGCATTAACCAAGAAGAAAGCTTGAAGCTTCATCCATTTATTGGACCAAAATGATCAACTAGAAAAAAACAGCTGAAGTGTAGCTGCTCTGAAACTTTATAAATAGGGTCTGGGAAGAAGATGGGAGGAGAGAAGGAGAGAGTGAGCTCCTCATGCAGATGAAGTGACTGGAAAGCCTATGGGATGTTGCAGCAGGGTATGCCCTCCCCCAGAGAGCATGGGGTCTCTGCCTATGCAGGGGTCCCTAATCCAAGAAATAGAGATGGAAACAGAAGCCCACATAGCACTGGCTAGTGGGAAATTGTGGGGATTCTGTCCACCTGGGGAACTATGAGTGCAGCATACCAGGAAGGAATGATCCTACTGATACAAGACCAGGATCTGGGATTGCTTCAGGGGCCTTGCAGCACTTCCAGGCTGGAGAAGGTGTTTCCTTGGTACATCATGCAGTGACTTTGAGGAGCCCTCTATTCTCTGGAAGGGCTCTGGGCAGAGAACCACTGAGGATCTCAACTGTGTGGCTTGAGGAAGAAGACCTGTGTTGCCCAGCTCATGTGCACAGACAGCCCCCCACTCCCACCTGCTGAATTGTTATGCCTGCCCTGTCCTAATCCTGCAGTTCTCTAAGGCCAAGGGGTACTGCTTTGAGTGGACATTTGGCCCTGCTATCCCTGTTAGACAGCAGAGGGTTGAGGGGGTCATTTGGCCCTCTGGAGGCTGGGAGGGGTTGGTGAGATGAGAGTGCCTAGTGGGCCTGTTATTTTTTATCCTCTTCAGCTTAGTTAGGGGATGCAAAGGTGCCAGCAAGCCACACAGAGCTGGGTTTTTAGACTGTGTTTTCCAGGTGTGCTTCCATTCTGGAGCACATTGGCAAGTTCTGGGCTCTATGGCTGCATTATGGGGAAGCAAAACTGGGATCCCTGGCAAAGTTAGCCCCTGTAGACATGGAAAAGGAGAGGAAATGCCCCTGATCACAGAAGGGACAGAACAGGAACTGTGTGGATCCACAGTAGTTGGCCTGGGCATAACACAGACTTTAGCACTAGTAGCCTGTGGCACTTCAAGTTGAACCTGACTCACATCAGCTTATCTATGACCGTGTTACAAGTAATGTACATGTTTTTTCTATTGCACTGAGGACTCTGAGTCCACAGGTGTATACAGTCCTAGAGGGTTGGTAACACTAGGTACAGACACCACTAATGCTCTTATTACAGATATGGGGTCCTAGAACTACACTGTGCATGCCCCATTCTGCCCTAGATTAGGATCAGGAGAGGAGTTGGGACCAGTGGACAGGGCACAGGCCTGGATGCTCCTTTTACCAGATCTGGCCTCCTGGACACAACCAAGGCTATAACCAGCAGGGGGAGCTCGGGGTCCCTGAACACAAGGACCTTGAAAGGAGCAGGTGCAGTCAGATGCTTTGGAGGTTTCTTTTCTGGTTTCCTCTTCCAGTAACAGTTTCCCTCAGGGAATCTCTCTGGATTCCTGATTCTGTGCTCCTCTGAAGTCTCTGAATTAGTCAAGTTTGTTGTAAAGGAAGAAAATATTCTCCCACGGACAGAAGACTGAATCTCTTTCAGACACTCTTGTTCCCAATTTCAATGAATAACCAAACCTCTGACCCATGCTGACTGAATCTAAGCAGAGGCTTTGCTGCACTAACAGGTCAGCCCAGCCCCACAGCACTCACTATCCAAGCTGCTAGCTGCAGGACAAGTGATGGCTGGACAGTGGGCATCAGAGGTTAATGAAACCATCTCATGAGATCATAGTCCCCAGTGACGTTCGTCATTGACTTGGCATCATTCTCACAGCACCAAGTGTAGGTGACACCACACAGAGGCAGAGGGACACACACAGCCAGGTGTGGATGTCCAAGCTGACAACAGACACACTCCCCAAAGAGACATGGAATGTGCATCATGCACTGAGTTGAAATCTCTGGGAGGAACAGGAAAGGCCCTTCAACAAATCAGATTATTATACTAAGTCCTGGTTAGCAGCCTCCAGTGTTTTACTAAGGTAAGAACCACCAGGGAATAATACTAGACTGTGGTTCTCAATGGGAGTCTCTAATAAAATTTCAGGATGTTCTGAATTTTTACACTAAAGATGAAATGTGTGAATACAGTCTTGGAATTCAGTCATGTCTTCTGCCTGTCACAATCTGCCAGGCACTCTTCCTTTGCCTTTGCCTCCCTGGAATTTGGGAACATTTCCTTTTTTTATATTTTATTCTATTTTATTTTTTATTTTATTTTATATTTTATTTTCTTTTATTTCTTTTATTTTATTTTAAATTGTTCAAGTAGAGTTTTCTGCCTTTTACTCCCATCCCAACCCACCCACCAAGCCCTCCTCCCTCCCTCCCATTTCCACCCACCCTTATTTTTGTCCATGTGTCCTTTATATTTGTTTCTGTAAACCTTACCCCTTTTCCCCTGAAATCCCCTCCCCTCTACCCTCTGGTCACTGTCAGGCTGTTCTCTACTTCAGTGTCTTTAGTTATATTTTGTTTGTTTGTTTTGTTGATTAGGTTCCTGTTAAAGGGGAGATCATATGGTGTTTGCCATTCAGTGCCTGGCTTATTTTGCTGAGCGTAATATTTTCCAGTTCTATCCATGCTGTAGCAAAGGGTAGGAGCTCCTTCTTTCTTCTTCTGCATAGAATTCCATCATGTAAATGTAGCATAGTTTTTCAATCCATTCATTTGCTGATGAGCACCTAGTTTCCTTCCAGCACTTGGCTATTGTAAACTGTGCTGCTATGAACATTGGGGTGCATAGGTTTTTTTTGGATTGGTGTTTCAGGGTTCTTAGGATATAATACCAGCAGTGGCATTGCTGGGTCAAAAGGCAGATCCATTTTTAGTTTCCTGAGGAAATTCCATACTGTTTTCCATAGTGGTTGTACCAGTCTGAATTCCCATCAACAGTGTACTAGGGTTCCCTTTTCTCCACAACCTCTCCAACACTTGTTGTTAGTTGCTTTGTGTAAGATGGCAATTCTGACCAGTGTGAAGTGGTATCTCATTGTCATTTTAATTTGCATCTCTCTGATAACTAGCAATACTGACCATCTTTTCATGTGTGTCCGGATCCTCTGTATGTCCTCTTTGGAGAAGTGTCTGTTAAAGTCCTTTGACCATTTTTTAATTGGGTTGCTTGTCTTCTTAGAGTGGAGTCATGTGGGTTATTTATATATATATTGGCAAATATGTTTTCCCATAGGGTCGGTTCTCTTTTTAATACTGTTTTATTTAGCTGTGCAGAAGATTTTTATTATGATGAGATCCTTTTTCTATTTAAATTCCAGCTCACATTCTATATGTTATTTTATTTTATGGTGTAAAGATTTTAATTTATTTTTAGAGAGGGGGAAGGAAAGGAGAAAGGGACAGAGAGAACCATCAATGACTAGTTGTCCCTTGCACACCTCCTATTGGAGATCTGGCCTATAACCCAAACATATGTCTTAGCTGGGAATCAAACCAGCGACCCTTTGGTTTGAAGACCAGCACTAAATCCACTGAGCCAAACCATCCAGGCTTCTATATATTAATTCAATTGACCTTCTTGCCTACATCAGAGTCATCAGCCATTTACATAATTTGTGACCCAATGACCCTATATATCCAGTCCCCACTTGGTACCACATATAGTTATTAAGATATTATTGACTTTATTGGTTGTGTATACTTTACATCCCATTATTTGACCTCTAAGTGCCAATTTGTATTTCTTAATCACTTTACTTTTTTCATCCAAGCTCTCAAACCCCCACCTACCTGGAAATCATCAGTCTACTCTCTGATTCTATGAGTCTAATTCTTCTTATTTCTTTATTTTGTTCTTTAGATTTCACATATAAGTAAGATCATATGGTATTTCTATTTCTCTGTATAACTTATTTCACTCAGCATAATACCACCTAACTCTATCCACTTTATCTCAAATGGTAAGATTTCCCTCTCTCTCTCTCTCTCTCTTAATTTTATGGCTCAGTAAAGAAGATGGATTGATTTTCAAATCAGTTGGTTGCTCAAAAATTCCAACTAGTTTTTCCCTGTAAAATTAAACACACATTTTTTGTAAAATAAAAGTGACATCAATAATTTAATTGATTTCTATATTTTTGGTATTTTGGTTTTTGCCTTTGTGGCATAACCTTGATTGATCTCAATTAATGTCTTGATTTAATCACTATCACTATATCATCTCACCTTTAAGGGGAACATAATGAAAAAACAAACAAACAAAAGAACAAAATATGACCAGAGACACTGGGATTAAGAACAATCTGACACTAACCAGAGGGGAGAGGGGAGGGGATAATGGGGAGAAAAGGACAAGGGTTTTCAGGAACATCTATAAAGGACACACGGAGAAAACCAAGGTGGGGGGGTTGAAGCATGGGAGGGAGGTGGGGATGGCTTGGGGTTGGGGGAGATATGGGGGGAAGGAAGACAACTGTGCTTGAATAACAATAGAATTTAAAGAAATGGGAATGTGGGTGGGAGGGAGTGTGCAGGGTGGACAGGAGTGAAGAGGGGAAAATTGGACAACTGTAATAGCACAATCAATAAAATATTTTTTAAAAAAGAAATGGAAAAGAAAAATCTGTAGCTGGTCTACACAACTGTGGAACTACTTTCAGTGAGAAATCTCCACTGCAAAACTTCACAAATGACTTTTGAGGTATTTCATCAGTTATACCATCTTCTTCACATAATGCAAAAATATTTTTTCACATTTCCATTGAATGTTTATATTTCTTGAAATAATAATCATATGAAAATATGTATTTTCTTCTGTCTTCAACATAGAAATGACTACACAAAACTCACCAACTTTGATAAAGTTTAAATGCACAGTGATATAAGACCTGCCACCATACATTCTAACAACATGGTTTCAAGTGAAGTGAAAGACAACTGAGCTACAGCAGTCCTCTTACTGGAAAACCAGATGAACTTTTTGGCTAACCCAATATATTAATAACTAGATGAGTATGTGAGGCTATTTCTAAGGAAAGTAACATAACACAACTTGAACTTGCTACATGAGGATGGAAATGACCACAAAAGAACAAGAGCCCTGGAAGTGTTGGCTCCAGCCTTGCTTAATCCTACCATCCATGCACCTGGGAAGATAACTTCCCAGTTCTGTGTACTGATCCACGCAGCATAGGACTTCATGCCCAAATGACACCCATCTCATGTGGATGATGTAACAGCATGACTGAGGTTCATGTACAGACACAATATGGATGAATGAGGGAGGAGAAAACACTTCTGAAATTTAGCTGTGATGAACCAGGGATGAACCTCCTTCTTGCATTCCTGATTAGAAGTACATCACATGTTCTCAGAGCCACCCATACTGATGGTGAAAATAAGGCTGAACCGCCACAACTGATCAGGTTTATAGAATGTTATATCCACCGGCTCCAGAAATGGGAGGTTAATTAAATGATTTATTCACTCTGTAATCAATGGGTGAAGAAAAATGATGCTCATAATATCAACATAATGTTATTTATTTTACCTTATTTTGTACTAGTGATTGGTCTCAAGGATTTCCATAATTAAGTATCTATAATTTTTACATACTTACTTGACAATCTCTACCTACATCTTCAACTAAGCAGATCTACTCATGAATGAGTTTCTTCTGTTTTCCTAATGTTTGAACCTGGCTTTAACAGAGAGCCTGGAGAATAAAAACAAAAATGAGGTAGTGAAGCTGCTGCACATTCAGCACCAAAACCCACTGAAGGAACATAACACAGGAGCACCGTCTGCTTCTCTGTAGAGTTCACACTTCTGTCTCCCAGTGATCCACACAGATGCTCCACCTCCTCCAACACTGGGTCCACGTGCTGTAGGGTCACACTCTGCTCTTAGTTCATACTCCTATCACTTTGTAGAGGAGAAGGGGTCTGATGGAACTTCCTATCACTTGAACATGAACCTCCTGAACTTCGGTTTTCCCTCTACTCATGAGGGTTGATTTCTGTTATTTTGTTCATTACTGGTGACTTTCAATAACATCTCTCATTTTAAATCCTTCTCAGTTTATGACTATTTTCTCTCCGAAGTCATGTGCACATCTACTGGAGCAGTTGGGTCCCTGGATCAGTCACAGGAACACGTGTACAAAATCTGTATCTATATCTATCTATATGTATATGTATATGTATATGTATATGTATATGTATCTATATCTATATAATTATAATAAGTTATAATTATTTAGAATATAATTATATAGAATAATTATTTGTATATAAATAATTATATATATATATATACACACACATACATATACACATATAATTTTACTGTTTCTTATCCTGACCTGGAGATGTATTTTTACCTCTTTCAGACAAAGTAAAGATTTGAGTGGGGAGAGTAATATTGATTGCTTGACTTCTGTTCATGCCCAGACTTGTGATCTTAGCTACCTGGACATGGAGTTGACCCCACAAACTTTGTGTGTAGGATGAAGCTCAAACCAGCTGAACCAAATTGAACAGGAATTAAAGTAATTCTTACTTTGTTTTTACTTACTTTCTAACATACATGTTCCCTTGATAAGAAACACTCTGGGACCATGTCCTTAGGTCAGCATCCAAACCCAGAACTCCCTATATAGCAGGTTGACATGCAAATAGGGCTGCTCTGCTCATGAAAAGCAGCCCAGCCCCACCCATGAAGCTCTGGGACAGGATACCAGCCCAGGATTTCCAGGTGTTCCCAGTACCTGCTCAGGACCAAGTGCCATGGAGTGTTGGCTCAGCTGGATTGTCCTTGTTGCTATTTTAAGCAGTAATTTATGGAGACATGGAGACACTGAATATGTGAATTGGTATGACTGAGAGGAAGAGTGGCAATGTAGCAGTTTCCAGACAAGGATTACTTTGTGTTTAAGGTGTCCAGTGTGAGGTGCAGCTGGTGGAGTCTGTGGGGAGGATTTGGGCAGCCTATGGGGTCTCTGAGGTTCTCCTGTGCAGCCTCTGAATTCACCTTCATAGCATCTGGATGAACTGGGTCTGCCAAGCTCCAGGGAAGGGGCTGGACTGTGTTTGTAGCATAAATCCTGGTGGAAGTAGCACATATTGCGCCAACTCTGTGAAGAACAGATTCACCATCTCCAGAGACCATGGCAAGAACACACTGTACCTGCAAATGAGCAGCGGACACAGTAACAGGAAGTCAGCAAACACCCAGACACAAACATACCTGCAGGAAGGGCTGCAACCACCTGGAGGGGCTCCAGGTCCCTGAACACAAGGACCATCCCAGGAGCAGGTACAGTTGGAAGTTGGGGCTGATTCCCTGTGTGGTTTCCTCTTCTTGTACAGTTTGCCTCAGGGAACCTCTCTGGATTCCTGATCTTTGCTGACTGCTGTAGTCTCTGAGTTAGAAAATCTCTTGCAAAGCAAGACAACACTCTTTCATGGCTAAAATTCAGAATGTCTTTCAGACACTCTTATGCCCAATTCAAATGAATCATCAAACTTCTGATTCACCCCAGCAGAATCTAACCAGAGACTTTGCTGGACTTAACTGTGGACCAAGCCACACACAGCACAGTGTCCAAGCCAGCCAGCATGCAGCATGAGTGTTACCAGAGGCATATGAGTTTAATGTCAGAAAAGTCATCAGTGGTTATGACCACAGACTCGGCATTGTGCTCCCAGCACCAAATGCAGGTGACATCACACAGAAGCAGAAGGACCCAGAACAGGTTGGTGTGGATGTCCAGGCTTCTAGAGCATTTAAGCAGCATATGGTTTAAATATCTGGGAGGAACAGGAAAGGCCCCTCAGTAAGTCAGACGTACTTTGATAGAAGCAGGAAATGAGACTGGCTCCGGGCTTTAATTTGTCAATGTGGTAGGGAAGAGGTAAATCTGCTTACAGGGTCTTTGCAGTTTCAGTCCTCCAGTGACATCTAAAGAGGAGACCCAGCCTTTCTTCTCTGTTTTCCCATGTGGGGTAGATGGAGAAGAGGATGGCAGGAACCTTTATTTGTCAACAGTCAAATGTAAAATAAAAACATCTGACCACATATTCATCTTAGCAACTATAAAAATGAGCCACAAAAAAAGATAAACTGTTATTATGTGGGGACAACCATCAGTTTTATAGAACATGAGAAGAACAATTATAGTTAATCAAATGATGGTGACTGTGGTGGGGTAGCTGTGGAGGTAGTTATGATGATGGAATTGGATTGGGGTCTTGGTCCTACATCTTAGATGAAATATGTTCCCTATCCAAGGTCATCAGCTATTTGGAAGACCTTGGGCAAGGTAAGACATGGGACCATAGTGATTTAAATATCACAGTGCAATCTACAAGGAGGCACCAGTTTTGTTTTCAGATAAAGGGTCATGGTGTGTGGACAACCACCATGTATACAGAAAATGATAAGAATGATTACAAGTAAGGAAATGATAATAATGATGATGATAAGGTGATGATGAGGATGGTTATGAGATGAGGATGATGTGGATGTGGATGGTGTTGATGATGGTTATGGTGATGCTGATATGATGATGGCAATGATGATGGTGATGATGATGTTGATGGTGAGGATGATGATGGTTAGAGCTATGGGGATGATGATGATATGACTGATGCTGCTGGTGATGATGATGACGGTGATGATTATGGCTATGGTGATGATACAGACATCAAGGTAGGTGATTTCAGTGATTATTGACTCAGTGTGGAAATGGCCAGTCTAGGAGACTACAGAGGGGTGTTTCCTGGCACTCACACAGCCATCTTAATTTAACAGTGGCTGGGTTCCTTGTCCCTTCCTCCCATTTCCAGGTTGGAAGTTGCACTCCATGCAGACTGATCATTCCCTGATCTCAGCAGTGCCCCGAGGGATGGACTGCTACACACGTGGAAGCAAACACCCCAGGCTCCTGTGAATGCACAGCACACATGATCAGGTCTGATGTTGTCCAGCAATAACTGTTTCCTCCAGGTTCCTCTGTTAGTCATCCTCTGTTGTAAACGCAGGGCTGCATGACAGCCAACACTGCACTGATCCCTCAGTCTCTTATAACACCTTTCACCAACCCAGACCTTGAGTGCCTACATATGCAGTTGGAAAACATATCTAATTTAAATGCATAGTATAAGCAATAAATTCAGTATTAACCTTTATAATATGACTTAATTTCACAGACCACAGTGCCACCTAGTTTCAACCACATTGTGGTTTATGGCAGGATTCCCTGTTTTAAGGCTGAGTCATACTGTGTCGTGAGCATATAGCCCATGTTTACCCAGTCACTGACTGATGGACACTGAGGTGGTTTTCATGTACTGACTGTAGTGAATAATACTGCACTGGACAGGGCAGTGCAAGTACCTCTTCCAGTTCCTGGTTTTTATTCTTGAATGAACATCTGGAAACTTCATGACTCAATCAAGCAGTATTTCATTTTTTTTTTCCTTTTGGAGAAACCAATATGCTGTTTCCCATGTGGCAGCACAATGTTATTTTGCCATCCCGAGTGTACAAGGGCTCCCTTTCTCCACACACTCACCAGCACTTGACCTGTTTCACTTTTGTTTTCTGTCCTTTTACAATATCTGTCCTGCCAGGGGTGAGGGGGTTTCCTACTGTGGCTTTGATCTGGAGTTCCTGATAATCAGGGGTCTGATTGTGAATCTGTTGGAAGTATTTTTTCATTTCTGAGTCTGTGTTGTTGCCATTTCCTCCATTTGATCTTTTTCTCTAATTTCCATCACTCAGCAGCAGTTATCTTTCTGATCCCAAAGTCTCCCTCCCTTTTCCTTTAAGCTTCTAACAAGTCATTAGAATGTTAAATTAATTGTCTGACAATGCTAATACCTGACTATCATTGGGATGCCATTTGATAGTATGCCCATTAGAACTCTGGTCTGGTCCTTTGTCATTCCCATAGTTTCTGGTGCACACAGACCTGCTAGAAAGGACAGTAGCTACAGGTGTCCTGCTATGTAATGTTATGTTTCAAATTTTCCTGCTCATAATTAATGAACATACCTAAGACAGAAGCTTATTTCCCTCATAGATCCTAACTGTGGATGTCTCTGTGAATTAGACAGTGCTGCTCCTGAAGACTTTGTTTGTCACAGAGACCATTGTGGAAGTTGGTTTCTGCCATTGGCTCTGTAAAATTTAGTTCTTACATTGACTTCTTGATGGTGTTCCCTCCTTGACGTGGATTCAGAACCTTCTGTCTTTCCCACAGAATATCTCTCTTCTCACGCTCATCCAGTTGCATCCTACTGTCATGCTTACAGAATGGCAATGTGTGTGGTGGTGGGGCTGGACCAGCATCATTCTCAGACCTCTAACAGAGCTTCAATCTTAGGCAGAAAGACACCCAGGTCTGGGCTGTGTCCTTGCATCTAACGCAGTCTCTCAGAGCCTCTGCGATTCTCCTGTAAATGTTCTAGATTTACATTAAGTGACTTTACACAAACTGCATGTTACTGGCTCAACTACAATGATCACCACCACCAGAATAAAACACTGCTGTGGGTAAGACTTATTAGAAGACATCTAAAACCACATGACACATTAGGTTGCATTGGTGACCGGCAGATACACCACCAAAAGGGATGATTCAGAATACTGTGAATCTTCAGATAAGCACATCCCTGTACTACTGTGTGAGAGGCTCAGAGAAATAAAGTCAGAGTGAACCCAAACACAAAGGTTTCATGGAAACACATAAGGGCTGACCTGCATGTGGTGCTCAGAACCCCAGAGAGAACAGTGTAAAACAAGCCAGTCACTGTACCACAGGGACTCTAACTAGCCAGGTCCAGTGTTCTGGGTACCCCCTTCCTTCACCAGTACCTGATTCTCCTCATGTGGAGACACCCATCCAATGTTCCCCATGGTCCTGTTCTCAGTGCTCCTGGCTGTGAGCTGTGAGAATGCAGACCTGTGGGCTGTGCACTGTGATCATCCCACATATCGGGTTACTGTTATTTAAACTGACTGGGCAAGGGTCCTCTGGGTCTGACTCTCCTGAGGACAAGCCAGGAACCTTCTCATCATGGACTCTTCAGGTGCTATGTGTTGGGAAATGTAAACACAAGGGTGGACATTCTCCAGTCTGCACGTCAATCGTATATGCTTTTGTTCTGTTGTCAAATCAGTTGATTCACTAAGTCAGGGTCAGTAAGGTGCTTTTCCCATGCACTAGGAACAGGGGAGAAGAGAGAACTGTAGTTTACTGCCATGAAAATCATCCATCTGTGTGTGTGTGTGTGCGCGCGCGTGTGTGTGTGTGTTTGTGATTTACTGAGCAGTAGAAGTGCAGTGGGATTAGAGCCACATGTAGGGCTACTCAGATGGGTCTTGCAAGCAGAGGAAATTGAGGACATCAGAGACCTCAAGTCCCTGAGAGCTTCAGGGAATGGGGGTGAGTGTTGGCTGAGTCAGTGCATGTTGCAGCTCTGGGGAAGGGAACCCTGGTTCCTTCACAAAGCTCTGGCTTGGGAACTCCTTGCATATTAATTGGAGTTTAGTAAGGCCAGTTCTCTGTATCCTGAATTCTCTAAGAACAGGATGTACCTGAGGGAGCACCCTGAAGTCAGGATGCAGTCTTAAATTCTGGACTATAGTCACTGAGGGAAGCATGCCATGTGTGCTGAGGCCAGACCCTGCCATGCAGGGAGCAAGCTGGCCAGTAAGCAGTGCACAGGACCCACAAGCTCAGGGCAGCTGTCCCAGGAGCAGGTGAAGAGGGATCTGAAGAGGGATTTTCTCTTAGGACCTGGGTCTTCATCTCTAATTCATAACATCTGAAATAAGAGTTGAACATGAGGTGACTGTAAATTTCATATTTTATCAGAGCATTTACCAAAGTCAGTAAGACAAGAAAACCACAGTCAATGGGGGTATTCCCAGAACATCTTTGTGTAAATCTTATTTATTTATTCTTAGAGAAATGCAAAGGGGAGGAGAAAGAGTGGGAGCGAAATATCAATGTGTGTTTGCCTCTTGTGCACCCCCAACTGGGGATGTGACCCCCAACCCAGGCATGTGCCCTGACTGGGAATCTAACCAGTGACCCTTTAGTTCATAGGCCTGTGCTCAGTGGAGCCACACCAGCCATGGCAGCAGAGTACCTGTATATGTGAATTGTAAGGAGCTAGGGATGGTGTTGTTTTTAGTAAGTCACTAGGTGCAACATTTTGGAAACACACTGAAACTGGAATAATGCATTTTAATGTTAAAGCCCAGAAGTGTGTTTAAAGCTGGGTTCACAAAAAGGATCCAGTGAAGGTTCTTGTCTCTCAGTAGGAGGAGTTATGTGAGCATAAAGCTCAGGGACATGGCAGGCTGCACAAATCTTTCATCACTGATTAGAACCTGGGCATTCAGACTCCCTCAGATCATGGTCCCTGTGTCCACTACTTTCTCTCAGGTGAGGTCAAGTTTTCAGTTATGAAATTCCCTGCCTCATGAATATCCCAATTAGAGGAGGTAGACTAGGTTTAATGTGTGTCTGTCTGTGCCCCAAGAAAATCACTCACTGCTACACAATCCTCTAAAGCGTCCAGATGACATAGCCCCTCACCATGACCTGGAGCTGAAGAGCCCTCTTTCTGCTAGTATTGACTCCAGGTAAGGGACTCCACAGTCTCTGGGTTGAGGAGGGGGTCTGGGACAGTCAAGTAGGACTTCTACCCATTCATGTCTCCTCTCAACAGGTGTCCACACCCAGGTGCACTTAGTGCAGTCTGTGTTTGAGGTAAGGAAAACTTGGGCCTCAGGGAAGGTCTCCTGCAAGGCCTCTAGATACACCTTCTCAAACTACAAGGTGCAGTGAGTGTGACAGGCCCCATGATAAGGGCTTGAATGAATGGGGAACATTAACCTTAACCATAGTGGCATGAACTTCATGCAGAATTTCTGGGGCAGAGTCACTGTGACCTCAGAGAAGTCCATGAGCACAGCCAGCATGGAGCTAAGCAGCCTGAGTTGAAGACATGACTGTATTACTTTGCTAGATAGTAAAAGGAAGTCACTGTGACCCCAGACGCAAACTTCCCTGAAGGAAGGGCTGTTACCATCAGGGGACGCTCAGGGTCCCTGAGCACAAGAACCACCACAAGAGCAGGTGCAGTTGGACATTTGGAATGGTATCCTGTATGGCTCCCTCTTTCTGTAACAGTTTCCCCTCGGGGAAACTCCCTGGGGACCTGGTTCTGCAATCACATCTGAAATCTCTGAAATTAAAACTTATTGTCAAGACAGCCCTGGCTGGTGTGGCTCAGTGGATTGAATGCTGGCCTGTAAACCAAAGGGTCACTGGTTAGATTCCCAGTCAGGGCACATGCCTGAGTGGCAGGCCAAGTCCCCTGTGGGGGTGTGTAAGAGGCAACCACACATTGTTGTTTCTCTCCCTCTCTTTCTGCCTCCCTTCTCTTCTGTCTGGAAATAATTTTTTTAAAATCTTGTTTTCAAGACAGATGGCACTCTCACAAAAACAAAATGCAGAATCTTTTATAGTCTTGTGCCAAATTCCAGTGAATCATGAAACTTTTTGAACCACATCAATTGAATCTACCAAGAGGCTGCCCTAGACCCAGCAGCGCAGCCCCACCCCACACAGCTCAGTGTCCAAAATGGCCAGTTGCAGGGCACATGCATGTTGGACAGTGGGCACCAGAGTGAACAAACAAGGACACCCTGTGATGACGGTCATTTACTTTCCTTCATGCTCACAGAAAAAAGAGTAGGTGACACCATACAGAGCAGAGGGACCTAGGACAGCTTGGTGTGGATGTCCAGGATGATGACAAACACACACACCAAGGGGACATGGAGTGTTTATCACAGATTTAGTTGAAAAGTCTGGGAGGACCAGGAAATGCTTTCAGCAAGTCAGATTATAACAGTAAATCCTGGTTAGCTGCCCCCAGTTTGTTTGCTGAGGTATGAGCAATAGATGCTTAAAAGTAGGATGAGGTTCTCAGTGAGAGTCTGTAATACACCTACAGGATGTTCAGCATTTTCCCAACAAAGATGACACGTGTGAGCACTGTCCTGGAAATCAGCCATGCCTCCTGCCTGTCGCAGGAGGCAACACCCTTGCCTTAGCTTCCATGGAGTTGATGATAATTCTCTTCCTTTTTCCTTTTCAATCCCACTTTACATTCTATTGGATTGACTAAAAATTATGTGTACTTTAACCTGTAAAATAAGACACATTTTTTCTATTTTCACCAATAGCATTACTGATTTGGATATTTTGTGTATGTTGGCTATCTCCTACATGGTATAACACTGATTTTTCTCAGTTTATGTCTCAATTACATCACTACAGACTTCAACTCTCTCAACAACCATGGAACATTGTGCTGGAAGAAATCTCCAGCATATAACCTCACAAACCAGTTTTGACACATTCAATCAGCCATAGAAACTTCTCCATATATGGCATAATGATTTTTGTGTTTTAGTGTGGTTTAAGCTTCCTTGAAATAATAAAGCATTATATACTGAAAACATTCCATATTATCACATATTCAATATTAAATGGCTACACAAAAATTCGCCAATTTGGATAAGTTTTTTAATGCACACATATATGAGAGCTATCACAAGACAATCTAACAAAAGTATTTCAAATTAAGTTGAAGACAACTAAATGATTCTAGACCCATGTGCAGAAAATGAAACAAACTTTTTGGCCAATCTAATATATCACTTACTAGATTACTATGTGAGGGTATTTCTGAGGAAAATGATATGTGACAACTTTAAATTGTCACATGAGGAAGAAAATTAAATCATAAAGAAGAAGAATTTGGGAATGTTGTCTACAGGCTTGGTTAATCGCAACGTCCATGTACCTGGGTGTATATCTTCCCAGTTCTGCACACTGATCCACACAGCATGTGACTTCATGCCCAGATGACACCCATCTCATGTGGAGGAGGTGACAGCATGCACACGTGTCATGTGCAGACCTGAAAACAGATGGAAGAGGTGGGAGATTAAGCCTCTGAAATTTACTTCAAATGAATCAGATGAACTTGTTTCCAGCTTTTAGATTAAAACTATGTCACATGTCCAGAGAGCCAAAAATGCAAATGGTGGAAACAAGAATGAACCACCATTGTTGGCCATTTTACATAAATTTAGACCCAACAGCTGCAGGAGGGGGAGGTTATTTTAAAAAAGGATTTATTCTGTAATCAATGGACAAAAGACAATGATATTCTTCATATTAATTATCATTCCCCTGGCTGGTGTAACTCAGTGGATTGAGTGTGGACTGCAAACCAAAGGGTTGCTGGTTCAATTCCCAGTCAGGGCACATACCTGGGTTGCAGGCCAGGTCCCCAGTGGGGGCCACATGAGAGGCAATCACACATTGATATTTCTCTCTCTTTCTCGCTCCCTTCCCCTCTCTAAAAATAAATAAATAAAACCTTTTAAAAATCTAAAATTACTGAAATATTAAAAATGTCTTTCCTTTATCTTCTGTTATATAATATGAGGCATAAGAACAAGTTTCTCTATAATGAAAATTTTTTTAAATTTATTATTAATCATTATTCAAGTACAGTTTCTATCTTTTACTCCCATTCCAACCAACCCACCCATCCGTCCCCTACTACCTCCCATTTCCAACCCCCCTAGTTTTCGTCCATATGTCCTTTATATTTGTTCCTCTAAATCCTTCCCATTCTCCCCTGAAGTTCCCCTGAAATTCCCTCCCCTCTCCCACTGATCACTGTCAGCCTGTCCTCTATTTCAGTGTCTATGGCTATACTTTGCTTGTTTCTTTCTTTTGTTGTTTAGGTTCCTGTTAAAGACGAGATCATATGGTATATGACTTTCAATTCCTGGCTTATTTCCCTTAGCATAATGCTTTCCAGCTCCATCCATGCTGTTGCAAAGGGTAGGAGCTCCTTCTTTCTTTCTGCTGCATAGAATTGCATTGTGTAAATGACCCTAGTTTTGATCCATTCATTTACTGATGGGCACCTAGGTTGTTTCCAGCACTTAGCTATTGTAAATTGTGCTGCTATGAACATTGGGGTGCATAGGTTCTTTTGGATTGGTGTTTCAGGGTTCTTAGGATATAGCCCCAGGAGTGGAATTCCTAGGACAAAAGCCAGATCCATTTTTCTGAGGAAGTTCCATACTGTTTTCCACAGTGGTTGTACCAGTCTGCAATCCCACCAACAGTGTACTAGGGTCCCTTTTTCTCCACAACCTCTAAACACTTCTTGTTTGTTGTTTTGTTTATGATGGCCATTCTGACCGATATGAAGTGGCATCTCATTGTGCTTTTAATTTGCATCTCTCTGATAGTTAGCAATATTGAGCATCTTTTCATGTGTGTCTGGATCCTCTGTGTGTCCTCCTTGGAGAAATGTCTATTCAAGTCCTTTGCCTATTGTTTCATTGGGTTGTTTGTCTTCTTAGAGTAGAGTCATGTAAGTTCTTTATATATTTTGGAGATTAAACCCTTGTCTGAGGTATCATTAGCAAAGATGTTTTCCCATACAGTTGGTTCTCTTTTTATTTTAATACTGTTTTCTTTAGCCATGCAGAAGCTTTTTATTTTGATGAGACCCCATTTGTTTATTCTTTCCATTATGTCCCTTGCTCTAGGGGATGGGTCCGTAAAAAAGGGTCTGCGTGCAATACCTGAGATTTCACTGCCTATGTTCTCCTTTAGGTCTTTAATTGTGTCACGGTTTATATTTAAGTCTCTTATCCACCTTCAATTTATTTTTGTGTATGGTGTAAGTTGTTGCTCAAGTTTCATTTTTTTGCATGTAGCTGTCCTGTTCTCCCAACATCATTTGTTGAAGAGGCTATTGTTACTCCATTTTATGTTGCTGCCCCCTTTGTCAAATATTAATTGACCATAGAGATTTGGGTTTATTTTTATTTTTTATTTTTTTTTAAAGATTTTATTTATTTATCTTTAGAGGGGAAGGGAAGGAGAGAGGGCGAGAAATATCAATGTATGGTTGCTTCCTGTGCATTCCCTGCTGGGAATTGGCCTGCAACCCAGGCATGTGCCCTGACTGGGAATCGAACCGTGATCTCTTGGTTCACAGGCCCACGCTTAATCCACTAAGCTACACCAGCCAGGGCGAGATTTGGGTTTATTTCTGGGCTCTCTGTTCTGTTCCATTGGTCGATGTTCCTGTTTTCACACCAGTACCAAGCTGTTTTGATTACAGTGGCCTTGTAATATAGTTTAGTATCAGGTACTGTGATCCCTCCTACTTTCCTCTTCTTTCTCAAAATTACAGCAGCTATTCAGGGTCGTTT
>CM052546.1:69443267-69458413 GCA_028533065.1 Trachops cirrhosus
TTCCTCTTGGCCCTTGTTGATAGCTTCTATTTCCTTTTTCATGCTGATATAGTTTGCAGTGAGTTCATTGTAGCTTCCCTGTAGTTTCTGGTAGCTCATTGTGAGCTCGTTGAACTTCCTGGTAATCATTGCTTTGAACTCAGAATCTTATATTCGAGTTGCCTCTATTTCATTTAGCATTCTGTCTGAGGCTTCCTCCTTTCCATTCATTTGGGAATTTTTTCTGTGTCTTCTCATTGTTTGTGAGACTCTTCTTGTTAGCCTCAGGTTCTTAAAGTGATTTGTTTTGGCTCCCTGGGTTTATGGTGTGAACTTCTGTGGTAGAATACCTGTAAGATTCAGTGGTGAAGTCTCTTTCGGTTATCCAGGTGTTCACAGTTTCTGCCTACTTTTTTTGTGATCAGTTGGAGGTGTAAGGCAAATGGTTTAAGACAGCAAGAGAGTATTCCATGATATTTATAGTAGCTGCCAGTAGAGAGGAGATAGGGGATCTTTGGCTATGTGTAGTGTTAATTGTGATCTTCCACCTCACTAGCCACTTTTTAGAAAGAATGGAAAGAAGATAAGTCTCTGGTTGGGAAGGAGAGGATTGTGAGTTGGCTCTAGAAAGCAGTGAGGATGTGCGAGGTCAGATTCTGAGGTAGGGTGAGAGTAAACAGTTGTAGATAGGTGTAGTGTGTGAGAGAATAGAGTTAACTACTACAGTAATAGATTTGAGGAAACTGTGAGGTGGGCTAACATCTGGGATGGTTGTTGTGAAGTATTTACAATTGTATGGAATAGCTATTATTTACAATAATATTATAGCAACCATCATATGACAAATTATATGTGATCTAGATAACAAGAATAGGGAGTATTGAACCTTTAGTAGTGTACTAATGGAACACAAATGAAGGACAGCAAATTAGCAATTCACTATGAATGACATGACAGGGGTGACCTGTCAAATGATACAATATAACCTGCCAAGCAAAGGAGACTATAGAGAAAGAAGAGGAATACTAAAATACTATTAAAATAAAAAGTGTAAAAATAATGAAATGATGATAATATAATTATGCAATTACGTGCTGGTTCAAAAAAAAAGGAACAAAGCAGAAGATGGAAGGAAGAAGAAGAGATAAATTTCAAAAGAAAGGGTGAAGGATCAACACTAGAATGACAGAAAGAGAAGCATAAAGTATTGATAGATCTAAAAATAATTAGAATTAAAAGACAAAGGTTACTAAAAATAATTTAAAACAAACAAACAAACCACAAAAACACCTATTGTTGGTTTCAGACTGGTCAAACCAGTTTTTCTAGCTGGCTTCAACAGGGTGAGGGGAGACTGGAGACAGTTTTTCTCTGTTCCTGTTCAGAACTCAGTCAGCCTCTGGTGTACTGTCCCTAGGGTTAGCCACTCATTCTCCGTAGAGTCCTTCTGGTTCCTCTCTGAAGGGCTTTGTGTGGTCCTAAGCACAATCTCGGGAGTTCACCGCCATGGGTTCCCATGTCCCTCGGAGCGCCTGTGCCTTTTCCGGGTTCATGGGCGTGCACTCTGTGGATCCCAAGGGGCGCCCACTTCCCCCAAATTCATGGCCTGAGCACCATAAGTCCTGGGCAGCACCCACACCATTTCCTTTTTCACAGCTGTGTTTTCTGAGTCTTCCACAAAATCACACTCTCTCCAGGTTGGGGGTGAGGGCATACAGGCGGGCACCCTTGGTTGCACAGCCTGGAGTACACACTCTCACCAAGGCTTTTTGTGGGTGCTCACAGCCCCTGTGTGGGTGTCTCTCCATCCTCACTCCCTTCTCTATGCCCTCCAGTAAACTGCCCTCCCCTGGTGCTGCTTAGTCCTTGTTTGGCCTGGGAGGGAGCGGTTGACCCAGCTCTCTGCCAGGAGCCTTGAGGCAGACCCCGGAGCACCAGGCCTGGAGCTGCAACCTCCCTGGTCCCCACACTGATCCCTGGGCCCTTATTATCCTGAAGTAGTCTCCTTACCATCGGGTTTTTCAATGTCCCCTACAATTTGTGATCTCCTATTTTCATATATGTTGTGATAATGTTGGCTGTTTGCTCTGTTCCTCCATAGATCAGTTAGGATTTTCTTCCGTGTATAAAGGGAAGTAGAATCTGCTCCCTCCTATCACGCCACCATCTTCAGGTCCCATGGATATCTTAGGTCCCAAATTACTTGATGTCCTTAGTCATAGGGGACTTTCCATTCTTAATAATCAGCTTATAATTGTCTCTTTACAGTGCATTCTTGAACCACTACATTGCACACTTTCTGTTCTAATTCCCAACATTTTCCACAAGTGGACTCACGGCCTTTCCTCACATGGTCCAGTCTGCATCAGTGCAAGTTGTAGACACCTCGTCAGTCACGTCTGAGTGTGAATGAATATGCACACTTATCCTGGTGTCACAGATGAAAATGCAGACACCACTGGTCATTACTCTGGCTCCCTTTCCAAGCTGGTCTTCTCTGGTGTCAGTCATGGAGGAGCTCTGGTGATATCCCATGTGTGAACTCCCTGTCCTCCAAATCCAGCAGCCTGGTGGATATTGAGATCTCACAAAACTCCGGAGACAGATAAGAGTATCTGTTTTGGTTTTTGATGTCTAGGGAATGTCTCAGGTGGATACTACCTAGCAGAACACTGAGAAAATCCCCATTTCCTCAAGACCTTGGAACTGTGTTGGATTTGTCAAGCTTGTGCCAGTTATGTTGACACCATGTCATTTAAGCCACTGTACATTCATCGTCTGTGTTGATCTTGTCATTATAATGCATTATCACACTTGAGACCTGCATCAAGCAAACATCCTTCTAAGAAAATATTCACATAATCTGATGAATCATATAAATCTCTATTGTTTCAGTAATTGCCTGTGGATTGCCATAAGTTACTGTCTAAGCTTAAGATGGAGAAAAAATAATTTGCAAAATCAATCATCCTGTTTCCTGAGCACCCTCTGGTGTCCATATTGTCCCCTGTAGCCCAGCCCTTTTGTCTCCAGCAGGGGGATTTGTGTCTGGGCTCACACTGACTTCCCCTCACTGTGTGTCTGACACAGTAATACACGGACATGTCCTCAGCTCTCAGGTTGTGCATTTGTAGGTACAGAGTGTTTTTGCCACTGTCTCTGGTGATGGTGAATCATCCTTTCACATCATTAGCATAGTACATGGTACTTCCATCCCCATTAATTTCTGAGACACCTTCTAACCCATTCCCTGTAGTCTCATGGGCCCAGTTCAACCAGTAGATACTAAAGGTGAATCCAGACTTAAGACAGGACAGTGTCAGAGACCCGCCAGTCTGCATAAAGCCTTCTCCAAACACCTCCAGTTGCACCTCACACTAGACCCCTGCAAACACCAAGGTGTCATACCCGGAAACTGCCACGTCTCTGCTGTTCATATCAGAAACACTCACGTACTCAGTGTTTCTTGTTCTCCATAAATTACCTTTTAAAATAGCAACAAGGAAAATCCAGCCAAGCCCAAACTCCACGGTGAGTGGTCTGTGTTCTGTCCTGTGCATGGACTAGGAACACCTGGCAACCACAGGTTGGGCTCTTGTCCCAGAACTGCAGGATCAGGATGGGTTGCTTTTCAGGGGCCCTATTTGTGTATCCTCTTGCTAAATAGGGACCTCTGGGTTTGGGCAGTGACATGTGAGTTGTCCCAGAGTGCATGTCTGTTAAGAATTACTGCCCAGCCTTGGACAGTTTGGCTTCATTGGTTGGAAGATTGCTCTGTAACCAAGAGGCTGTGGTTTTGATCCCAGATTCATGTGCATATAATTCCTGGTCTGGGTGTGAATGGGAAGAAACTGATATATCTCTCTCTATTCCTTTCTTCCTTTTCTTCTCTCTAAGAGCAATGAAAATAATGTTTTGTGGTGGAGAAAAAAATAATAAAATGAAAAGAAAATGATTATTTCCTAAATTTGGTCTTGTGCCCTCCCCAGTGACACGACTACTCTAGGAGATGGTACAAGACCCAGGAGAGTAAATTGTCATAAACTGAGAGGTATTGAAAATGAGAGATGCCTTTAAAAGTCAACAGTCACGAACACACCAAGATAATTCAACTCTCATAACCACAGGGAGAATTGAAATCGCAGGACATCCATGTTAAGGAGATAAGAAGTTCAGTCTGACACCATTTACCCTACAAAGTGATGAGGGAATGAACTAAGAACAACATGTGACCTGGAGTATGTGGACATGGTGTTGGAGGAGGTGGCACCTCTGTGTGGATCTTTGGGAGACAGAGTGTGAACTCTACCAAGAAGTGGACAGGGCTCCCAGTTCAGGATCCTTCACGAGTTTGGTGCTGAATGTGCAACAGCTAAGCTGACTCACTTTTGCTTTTATTTTCTAGACTCTGTGGTCAAAACAGGTTCAAAACTGGGGGAACAGAACAAACTCAGACATGACTAGATCTGCTTGGGTGAAGATGAAGTTAAAGATGATTATGTTAAAATTATAGAAATTTCATTATGGAAAAACTTTATGCTAGTCAGTAATATGAAATAACAGAAAACATATGAAATCATAACTGGTATGAAGACCATCATTTTTATTCATCCAATGATTACCAAGTAAATAAACAATTTATATAGCCTTCCCATCCTGGGGTTGATGGATCCAACCCTTTATGAAACTGGTCAGCCAGCCATGGCAGACCAGCCTTATTTTCACCATCAGCATCTGTAGGTCTGTGAACATTTGGCATGGTCCTAGTCAGGACTCAAAGAGACACATTCAAACCTGGTTCATGAGAAGTAAATTTCACAAGCTTCCTCTCCTCCCTCTTTCAATTGTTTTCATGTCTTCACATGAGACTCAAGAATGCTCTCACATGATCCATGCCAGAGGGGCAGCCCCTAGTCATGAAGTCATATGCTGTATAGATTAGTGTGCAGAACTGGGAAGAGATGCTCCCAGGTACGTGGATGGTGGGATTAAACAAGCCTGGAGTCAACACTTCCAGAGCTCTTTTTCTTTATGTTGTGACTTTTCTCCTTCTGTAGCAAATTTGTCTTGTGTCAATTTGTCTTGTGTCATTTTCCTGTGAAAAAGCCTCACATAGTCATCTAGTCATTAAGATACTGTCTTTGCCAAAAGTTCATTTGTTTTTTCTGTAAGATGGTTCTTGTAGTGCTTAGTTGTCCTTAACTTCATCTGAAACAATGTTTTTGAATTGTGTTGTGACAACCCTCATATGAGCATGCATTTAAACAACATCCAAATTGGTGAATTTTGTAGTTATTTTAATATTGAGGATGGAAGAAAATGCAACATTTTAGGCATGTTATACTGCATTATTTCAAAAATATATAATAAGGGAAAAGAAATGCAAAAATTAAAAAGTTTTGTTCAGAGAATATAGAAGGTGCTGAGATTGATCATATTTATCAAAAGTGGTTTATGAAGTTTCAAGCTGGAGATTTCTCAGTAAGTGATGTCCCATGATCATTTTTAGACCATTGGAAGTTGATAGCAATCAAATCAAGACATTAGTTGAAAACATTCAACATTATACCACCCAGCAATTAGCCAACATAAAAATGAATCTTTTACTTTACAGAAAGAAGAAAAAACTAAGTGGACTTTCTGGCCAGGCCTCTAATTTGGAAGTTATCCCATCTCTTTCACCCAGCAATAAAAAAATGAAATCTTACAATTTGAGATAATGTGGATGGACATAGAGTGTATTATACTGAGTAAAATAAATCAGACAGAGGAACACACAGACCTTGGCTGTTATGATTAAACTTAGGGATGTAAAGTACAGTGCATTGAATAATGGTAATACTATTGTAATAACTATGTGTGGTGACAGGTGGGAACTGTAAATATTGGGCCATCACCTCAGAAATTATATGTCTGGCTACTCTGTTGTAGGCTGGAAGTTCCTATAAAATAATACCAAATGTCAACTAGAATGAAAAAGAAGTAAAAAGGGAATTAACGCAAATGTCAAGGAGGCTAAGGCAAGGGTGTGGATCAGAGTGTGACAGGCAGGAGAAGTGGATGAATTCAGGACTGTGCTCACATGTGTCATCTTTATTGGGAAAATTCAGAAAGCCTCTCAGTTTATTAGAGGCCCCCATGGAGAACCAGAGCCTAGCATTAATCGCTGGTGGTTCCTACCTCAGTAAACAACCTGGGGGCTGCTAACCAGGGCTTACTGTAATAATCTGACTTTCTGAAGGGCCTTTCCCATCCCTCCTAGAGATTTTAAGTCCATACGTGATAATGTTCAGTGACCCTTGGGGTGTGTGTCAACACACTGGACATCCTCACCACACTGTCATGGGCCCCTCTGCCATGTGTCATGTCACCTACACTTGGTGCTGTGAGCATGATGCCAGGTCAGTGTTCATAACAACCAGGGGTTTTGTTCTCTGTCTTTGGGTTCAGACACCTCTGGTGCCCACTTTCTATCAAGCATGTGCCTTGCTGCTGGCTGACTTGGACACTTCGTTGTGTGGGGCTAGGATGCACTGCTGAGTCCAGCAGAGCCTCTGATTAGATTCAGCTGATGTAGGTCAAAAGGTTTCATGATACACTGTGGTCAACAGTGTATTATGTTGGAACTGGGCAGAAGAATGTCTGAAAGAGACTCTGCCTTTTGTTCTTGGGAGAATTGTCTTCCTTCACAGCAGACTTTTCTCACTCAGGGACTTCAGAGGTGAGTGCCGAATCAGAAATCCAGAGAGGCTCCCTGAAGGAAAATGTTACACAAAGAGGACACAACATAGGAAACCAGCCCAGTTCTCCGACTGCATCTGCTCCTGGGATGGTTCTTGTATTAAAGGACCCTGAGCGCCCCCTGGTGGTCAAAGCAGAGAGGTTTTGTCAGGGCTCACACTGACTTCCCCTCACTGTGTCTGTTGCACAGTAATACACAGCCATGTCCTCTGTTCTAATGCTGTTCATTTGCAGGTGCAGTGTGCTCTTGGCATTGTCTCTGGAGATGGTAAATTGGCCCTTCACAGAGTTGCATAGTATGTGTTACTCCCATTAGTGTTGATTCCACAAACCAACTGTAGCCCCTTCCCTGGACCCTGGTGGACCCAGTTCATGTAGTAGGGGCTGAGGGTGAATCCAGAGGCCAGGAAGGAGAGTTTGAGGGAACCCCCAGGCTTCACCGAGCCTCCCCCAGACTCTACCAGCTGCACTTCACCCTGGACACCTGCAAACACAAAGACATCAGGTCAGGGAACTGTCCTTCATCCTTGGTTTCTCTTAGTCACATTTGCCCACATATTCAGTTTTTCTCCTGCATAAAATACCTCTTAAAACTGCAACAAGGAAAACCACGCAGAGCCCAAACTCCATGGTGAGTGGTGTGTGTTCTCTGCCAACAGGGACTGGTAACTCCTGGGAATCCTGGGTTGGTCTCCTGTCCCAGAGCTGCAGAATTGGGGCTGGGCTGCTTTTCATGAGCAGAGGGGCCCTATTTACATGTCCTCCTGCTACATAAGGAGCTCTGGGGTTGAACAGTGATAGTAAAGTTCATGGTCCTAGAGTGTGTCATGTCCAAGGCAAATGTCCTTTAAGAATCACTGCCCACATCTGAGCCTGTGCCCTCATCACTAACCCAACTGCTCCAGGTGATAGATACATGACCTAGGAGAGTAAATTTTCACAAAGAGAGAGGTACTAAAATGGGAGATGCCTTTGAAATTCACCATTAATGAACACGGGAATATAATTCAACCTTCATGGATGGAAGGAGAAATAAAAATGCAAGAGGTCCATGTTCATAAGATGGGAATTTCCATCTGACCCCATTTTCTTTACAGAGCAATCAGAGTATGAATTAAGAATACAGTGTGACTCTAGAGTACAGGTGGCAAACACAAGCCCACAGGCTGAATCTGGCCCTCCCCCTTGTTTTATCCTGCCCAGCACCTTGTTGCTACCCAGAGGCAATGCTGAGCTCTTGCTTAACTGTTAAGGAGTAGTTCCATTTATACAGTCCTTTAAAGGCAACTGTGAGGCTGATGCGGCCTCTGGTAAAAATGAGTTTGACACCCCTATTCTAGAGCATGTGGATCTAGTTTTGGAGGAGGTGGAGCCTCTGTGTGGATCATTTGGAGACAGTAGTGTGAACTCTACAGAGGATCAGACTATGCCCCCAGGTCAGGTTCCTTCAGTGGATTTTGGTGCTGAAGTTGCAGCAACCTCACTCCCCCATTTTTGTTTTTATTCTCCAGACTCTGTGGTAAAAGCAGACTTGAACACTGGGGACACAGAACTCAGTCATGACTAGAGCTGCTTAGGTGAAGATGTAGGTAGAGGTTGGGGAGTGTGTTTAAATTACAGAAATTTCATTATGAAAAATTTTGATGCCAGCCACTAATAGGAAATAACAGATATAAAATTTTATTGATATGAAGAACATTATTGTCTTTGTCATTGATTATAGAATGAATAAATCATTCAAATCACATTCTATTATTGAGCTGGTGGATGTAACTTTACAAAAGCTTTTCATCCTTGGCAGTTCAGCCTGATGCTCATCATCAGGCTCCGTGGTTATATAGACATGTGATATAGCTGTAATCATGGAACAGGAGCATGAGGATGTTGGGCCCCTGGTTCATTGATGCTTAATTCCAGATGAACAGTCTCCCCTCCCACACCGTCCCAATTCCTATCTACATGTGACCTGTGAGAGTCTGTCAACATGGCCACACATGGTGGGTGTTAACTGAACTTGAATCTGATGAACTGAATGTATCAATGTGCAAATAGGAAAGGGCCCTATGTGCAGGGGATGAATTAAAACTGACAGTGAATTAAGTACATCTGAGATGACCTACATTCAGGACTGTCATTTCATTATGTTGTGAATTTTTCTCATTGTTTAATAAGTTCTATAGTAGACTGTTCTGTGTGGCATGGGCCCAGCTCCCACTCAGAGATGCACAGGACCCATGCCCATGGATAGGTTTTCCTGTGGGGAATCAGGCCTGCAATGTACCTAGGCTGCTATGAGTCTTTCTTTTTGCTAAAACTCCCTCACCCTGAATGGAGGACATTTACTGCAAAGCAACTTCCTAAAAACCATGCTAAACCTTCCAAGGATGAGTGTAACTGGTCTGACTACTTTTGCTTTTTCATTTGCAAATATCCCTCTTCTGTGATATGATTAGCAGCATTGGCTCCTTTGTTTTCTGTAAAAGGTAACCACCTAAAGTGAGCCTGTGCCTAGTTAATGAGGACCTTCTTGTAATGTGCCCAGTAAGACAATAAAAGCTCATTGGAGTTGGGGCCAGGCTTTTGCTCCTCTTGAGAGAAAAGCCATGCTGTCCCTTTTCCATGGGATTCGGTAATCCATGTGAAAGTCTCATTTTCATCCATAATGATGTGGACCCCACGAGCTGGGGTCTGCATCAAGTTCAACTTATCTCCCTTTTTCCTGAAGTAGCCACACATAAAGTCTGGAGTCACTCAGATAAGTAAGCACTTGCTTGAAATTCACCCACTTGCCGAGTTTCAGGTGAGGTCCACACACCTGCATGGTGCATCTTAGAGAGACGGGTGTTGTGACTAAATACAAGATTGAGCTCACAATTGTTTAGTCTCCATCAGAAGAAGTTCAGTGCAAAACCAATTTATTACAGAGTCATGTGGGGAGCTTGAACCTGATATTGCTTGTTGATGGATCTCACATCAATATTAAACCTGGAGGCAGGTAACCAGGATATACTATTGTAGCAGAACTCTCCATTAGCATCCATTCCTCCACCTGATGTAAAATCAGCACCAATGTCAGAAGGCATGGCATGTCCTGGGTCTTGTCAATCAGGACATGACCAGAAAGGAAACAGAGGTCTGGGGACCAGTGTGTGACTGGGATTCTTTGCAAACAAAGTGTGTCCTTGTACCTCCTGGGAACTCCCTTCACATGAACTACTGAGGAAGTGTGGGGGCTCTTGTCTAACCCAGAGACTGGAATAACACGAGGGTAGAAGTCAATGCAAACATATACAGTATGGAGCTAAGAAAATGCTGTAATTACTCACTATGTCAAACAAGTAGCCTTAGTCCAAAGCAGTTATTAGAAAATGTCAATGTTTAGCATATGATTGTGAGTAAAGATAAATCAAAATCTTTATATTGTCTACCTCTCTCAGATATGTCTCAAAATAACTGCTTGTTGCCATTAGATCATTTAAAATGAATCTTGTTAAGTTTCCCTATGAAACCACACACATGGGATAGACATACTGGTGTTATCATCAGTCAACACTGGTGTGGAAACTTCCAGAGACCATGGAGGTTGTTCCTGCTCCTGTGTCATCAGGAACAGGAAATCCTGGGCCAACTGTGAAAGTGAGATTCAGCCCAGGACCAGTCCTCAAGGTCCCTTTGAACCGACGGTTTCATACAGCTTTGACATCTCTGGGGCATGAATATGGTGCATCTTTTGTGTGTGCACTTCTGTGATGCCCGCAGGTACTTCCCCGACAGGAACCTACAGCCCGTTCAGCTGATAGAAGCTGCTTGGATTTGCATTTTCCCCACTTGCATGTGCAGCGAAGGAGGTGCTCACTGTACAGCTTCATCACAGAGCAGCGCTGTGCCATGTGACCAGGACTCCAACACCTCACACTCACCACCACCCACAGCCTGTGCTAAGGTTGAAAAGGGACATTTTTACATTAAGTTAATTTAAAGTTTCAGAAATCCTGAACTGCACTGGTGGTCCTTCATCCTCCCTGCAGGGCACATCAGTTGTCCCCCTTTGACATGGGAACAGGAAGAACCACACAGTCAGCCATGTCCATTCACAACTGTCCTTTGTCCTACTGCATTCAGACAGGAAAATAGTGAAAGTGGTGCCTATTTTATACCCTTTTCGTCACTCACAGATTAAAGGTGCCTTTCTAGCCCATCTTTCTAACAGACTCTGTGGTCTTCAATCAGTGAGTTCTATCTATTGTGGTGAACATGACAGAAAACTTGCTCTTGAATCTCATTGTCAGGAGTCTTATCAGGTGTTTCAGTAGCAAATGCTGCAGACAAACTCCATGGAATGCATCTTTGGGTTTAGTTTCACATGAAAAGAATTATTCTGTCCGATCAGAAGGTTAGTTTAATAGGGTTCCTTAAGCTGTTTGTCATCATGGATCCCATGGAAATATATTGTCTTTGAGAGCAGAAAACTCAGCAAAGGCCTTCCATAATCCAATGACTTTGGATGGGGACAGATTCTGCCTCAAATGTTGGACCATGACCTTGCTCTAACACTATCATCATCATCATCTTTATCATTTGCTTCCTTATTATTATTCTTTTCATTTTCTATAGCCAAGGCAGTGGTCCACACCAATTAACTTTTATCTAATCTTTGCTCATTGTTGTGGTAGTTAAATGAAATAGGCAGTCAGAGTCTATTTTATTTTACATTAGACTGCTGACACATGAAGACTCATTTCTTCCTCTTCTCCATCTGTCCCACATGGGAAACCTGATAAGAAAGACAGGGTCTTCACTTTAATGTTATTGGGAGACTGAAACCACACAAGCCTCTGCAAACAGAACCCCCTCAACACCTGGACAAAAGAAAAGTCCTGACCCAGTCTCCTTTTCTGGCTCTCTCAAAGTACATTTGACTTGCTAAAGGGCCTTTCCTGTTCATCCCAGAAATGTCAACAGTGGGCATGATAAACACTCCATGTCCCCTTTGTGTGTGTTTGTCATCAGCCTGGACATGCACACCAAGCTGTGTGTGTCCATCTGCCTCTGTGTGGTGAGCATGATTCCAAGTCTATGACCATCGTAACTGGGTGTCTTCATCCTCTGGTATTGGGTTCATATGCCTCTGGTGCCCCCTGTCCAGCACACATGTGTTCTGCTGCTGGCAGCATGCGCACTGAGCTGTGTGGGGCTGGGCTGCACTGTTGTGTCCAGCAGAGCCTTTGGTTACATTCAGCTGGGTTAGATGGGTCAGAGGTTTGATGGTTAATTGTAATTGGACACAGGACTCTCTAAAAGAGATGCTGCCTTTTGTCCACAAGACTCTGCCTTTTGCATACCAGAGAAGGTTGTCTTTTCTTACAATAGATCTTTTTAACTCAGACACTACAGAGGGTAGTGCAGAATCAGTAATCCATTGAGGTTTCCTGATGGAAACTGTTACAGGAAGAGGACACCTCACACAAAACCAGCGCAAACCTCCAAATGAACCTGTTCCTGGAATGGTCTTTGTGGTCAGGGACCCTGAGTGCCACCCATGGTGTCAGAGCCCCTCGAACAGGAAGGTTTGTGTCTGGGCTCATGCTGACTACCACATGCTGTGCCTCTTGCAGGTAATACATGGCCGTATCCTCAGTTGTCTGTGAGCTCAGGTTTAGGGTTATTAGATGGGTGTTTGGACGTGGAGCTGCAGCTCTTGATGGAAGGACTGTAGTAAGCTTTTCCAGCAGAACATATTTGCATGATCCAATCAAACCCATTCAGTGAATGCTGGTGGATCTTGTTCTAGCAGTACCCACTGGTAACTGAGTAACTGCAGACAGCACAGGTGAGGGAGAGGGTCTGCAAGGGCTTCACCAGTCCTGGGCTTTTCTGATGCAACTGCCCCAGGGAGAGGCCACCTGGTGACAAGGGACATCAGAACCTTTTGATTACATGCAGTCACCACCATCTCATCAATCTGTGAGTGATATATGATATACTAACCCTTGGGGGCTGTCATGAAACACAGGAGACTCAGCATTTCATCTTCTTCTAGACCAGAGCACTGCTCTTCCCGGACACCTCAGCCCTGTGTGAGGACAGAACTGGGAGAACACGGAGGACTAAATCTGGAGCTGGAAGGGAAATTTCATGTGGAGGACTCTTTAGAGTTCTGAGCACACTTTTTCTCTTGGACTTGGTGAAGCTCTGGAGCAGAACAGAACTTGGACATTGAGTCACCTTTGCATCACATCAATGGACAGCTCTTCTTCTATTAAAATTAAAGCTGGGAGGGGAGGGATGGGTGGGTTGGCTGGAATGGGAGTAAAGAAAGGATAGAAATTGTACTTGAATAATGATTAAAAATAAATTAAAAAATTAAAGCTGGACTAGATGATTGGTTCACACTGTTTAACCACATAAGTAATTCAGTTATTTAATAAAATTGATTAACATTATATAAAAATATTTTCCAAGTCCAAAGAAACACATAATAAGTACACTCAATGTTGCCAAGTTTGATAACTGTAATTTCATATGAAATTGCATTTTCATGTGAACTTAAATTTTAAAAAAATATTGCAAACTAAAGAACAATTTTCTTGACTTTACTGAGGCCATGTTTCTGTATGGGGCAATGAAGGTTCAGCCTATGACTCAGTCCAGCCCCAGTGAATGGGCCTGCTTAGGACCTGCTGCCCACAGTCCAGACCAGGCCTTGAAGCTGAGACAGGTGTTAACACGCTGTGTCCTCCCTGTGTCCCATTTCTCTCAGGGCAGGAAGCCCCTTTCCACAGGTGAGCTGCCCAGGAGACTTCCCATGTTCCTAGACCATGTGAGGTGCTGAGACCCTGGAGTCACCTTCTCTCAGAGAGACACAGGCACTCACTCTGGGCCAGCAGGTGTTCTGAGAGGTGTGAAGACAATGGTACCTTCCTCTTAGCCTTAGAGTGACAGTTTGGAACCTGCCACCCCTGAGTTCACCTGAGACCTGCCTGGGAGGAGATCTGGAGGCTGATGTCCTAGGAAGGGGACTGGGAGCTCACGATGAGCCAAGACGACAGATGGAGGGAAAACAAAGTGCAGAGCAGGTGTATCTTTTATTAAACCACTAAACTGAGTTGAAACACATGATGGGATTTAACAGCCTGGTAAATACTTAAAACCAGGTTTGCTTCCCTAAGGCTTGCACACCCTCCACACACCAAAAATCCCCACTGCAGTCCCACTATTTAATAGTGCACAGTGAGGCCTTGGACACATATGACAGACTGAGGACATCAAAGGATCTGATAAGAGATTTCTCAGGTGACCAGTGGCTTAGGAGTTTCCCCCTTTGTGGACAAGAGAGAAGACCATGAATGGTTGGTGAAGCCACTTGGGTTTAAGGTGGTTTCTGTGATGGTGATGGCACCACAGTTCTACAGGTGCCGTGGACACCTGTGAGGAACCCAGGACATGTTCCAGCAGTGACCAATATGAAGGAAATGGAGGTGGACCCCAAGGGAGATAAAAGGTGAGAATGCCTCATCCAGAGAACAACACACCTGTGCTGTTCCCCAGGGGACAACTGTGCTCTGCAACTCACTCCTGCCCCTTCCACTGAAGTGGGGGAGGATACCGAGCCCCACTCCATGGCCCTGGACAGCCCAGTGCTGAGTGTTTTCATCAACTCGCCAAGGGCCTTCGGTCTGGACACGATCTCCCCCAGTCACCTGTCCCTGCAACACTCCCCAGAGATGCGTTTCAGGTGACACCTAGGTTTCTCTTGCCCCGGGTTTCCAGGAGCTTTAGAGACCATGAGATCCAGATAAGGGAACCTGTTGAAGGTCTTGTCATTTTCCTCACTCCCACAGCAGGTGAGAGCAGAGGGAAGTGGTGGTTACCTGCTCATGGAGACTCTGCAAAGTGAAAATTCATGGGGACAAAGTGTCTCCTAAAAAGAGAGGCTCCAATCTGTGAACCATGGCTCTGTGTGTGGTGAGGGTCATGGAAGTTGTGAGTCCCCACCCATCAACCTGGTGACATCAAGAGTCACTGTGCTGGGAGACTTCCGGCCAAGATGGAGGCATAGGTAGACACACTGTGCCTCCTTGCACAACCAAGATAGGGACAACAATGATAAAGAAACACAATAACAACCAGAACTGACAGAAAATTGAAGTGTATGGAAGACAGACAACCAAGGATTTAAAAATAGACACTTTCATCCAGACCGGTAGGAGGGTAGGAGGGGCGGAGTCGGGCCTGGCAAGGGACGCAGAGTGGAGAGCTGAGCACCTGGGGCAGCACGCAAGTCCAGCAGGCACACCCTGGGCACACAAGCAGCAGTGGCTGGTGGGCCCCGGCCAGGGGGTGGTGACCGGCAGACCTAGCAGACCCTGGGTGCACAAGCAGTGGTGGCTGGTGGGCCCCGGCCAGGGGGTGGCGACTGGCAGACC
>CM052546.1:69458913-69480232 GCA_028533065.1 Trachops cirrhosus
GTAGAAGCAAAGAACTTATGACACATGGACTGAAGTAAAGGGGGGGAATGTGGGTGGGAGAGGGTGTTCAGGGTGGAGGGGAGTGAAGGGTGGATAATAGGACAACTGTAATAGCATAATCAATAAAATATATTTAAAAAAAAAGAGTCACCATGCTGGGCCCTAATGACTTTTCCCCCATATTGCAGCTCCCTTGGAGGGACACCTGGGTCCTTGTAGTGCCCTGTGCCCTCTAAGAACATGACACACCCACTGACCTTGTCCTCACACACACACCTCACACTGCTGTCAGCCCAGGGATCCCTGGCCTAGAATCCTGGACCTGGATCCCCTCCTCCCAGATCCCATTTCCTGGAAATACCCATGGGACAGTAATGCCCCCTCTAAGGTTCTTGTCCAAGTGCGAGCTCCTCAGACCAACCTTCCATACCACCTCCTGCCCACAGTCCTGACACAATTGCATCCCTGCAGGGTCAGGAGGCTCCACCTCTCCTGGAAAACACACGCCCAGCTCTCCTTAGTGCTGGTGTGATGTTTGTGGTAAAACCTACGTTAACTAACTTTCATCGTGCTAAAGTATTTTAAATGGACACAGTGATATAAGTGCATTCACAACATTGTAAACCATTGTCACCTCCAAATCCAGAAATGTTCATTTTCCCAAAGTGACTTGGTGTTCATTAAATAATAACTCCCCATTTCCTGCTCCCTGCCCCAGCCACCCCTTACTGTGCTTCATGTTCATGCCCTTGACCCTCCATCTCTCACAGATGTGGAAGCACACAGCAGTTGTGATTCTGAGAGGGGTGTGTTTCTCTGGGCTTTGTGTCTCCAAGGCTCTCACATGTTCTTGCATCTGTCCACCTTCTCTTCTTTTTAAGGAGGATAACATTTTGTGGAGTGGATGGAACAGATGTTGCTCACTGAGTATCCAATTCCGTCTCATTTTCACAAGCATTCAGTTACTGTAAACAGGTGTGTTTGCTGCTTTTCTGATCAGAAAGGGTATAGGAAAGGAGGACAACAAACTTGTATGAAAGGGGTCAACACATGATTACATGAAATGGACAGGAAGCTCCCATGACCAGAGGCTGTGCTGAGTTAGGACAGACAGTAAGAATTTCCATAGGGTTGTTCGTGCTCCCCTGTCACAGTCTCACATCTATACTGGAAGCAATAGGATGAGATAAAAAGGTGAGACGGAGACACAGCCTGTGTGATGGGGGCAGGGCTGATGGGGCTCTGGGGCTGCCAGGGACCAGGTTGACTTCCCGGTCACACCTGCCTCAGCCTGGTGTTCCTGGGACAGGGGTACACATCCCACCTCTTCACTGTGGCTCTGAGGAAATAAGAGATCATACCAGAAAGAAGGTTTATGGTAATCCAGGAGTGACTGTAATGGGAGGGTTACAGAGGAGTCTCAGGGTTAGTGTCAGTCCAAGGACTCAGGCCTGAGAAGCAGGAGGAGATGATGTGTCCTGGGTGCTGGAGTCAGGACCAAAGCCCATATGGACACTCCAGTTCTATGGCCCTCAGACAGGAAGGTCACAATTGTCCCCCGCAGTCCAGCAATGGTCACCCAGTTCTCCCAACACTAGAAAGGGCAATCTGCCTCACCCAGTCCACTGATTTAAAATATCCACACAGAAACCGTCAGATAATATGTGAACAAATATGTGGTCATGCACTGCCAGTCAAATGGACCCATAAATTAACTGTCACAACATCCCCATACCACACTCTCAACAGACTCAGAAGACCTCTCCCCCGACATCATCCTCAACAGCGTTTTCCTGATCTACCCCTAGGAGATTTAACTGCTGAATGTGGACTCAGGGAAAATGGCTGACGAAACTCATGGATGAGACCTTAGCATGTGTGTGTTAACAACAAAGGCCACAGTAAAACTTCAGAGCAGTCCCTGATTGCACAGCTCACAGCTGATGGAGCAAATGTGAACCCCACCTCTTTGAGAATGGTTCCAGTGCAGGACATCTATCTCAGGATTCTGAGACCCTCAAAAAGCTACAATCCTTGGAAGGAGGCAGCTCACTCATGACATTTCACTCATTGAGAAAAATCTCAGACACGGAGACTGCCACTTAAGGTGTCCCACCAAGAAGCCTGTTTAATCACTGGCCTGTTCTTATCTGCTTGCTCATAATCCTGGGTTGCTGTGTCCTCAAAACATGACTACATCCCTTTCCTTATTATCACAATTGTTAGGTGGGCTCAGGTGCGTGAACCCAGGTTTTGATGCTGGATGACTGGGAGCTTTCAAGACTCATGCTGTTTATCTATGTCTTTCCTTCTGGGCATGCTGATAAGAGAGCCTGGTTGGTCACTCTTTTGCTCCTGATTGGAGAGTCAGTTCACCCAAGTCCTTGACCAACAAGAAAGCCCTCAATGGCTCTCACCCTCTGACCACAGCATCTCTGAGCGAGGCTCCTAGCCCTGCTCTCAAAAGGTTCTTCACCCCTTCTGGAGAGTCCTGCCCACCCTCCTGAGACCTTGATCATGTCAGAACTCAGCTCCGTACGAACCCTTGGTGTGTGGGCATCATCAGACTCCACATCTGAAGCCACTTTGGGTGGGAGCCCATCTAGATTTTCATAGGGACCACAGCATCAACACTGTGTGCAGGGGGCTAGGGCAGTGATGACTTCCCACCTGGATTTCTTCTTCATCAATATTTACCATTGGTCTGCTAGCTGATGGCCCATGAGCCCTGGGAGCTGCTGTTTCCTGCTGAGGTGTCTGTCCTGTCAGTGTCTTGATTCCAATTCTGTAAAAAATGCAAGAGCAAATGTCAGATGAAGAGGAAACCCCAGACTACATGGTAACCTAGGGCTTAGCCTCCACTTGCATCTCCACCTGCTCCTGGGGGTAGATGCTGTGATCTCTGGGTCCTGAGTGCTTCCTGATATTCTAAGGTCCCCTTGGTGTCTGGGAAGGCCCCTGCATTCCAGTCCCCTTATCTCTCATAGGAAGGTTGGTATCTGACCTCATGTTGACTTCCCCCCACTGTGTCTCTCACATGGTAACACACGGCAGTATCCTCAGTGGTCACAGAGATCACCTGCAGGGAGACCTGGTTCCTGGGCATGTCTGAGTCTATGACTGACTGACCTTTAAGAGATGGTCCATAATCGTTTTACCACTTTGACCCGTAGCATGTCTTTCCCAGACAGTGGAGCCCTCTCCCTAGGCACCTCCTGAGCCAGTCCCAAGCAGTATTGTTGCTAGATACACTGTCCCTGAGATGGCACAGGGGATGGAGAGGGTCCGCCAGGGCTGTACCACCTGTGAGCCTGACTCCTGCAGCTGCTCCTAGGATAGGATGCCTGGGGAGAAAAGAAAGCAACAATATTAATGAATCCATGTCTTTCTGAATACTGCTATGCACCATCAGGTATCCCCGGCAATGTCCCCATGGGAGACCCAGCAAGGGAAAGAAGATGAGGAAGGAGACAGGCATTTCCCTGGGTCAGCCATACTGAGCAGGCTCTGCAGACCCCATGTGGGACCATATTCAAATAGGAAGTCATGCCTGGCATTTGCCTGAGCATCACCCACTGATATGAGGCCCTGGATGCACATAGCCTGCTGAAGCACAGCCCAGTTCTGCAGCCAGATTCTGCCAACACCATGTCCGTGGGAAAGTTGGACCCCAGGTTGGGTCAGAGAAAAGGGTGCTCACCCACAGGCCCCCCAGTGTGGGCATTGTGAATCTTACATCAATCCCAGAGTCTGTATGCACGTATTAATTGATAGGATTCAATTAAGTTATTACTTCAGTGAACACTGATGGACAGTTGCACACCAGCACCCCTCCAGGCACAAGGACAGTGACATCCATCCCCGTGTCCCTGGGGTCACATGCCAGGTGCTTGGGAGTCAGACATACAATGCTTGGCCCCCGTTCCAAGACCATCTGATGAGCCTGGGGGCAAGAGTGACACAGGTGAGTGTTTACAGAACCCAGGGGAACCCAGTGGAAAGAAAACAGGCCTGGGTTTGCATTTTGCTTGCAGATGAGGGTGCAGTGCAGCTGAGCACAGGAAGGTGAAGAATGTCTCTACAGGGGGCAGGGTGGGAGCTGCTCAACACCCAGTGGCCCAGGTGGGTGGATGGAAGGTCTTCCTTCTAGAAAGAAGGAAGGTGTCACTCAACAAATAGAGATACTCCTGCCAGATGACTCCTGCGCATGGGGTGTCTTATGTTTGTCAACACTCTCTCCACACATGGTACAGGGCCATGTCTATATGTGGCAATTTCAGGTGTGGCTCCTGGCTAGCCACATCCTCAACCAATATATCCTCAGACTTGTATTCTTTCCCTCTGGGCTTGAGCACACATGTGCTGTCTCCCCAGGCACCTGCATCCACAGCTGGGGCAGGACACTTTACCACTTCCCAGCACATCCCAGAGCCATTGAAGATGGAAAATTGGTGTGGCATCAGTGTCCACTGTCAGCCCCTGGGAAATACTGGGTAACCCCACCACAGAGAGGAGGACCATAGGGTGGCATTCTCCTGGGTTGCTGCAATTCATGGGTTCACTGTAGCTCCTGAGAGAAGATAGTAGTGTCCCCAGCCATGCCCATGGTAAGGCTAGGCCCCTTCAGACTCTGGTGCACTCCTGATGTAGTCCCCATGGGAAAGGGTCTGGGACCTCTACCTACAGACAGTTCCTCCAACCTGAACCATCCCTAGTCAAACCAATGGGAGGAGCCACAGGTGCATGGCCTGCAGGCCCTCACAGTAGCTCCACAGCCCAGTCTGAGAGCTTCTTGAGGAGCCTGACTCAAAGGCTATGGCAATAGGTGGGAAGGCAGTCCTTCTTGTCATTCCTAGTGACTGACTGGGCTGTGACTGCCAGCCACCCCACCATGTGCTGGGGACAGAGAGAGCCAGAGGAGATGGTCACAGATGTGGCACCTGAACTTCTGGAATCTACATCTAGAAACAGTAGACCCAATGCCCTCATCCACACTGTCATGGGGTTTTGCTGACTCACTTTAAGGACTGACTTGGGTCCAGAAAGTTGAGACACTGTCCTAGGTGAGCTCTCCATCCCCAGTCTCCCTGTTTTCTTTGCTGCACATTAGAAGCCCACCGGGAGGTCCAGGATCACCTACAGAATGGGGGGCCCTGCTGCGACAAGGGGACCTTGCTATGGCAAACCACACTCTTCAGGCTCTCAAAGGCCTGGTCAGCTTCATTATGAAAATCCAATTCTGTGCTGCATTCTGAGCAGCTCTGATGTGGGGAGGCAGAGGGGAATCAAAGAAGGCTTTAAAGCAAGCAGTGAAAACTGCCTAATCCCACGCAGTGTGCGAGTGAAGATCTGTCCTGTGGTCTGCGTAGTGCAGCTTTGGAAACTGGGCAGGAGTTCTGGCTGGAGGTGGTGCTGCAAGAGGTGTCATGGTTGACATGTGGCTACACTGTCTCATGGGCTTCATCTGCAAGGGCCAAAGAGGCACTCACACCCCACAAAATCCTGTCCCACAAACTCACAGGGGCTTCAAGAAAGGTCACACTTTTCTATGAAGAGATTATGTGATTATTTTCATAGAAAATCTTTAAAAATATGAAAAATATATTCAAACTAATTATTATAAAAACACTAAGCAACAGAAAAATAAATTTGGAAAGGAAAGACACTGTGATGATATAAATACAAACAGAAAAAAAGAAGATAAATATAAAATTTGATGCAGAAGATCTGTCCACTGAAAGTTACAAAAGTTTGCACAGAGAATATGAATAAAGGAAGAAATAGGCCATAGACTGTGTTTGTGGGTAGACAGCTGAAAGTAGTTGCGATGCCATTTGTCCCTAAATAACATTTATAGTTTCAATTCAATTCCAGTCAAAACTTCAGCATGCTATTGAAATAAACAATGTGCTTCTAAGAATTTTGTGAAAATGCTGAAGAGCTAGACAGCAAAACATTTTGGAGAACATATTTGGGTCAACCCACACTACCACAGGCAAAGATTCACCTACAAAGATTCACAGTGATAAAGTCCACATGGTGTTGACACATGACAGGCACAGGACAACTGGATACAGCCTGAGGCCCCACAGACATGGTCATTCACTTTATGACAAGACACTCTTCCAGGGTGGCAAGCAGCTTGGACACAACCATGTGAATGACAGGTCAGCAGTTTCTTACAGAATTGAACATACTCCAACCACAGGATCCAACAATCATATTCCTTGGTATTTACCCAAAGGAGAATAACAACTTTATGCACACAAAAACTGCACACAGTTTTTTTTTAATTTTAATTGTTCAAGTACACTTTTCTGACTTTTACTCCCATCCCAGCCCACCCCGCCAGCCCTCCCCACCTCCCTCCCATTTCCACCTGCCCCTTGTTTTTGTCCATGTGTGCTTTACACTTGTTCCTGCAAATCCTTCCCATTTTCCCCTGAAATTCCCTCCCCTCTCCACTCTGGTCACTGTCAGCCTGTCCTCTATTTCAATGTCTTTGGCTATATTTTGCTTGTTTTTTGTTTTGTTGTTTAGGTTCCTGTTAAAGGGGAGATCATATGGTATTTGTCTTTCACTGTCTGGCTTATTTCGCTTAGCATAATGCTTTCCAGTTCATCTATGCTGTAGCAATGGGTATGAGCTCCTTCTTTCTTTCTGCTGCATAGAATTCCATTGTGTAAATGTACCATAGTTTTTTTATTAATTCATTTACTAATGGGCACCTAGGTTGCTCCCAACACTTGGCTATTGTATATTGTGCTGATCCTAAGAACCCTGAAATACCAATCCAAAAGAACCTATGCACCCCAATGTTCATAGCTGCACACAGTGTTTATAGAAGTTTTGTTCACATTTGCCAAAACTTGGAAACATCCAATATGTCCTTCAGGAGGTGAATGGCTAATAAACTGTGGTCCAACCTGACAATGGGCACTGAAGAGTCCCTAAGCTTTGGCAGAAACACTAGAGACTGTGATGGAAATGTGAAGCAGAGATGCCTGAAGAACAAAATGCAAGATATTATTTGAAGAATGTGACAGTGAGCAGAGAGGATGAAGACCAGGAAGAGGTGATGTAGGATGAGATGAAAGAGAACACTGATTGAATGTGACATCACAACATGTTATACACATAGGAGCACAGGGTAGAGTTGATTGTGTTCAATAAACACTAGAATGAACACACCTGGTGGGTTTGTTGTATGCAGTTGTTTATGGTGTTAGACTCTGTAGGTGTATAATACATTTTCTTTGATATTTCTAGAGCATAGTATAAAGAAAAGGCATAAAATCAATTTAAATGTGTGTTTTATACTCATTTCTCTCACTTTCTTTGTCTTTTGTCTAACTTCTTAGGTAGGACACTTAGGTCATTTCCTTTTGTTCTTTATGAGATTTCCCCTAATCAGCTTTTAAGCTCTGGATTCTTCTCTTGGTCCTGCTTCAAGTATGTTCCTGAAATTTTAGAATTAACAGCTGTCTTCCTGTATATCCAGCCTCTAGTCACAGTGGTCACTGGTAAAATTGCAGGAGATCAGCCTTTCAGCCCTTCCCTAACTTCTGTCTGACCGCAGCTGCCCATTGCCTTGGCCACCACATTGCTACTCAGTTCACAGGGCCACTGCAGGTGCTCTCAGATCATGAGCGAGCTGTCTCAGGTGCTCTGAGGTCACTCATCAGCTGTGTTTCCACCTGACACAGGCCTGCCATGGAGGAGCATCTGAGAAACCTGAAATCATGTGTGCACCAAACACGGGCTCAAAGGGTGGCTGAGACCAGCTTCGAGTCAGCTCAGTGTAACTGGCCCTAAGTTCTCATGGAAGGACTGACACAGAAGAAGGGCATGAGGGGATGGGGGGCTGTATTAAAGGCAAAGTGTGGCCTGGCTGGACAGGGGACAGCAGAACCCCAGCCCCATGAGGATTCATGCTTAGGACAGAATTAGTGAGTGTTTGGAGAGTAGAGGGTATGGGGTGATGATGGGGTGGGTTCTGGGGACTCTGGGTGAACAGCAGGCGATGGGTGTGGATCAGGTCCTCATCCAGCTGGTTCTCATGATCCACATGGATCTGCACATTCATCCAAGACATGCTGTAGTACTCAGCCCAATGAACACATTTGGAGACACACTCAGAACACTGTCCAGTAGCCCCATGACTGGGTTCCACCCCTGTGCTGGCTGTTTGCCTCCATTTTGGGGACACATGAGAGCTGGGTGTGGTGCCCAGGCTCAGTGGTCATCTATCCAGGACACTGATGGCAGTGACAGAAGAGGTCAAACACTGAATATCAAGATCCAGTCATGTGGGTGGGAGGCCAGTGGCTCACTTTCCTCAAAGAGCACAGGGATCCTCATGGGGCAGAGTGTGGGTCTGATCATTCTCATGTGGGGCAATCTGTGCTGTGTAAAGTCACCAGTGTGACTCAGCACATGGATTCAGCTCTGCTGGCTCAGCACTGCAGAGGTGTGTAGGGGGAACATCCTTAGTCAGGGCACAGTGAGAATAACTAACATATTTTGTTTGTCAACCAGGAAAAGCACCCTATAAGGATAGGGTGACACTAAGGCCCAGATGAGAAGGCAACTGTATCTGTAAACCCAGTTACTTCTTATTGTTTTCACCAGAAAACAAAATTAAAGATAAATAAAAGGAAGTGGGCATTGTCATAGGGGACAACAAGGGAATAAATCATTGACCCCAAGGGGAAGCCCTTCCAAAAAGCCTCCTACATTTTACCTTGTTAACTGGGCTACTCCATTTAGTGACATTGATGCCCCCTGGTGTCCTTAGAAAACTCCCCTGGTGTCCTGAGAGGCCCAGAAGCTGAGCCCTCCTTTCTTCCTCAGGGATGTTTGTGTCTGGGCTCTCACTGACTTTCCAGCTGACTTCACATCCAGCCCCACCCTCTGCCACACTGTGTCATGTTTACCTAGTCCCCTCAGTGGACTTACCCAGGATACTTACCCAGTGACTTACTCTGTCACTGTCTTCTTGGTAGCCAGTGGCCTTGGCAGATGGTTCGGACCTGGCTTCTCTGAGGACCCTCCCTTTTTCCATTCCCACTGACAGTTGTCCCTGAGTGGAGACATGAGGAGGGCAGAAGGTTTGGTCACCCTGAGGATTCCCCTCTTGCTCCTTGGGCTCTGGGCAGTGCTGGCTCCAGCACAGCATTCTCAAGGTTGTCCCTCATGGTACTACCTCTCCTCCAAGGTGGTGATTCCAGGAAGGAGCTGCACCACAGCAAAGGTGTTCAGACACCAGGTTGTCTCTCCTTCAGCCTGAGTTTTGGGGGTAGGGGAATGCCTTCCACATGTGGAGCATTCCACAGTTGGAAGAAACTTTTTTGGCCTAGACATGGGCAATGATGACCCCGGATGCCCAGGGAGCCTTGCAGGTGTATGACCCCTTAGTCACATTTGACTGCTAGTCACTCTTCCACCTTTGCTCCTGGAGGAAGTTTCTCTCTCCAAGGTCACTGTGGACACCTGCTACTGGGGCCTGATAGGTATGATGAAGTTGGATGACCTTACCTATGAAATCCAACCCCTCAAGGATTCCCAAAGATTTGAACACGTAGTTCCTCAGATAGTGGCAGACACCAATGCCACAGGACCCACGTATACACTGAGGTACAAAGAAGAGAGGTGTTACCTGTTCTCTCAAGTGAAAAATACTGTGTGAACACTCTTGTGTGGATTCTAAAAGAAATCATTACAAAGGTAATATTTGTGGTCCCCAGCGGTGGGGTTTGGGCTGTGGGAGAATCAGATGTTGATAATCTGAAGGTACAAACTTCCAGTCACAGGATAAGTGAGTCCTGGGGCTATAATGGATAGTATGATGACTAGATTTTACACTGCTGTACAATAGGTGCGAATTTTGCTAAAGAGAATATATCCTAAAAGTTTTCAGCACAAAGAAATCCCCCCTTTCCTTCTTTTTCTTATATTTTCTTCCCTTCCCTTCCTTTGTATTTCCATGTCTATATGAAATAATAGATGTTAACTCTATTTGTGTGTTAATCATTTCACAAGTTATGTAAGTCCAGTCATTATGTTGTACACCTTACACATATACAGTGAGGAATGATCATATTTCCATACAACTGAAAGAAGTGTAGGGTGAAAATGAAATAAACATTTCTCAAAGCTGACAGACAAATGGGCAACACACATCTGAAAAGATGGTCAACATTAGTGATAATTAGAGAAATGCAAATCAAAACCAAAATGTGATGTCATCTCACATCCATTAGGAAGTTTATAATGAAAAAAAAAAAGCAAACAAGATAATAAGTGTTGGCAAGAATATGGAAAATAGGAGCTCTTCTGCACCCACTAGGAAAAACAGTATGGAGGCTTTTCAAACATTGGAAATAGAGGTGTCATATGGTGCAGCAATTGGACTCCAGAGTATATATCTAGAGTAATGTCACAGAGATGGTTAGACAGCCATGATCATAGCAGCAAATTCAGAACAAAGAATAGGTGGAAGCACCTAAATGTTCATTGATGGATGAAGGGATGAACAGAATGTGGTTCATACATACACTGGAATAAAACACAACATTGAGAAAGAGAAACCCTGTCAGATGCTTCAGCGAGGATGGACCTTGAGGACTTTCTGATGAGAGAAATGAGATGATCACAAGAAGTTCATCCTGTATGATTGCATTTATACAAGCTGTCTATCTAGAGCAGTCAGGTGTATTGAAATGGAAAGGAGCATGGCGAGTGCCAGAGTTGGGAGGGGTAAGTGGATTTACGTGTATAAAGTGTCAGATTTGCAAGATGAAAGTGTTCTTCACCCTGTTCTATGGCAATGAGAATACACTTACATAAATGAAGTGTATACTTCACATAAGAAGATGGTACCTTTTCTATTTTCTACCACAACTAAGAATTTTAAAATGTAGAAAACTGGATTTCACAATTGTTTTGTTGTTCCCACTATATCTAGTTTTTGAGACTTGGCCACACTCTGTAACAGGTTAGTCCCATCTCAGACACCACCAGCACGCTGCATTTACACTGCACAGTACTGAGATTTTCGTTTCTGTCCTCATTTATCTTCTCTCCTTTGCTAAAAAGCAGAGTCTGGAGCAGAGAAGAAGGGACATGTAGGGCTACCAGGCAGAGCACAGGGATCTCCCACATTTTAGCCCAGAGTAAACTCCCCTGGACATTTCTTCACAACTTTTCTCCCCATCAATGTGATCATTATTTAATTGTGCACTTTCCTAACTTTATAAATAGATTAAAATGAAAGTTCACCATGCTGAACTGTGGTTATGGAAATAAAGAAGCTATACTTTTGTATCATAACACAGGAGTCTGTGGTGTGTTTGCTGTGCTGTTTCCTGAGATTAAAGGTGAGTTGGAATAACCTCTTTGAATTGGTTCCTGAAATCATTAGCACAAACGTCCAAAGTTACTCATAATTATGCTTTTTCAGTTATAGATCTACTTCTGTATTTTCAGAACCACATCACTTCCAAACACATAATTTTATTTATAATAATTGCTACTATAGGAGGTAAACATAAAATAAAAAGTATTTCAGGCCATCTATTTAGTACACATTGTAGCAATTGTGGCAAGAGAGCCATCAGCCCTAGGCATTATGAGGACTGGGCATTAGTGAGTGGGGAAAGAAACCTGACATGTTTTAGTGGAAAGGATGTGCAAAAATATGAACAGTTTTGTATCACAGCTCATGTGTGATATGCATGTCATTTTCAAAAACGAATGTATGACTGTGTGTTATTGTTTGTGACTGGGTGTGACTGATTGGGTTGTGATTGCGTGTGTTACTGTGTGTGACAGTGTGAGGCTGTGTGTGTATGAATCAAGTACTAAGAGAACAGGAAGAATGCTGGTCACTCTATGCTAGCAGATATGTTCACTCTCTGCACATTTTGTAACATACTGAAGTGTTCTATATGAAATGTATTTACAATTGGAACAAAATCATCTGTTTCTTTCTATTAATGCTTTTGATTAAAGCTGTGCCCTGTCTGACCATTGTGGTCATGGGTTGGGCCTGTTGAACATCAGCATCAGTGACTCAAGTTCCCTTGGACTGTTCCTAGGACCCAACATGATCCCAAAGCAAATCCCACCCACAGTGAAGCTTGAAACCCTTGGATCCAAGAGGAAATCTTGAAGGAGATCAATGGTGCACATCCCAGTCCTCAGAGTCCCATGTCCCCACTGTCGTGTTAGCACTGCTTCCTGCAGGAGAGATGGGCTCCTCCTAAGGATGGATGTGGGGGATTCTGTGTTTGGAGCACTGAGCTGACAGCCCTTTCAAGGATACATATGGATCCCATGATGATGGGTCAGGCCTACCATTTCTGAGCCTGATCAGACCTGTCAGCAGATGGCAGGTTCATGGGAACTGGAGCCAGAACAGGGAGGAGCACATGGGGGGGTCAGACACCACATGCAGCCATGTCCACCTGGCAGATGGGTACAGAGCTGCAAACACAGACACATCACCAGCAGGATGCCTGCAGATCAAAGACTGATGGGTGAAAAGGTAAAAAGACACCAAGGAACAACATGCATACTGAGATGTGTCATCAGGCATATTATTCATCAGCTGAGCAGTCCATTGAAAATTAGGAAATGCTATAAAGAAACATTAAGTCTTTACTTTTCTATTAAAGGCATGCCAGTACTAAGAGCATATAAACACTTAGGAACACACATAAAACTATGCATACAGAAAGGTACTCCCCACACACACCCAAGAACACATAAAAGTGCACATGCAGGTAAATCAAACAGTAACACACACGTTAATGCACACATTAACTAACACACTCACACACCTAGAAACAGAGGCACACATAAATAGAAGGATGAGAGGGAAGGTCTATGTGAAGGCATTTTCTAAACATGGAGAGGAATTGCAGGCTAATTCAAGAGTCCTTTCCCTAGCCTCTCTCTGTACCTGCTCACCAGATGGGCCCCAGGCACCCAGTATCCTGAGAAACCCCTGGAACCCAACCTACCCCTATTCCCTAAAGATGGACTTTGGTGTCTAGACTGGCACTGTCTCATTCCATGTTCATGGTACAGTAACTTACAGTCATGTCCTTTGTGATCTTGGAGATCAGCTGCAGGGAGAGCTGATCCAGAACATGCCCCTGGGTAAATATTCTGCTCTGTAGGGAAAGTTGGGGTGTGCACTACCCCTGGTCCCATGCACCCTATTCTGGCATCTGTGCTCTGGGATTCACCAGTCCAGAGCTTGACTTGTGCAGCTGACTCCTGACAGGACACCTGGGTAAAAGGACACTTTGAGTAAGGGGTACCTGATCTTTCAGGCTTTTTATACATATTACCTAAAACACTCAAAACTTAGTTCCTATGAACAAGATCTGTAAGCATGTTGTGTCCATGACACACTATTGTCCTTGCACTCACACCCCACTGACAGAAAGGGAAACACAATTTTTCTAGTGGGTTGCACTCTCCCTGGGGCCTGATTCTCAATGACATGTGGGAAGGCCCTTGTTCTGTGAGCTGTGGGAGACTCAGAACATAGATTAAGTCATACATGGACACACACACACCACACACAGTCAGAAACACATGTGTCAACACTTTAACATGTGTGTGCCCGCACATGCACACAATCACTTTCCAACACAACTTCAAGCACCTCAGGAAGGAAGCCTGTCCCCAGGTCCCTGAGGTGCAAGTGAGGCCATGATCCTCAAGAGAACCAGAATGGCTGAACCTGGACCTTAGACAACATCCGGATTCTGGCTGCTGGGACTGGTGAGTGTTCCCTTCTATGACAGGACTCTGCAGAGTGATTAAGTTAGGGACAGGTGAGTTAGAGGTTTTGACCTGGGGATTATCATAAATTCTCCAGCTGGGACATAAACGGAATCATGTGTCTTTTTCAAAAGTAAACCAAAGAACATCAGAGTAACAATACTGTGATTGGTGAAAGAGATTTGGGGCGCATTTTCACATCCACCCAGTAAATGAGGGGCAAGAGGGTAACATGTAGCAAAGAGGACAGGGACCTGAGGGGTGGAGGTGCTGGGGGATGATCAGGACCCTTGTAGGATGAGGGGTGCCAGAAGGAAGGAAATGTGTGAGGACATTGTGTGCATGCTGGGGGACAGAGAGCCTGAGCTCAGCACACAGAGGCATGGACAGAGCTTGACTCCACTTTGTGGGAAATGGTTCCAACCACAGGGAAGACAAGAGCACTCAGGGTGGTTCACTGACAAGGAAGGGAAAGGGCACACAGGAGCGTGGTGAAGGAAAGGTTACAGGTACAGCTGGAATCTCATCTGCAAACAGACAGCATCACTTCTTCCTTTGCTGTCTGCAGTGACAATGTGGGAAATGAGAGCCACACAGAAGGAAGAAGTGTACCTGGATGCAGCTGAGAGCTTTGAGAGGAAATCCCTGCTCCCATATTAAAGCCCCTTCCTTCCTGCCCAGACCCACAGCTTCCCCTGCATTTGTTCTCTGTGGTTGGTATGATCTGAGCATCCCCTGCAGCCCAGCCCTTCTGTCTCCCCCGAAGAGGTTTGTGTCTGGGCTCATGCTGACTTCCCCTCCCTGTGTCTCTGGCACAGTAATACATGGCTGTGTCCTCGACTCTCAGGCTGCTCAGCTCAATGTAGGCTGTGCTCGTGGACTTGTCTGCAGTTATGGTGACTCTTCCCTGGAACTTCTGTGTGTAGCGTGTGTCACTATCTCCATGGTAAATACTCCCCATCAACTCAAGGCCTTGTCCTGGGGCCTGTCACACCCAGTGCATCCAGTAGCTGGTGAAGGTGTATCCAGAAGCCTTGCAGGAGACCTTCACTGAGGCCCCAGCCTTCCTCAACTCAGCCCCAGATTTCACCAGCTGCAACTGGAAGTGGACACCTGTGGAGAGGAGACAGGAAGGGGTGAAAATGTCTCTTGACTGTCCCTGGTCCCCTCCTCAACCCAGGAGCAAAAGAACCACTTACCTGTAGCCACTGCCACCAGGAAGAGGACTCTCCAGCTCCAGTCCATGGTGAGGGGCTGTGCAGTCAGGACTTCTTAAGGGGAGGGTGTAGCTGTGGGTGATGCTCTCAGGGCACACATAGACCCACATTTAACCTAGTCCACCTCTTCTCATTTGCATATTAATGAGGCACAGTGTTTCACAGCTGAAGACTTGACCCCAACTGAGAGAACTAGAGGACACAGGGTCCATGGTCAGTGGAAGACTCAGGGTCCAAGTCCCAGTCACTGTTGTAAAATGTGTGTCCCCTGTCAGGTAGCTGATCTCTGGGGAGACATAACTTCTCCCACTGAGGAACAAGCCCCCCCAGCACATGATCCTCATTAAGAATCTACCTTTGAGTGACACAGAGACCACCTGGACCAGTTCTGGACTCAATGCCTGAATGTCTTTCCTTGATCAGCGTGTCTCCCAAATGCTGTACCAAGTGAGTGAATAAACCACCCCCATCCCCAGCTCCTTCTGTCAGGGTGGGTGTGGTAGGACAAAATGGTGGCTGAACTACAAGCTGGAAAAAGACGGCTGATGTCAGGCCAGAGAGCTGAAATGGCGGGCTTTGGCATGGCAACCTGAACCTGAGAAGAAGCACCAATGATATACTGCCACTTGGTTCAAAGGGATCAATCCCCAGCTCCGGTGAAGAGAACCACCCAGACTTGGGGTATAAAACCCCGCCATGCTCCCTGTTTGGGGCGACTTCCCTGGCCCCACTCTGTGGACCAGGGAACCTGGCCCGGGTGTGCAAGCCCCAATAAAGCTCTATACTGCCTGATTTTGTGGCTGATTAGCATTGCTTCCTCGGCAGAGCCTAAGAAAAACCATACACCTTCCAATTCAAATATAAAGAAACTATACAAATACCCCTATTGAGTGTGGTCCTCATGTTTTACTTGGTTGGGTAAATTCTCTGGTGGAATTGGATGTTTACAGTCACCGTATGTCTGAAATATTTTAGATGATTTACTGAAAAGCGGAAGACCTAGACCCTCACTGGAAGTCTTGCCCCACCTCTCTCTGCACCTGCTCCTGGACAGGGGCCCTGAGCTCATGGGTCTCCTCTGTCCTCTGCTGCCCAGACTGTACTTTCAAAGGGAGGGTCCTGTCTGGGCTTACAGGACATGGAGTTCTCATCACCTCTAGTCCAGAATTAAAGGCTGAATCTGACTTTAGACTGCTCCCTCAGAGATACCTTTTGCCTTGATATTTCTGGCCACTGAGTTGGCTGTACTAAACTCCAGTGACTCTGCAGGGAACCCTGTAGCCAGGGTTCTTTGAAACCACCAGGGAGCTTCTTCCTTGGAGCTACGTGATACACTGACTCAGCCAACTCCCCTGAGCCCTGAACATCATGAGGACTTGGGGGACTGTGAAGTTCTCAGGTTCCTGTGCTTGCAGGTCCTGTGTGAGGATCCCTGAATGTGGCCCTAATCCCACTGCAAATGTACTGCTCAACAAATCACACACACACTGTGATAATGTTCATGGTAGTGGACCCCAGATCTCCCTTCTCCACACTTCCTGGCACATGCACATGACCCCACCTTGAGCTGAATCTTGTGAGTGACCTGGTTTGACAACAGACCAAGAGAAAACACATTTGATATGAAGACTTGAGATTGCCTGCCTTTGTGGCTGTTACAGGGTGCAGCCAAGAGGGGGGCCCCAAATAGGGATTTGGAATGGGGTCCAGAACTCAAGGTGTCCAGGAAATATTAGGATGTCCTCACTGCCCCCCGCAACAGGTGTGGGTTGGGGGAAGGGACACATGGAGCAGGGCCATTGAGAGCTGTTTTGCATAGCAACAGCTTTGCAGCTAACTTCTGTAACCTTTAACTGGTTACATAGATATGTTAAATAGCTGTGGCCATGCTCTGAGTCAGGGGAATGGAAGTAATTTCCCCACCAAGATGTAACTGGGGGCAGGTCCCCCAAGTTACAGCCCCTGCGTGAGAGCTTGGAGGTGAATGGCTCCAGGACATGGGGCCACACCTGCTCAAACTCATGATGGCAGCCCAGTAAAGCTGGAAGGATATGAGAGTTCTGGCAAGTGTAGCCAATTGTGGGAGGAGTTGGAAATGGGGCTGCAGAGTAAGATTGGTTCGAGAATTTAAACCAAGGTGCAGTAGTCATTGAAGAGAGGATCACGAGGATTTGCCAGAATGGGGAGTTCCGTGGCCATTGGGCACAGGGAGAGCCACTCAGCTTTGGCAGAGTGGGGACTCCCATGGTGGTTTGTGCAGAGAGGACCACTTGGCTGCACCAACAGAAAGGAGAGCTACATGGCTTTGCCAGAGTGGGGACCCCCACAGCTTTATTAGGGGGAACCACCACACAGCTTTAGCAGAGAATCACCATGCTGCTTTAGCAGAGTTCCTGGCCACACAGCTGATGGTGCTGGGACCCGAGGGAGGCCTATCAGCTGAGATGGATTGCTGGGAAAAACCGGAGCTCCCTGAGGCACAGACTTCTATTTATTTTCCTGAGATACGATACCCCAGACTGGGCAAAGGGGGAAGGAAGGACTGCATGTGTTTGTGGGTGTTTTTTAAGGGACTTTGGGATTTTGATGAAGACATTAGGTCACTACTTTAAGTCTTACAGCATTAAATAACATTTCCTTTCCTTTTCACGAATCTCTGGCATTGAGAGATGTCTTTCCTATAAGGCAGCAGATATAATAAACCTGGGGGGCTCCTTTCGGTAATAGTATATTGCTTCGGCCCCCACTTAGCCCCTTGTATTCTGTAACATGGCTTCCTGTTCTCCCTGAACCTGGGACCTTCAGAGTCTGTGGTGAGAAGGGTCCTGGCTTGCCCTTGGGAGGGTCAGATCCAAGGGACCTTGTCCAGTTAGTGTAGCCATCACTGATCCAACATGTGCGGGGTATCATTGAGCTAAAGCTCACAGGTCCCCATTCTGAAAGGACACAGCCAGGAGACATGAAGGTAGGACCATGGGAACCCAATGGATGGGCATCTTCTCAGGAGCAGAATCAGGAGGTGATTAAGGAAAAGGGGACCCAGAAAATTGGGCCTGGCTGGCCAGAATCCCTGTGGTGCAAGTACTTGTTTTTGACTTTTCCCTGAGTCTTGAGCACCACCTGCAGTTCATCCCTTTTGTCTTTGCACAGGGAGGTGTGTATCTGAGCTCACACTGACTTTATTTCTAAGTCTCTCACAGTGTAATACAGGGAGGTGTCTGTCTGCACACTGACAGTGTTCTGACTCATCCCTTTAGATGAAGCATCTTCCTCTCATAGATGCAGCATAATGTGTCTCCGGACTATAGATTCTGTCCAATGAGACCTACCCCCTCCAGCCCTGTATTGATCCTGTAACATGGATTTAGTATAAAGTCAGTTAACATACCATAATTGGTCATGTGTAATGCACAGTTTTTTGCCCAAATTTTTGAGGAAAAAAGGGCTGTGCATTATACATGGGTGGTAGAATTTCCTTATCTATATAAATATTTTAATTCTTTTATTTATGCTTATGCATTAAAAGTATAATTCTAGAAATCAATAACAATATCTATATCCAAAATAATACTCACACATATGATAATCAGTTGAGTTTCTAAATATACCAAAATAAAAATTGAAGTAAAATATTAAAATGAAAGTTTTATTCCTGAAAATTTTGGACAAAAACATAGGTGTACAGTATACCCAGCAACATATGGTAAATTACAACAATTACAATTTACAGAAAAATCTCAGTGACACTCAGGGACAGGAAAAGCTGCAAGGACACAGCCCAGACTGGGCACAACCCTAACTAAAAATAAGGCTCAGTCCAAAGTGCAGTAATGCTGCTGTCCCAGCCCCTGACCCACATTCACACGGAGCTACCAGGATTTCAGTTCTAGTCAAAATGCAGATGTTGTTTTTAAAATTGCTACCATGACTGGAGATGGTCCTACTGGAACATACATGGTGAAGAAGAATTGACTCCAGCGATTATGCTGACAGTGGGAACAGCTAGACAACATAGGTGAAGGCAACACCCTCCCTTCCACATCCCAGTGCAGCAAATGCATTCAAGACAAGTGCATTCAAGAGCACAGATTCCATACTGCCAGTCCTGGGTCACAGGTTCCGTTTTCAAAAGAGAAGATGTCAGTGTCCTGTATTCATGATCAAGCTGCTGGCTAATGAGTTGGAGCTTCAGTCAGCTGCCACCAAGTTACAGGACTCGCTCTGTCCAGTTGACCCCAGTCCTGGGATGGAGGCCTTGTCCTGGGCACAGCACCTTTGGGACCCTGGTTCACTGACTGCCTCACCCTGACTTGCCAGCAGGGTTCACCCACCAGAACAGGTGGGTCACGGAGACAGAAACTGCTATGTGTTCAGATCTGAGCACTCAGGTATTTACTGACTGTGGAGCACAGCCATGTTTGTCCCCACTGGCAGGTGAATAACCTGCCTCTAAGTTTTGTCTGGAAAAGGGCTAGAAATCAGCCATCAGGTAGAGTTCTAGATCTATTCCCATGGATATTCCCATGGTCACTGGGTGAGGTGAAAGTCAATTGCAGGGGATGGGCGGTCAGTGGAGTGTCCTTTGCCCTGGGATTTTGTGCTTGTGGGAGAACCAAAGACAGAGGCACCTGGAAGAGACAGCTGCTGTCAGGATAGTATAAGACCTGGTGGTGGGTTCTGTGCATTCACAGGAGCCTGGAGGTGTTTGTTTCCCTGTGTGGAGCTGTCCATTCCTCAGGGCCCTGCTGAGAATGAGGGAACCCTCAGTACCTGGAGTGCAGCTTCCCACCTGGTAACAGGGAGAAAGGGACACAAATCCCAGCCTCCCACTGTCCTCCTAGGGTGGACCTGTGAACACCTAGACATGCCCCTTTGTTCTCTGAGCCTGGCACATTCCAGGTTGAGTGATCACTGACAGAGACCTTTATTTTGTCTATATCGGCTGATCATTACTTTCACTGCTGAGTAGAAATCCATTCATGGATGTTCCCTAGTTTGCCAATTGTAAAAGAAGGACTTTGGGGATGTTTTAGCTTCTATTAGCACAGATAAAGGGGCCATAAATATGTGCTTATGTTTTGCTATGAAGATAGAAATTGTTGTGGACCAAACACCCCTCTGTGACATTTTGAATATAATTTCATAAGAGAATGTGATGCAATTTGCTAAGACAAAAAAAATAGGAACTTGGAGAAGAAGAGGTCCATGGCTCTCTCATGATATTTCCCATTGTTTATTGTCTGCAGTGGAATCTTCAGACATTAGATTTACAGAGAAGAAGGCTGTGTCCCTGGATGCATCTGAGAGCTCTGAGAGGACATCCCTGCTCCTAAGAGGGACATCCCTGCTCCCAAGAGGAAGCCCCTTCTTTCCCAACCAGGCCCAAACCTACCCCTGGTACTTTTCTCTGTGGCTGGTGAGACAAGAGTGCCCCTGGTCATCCTGACCAGTCCCTGCAACCAAGCTTTCCCGTCTCCCACAGGGAGGTTTGTGTCTGGACTTACACTGACTTCCTCATTGTGTTTCTCACACAGTAATACACAGCTGTGTCCTCGGTTGTGAGACTTCTCAGTGTTAAATAAACTAGCCTCTTGGAGGTGTCCCTGGTGATGCTGAGCCAGGATTTCAGTGTTGGGTTGTGCTCTGTACTTCCACTACTCCAGATAACACAGACCCACTCCAGCCCCTTCTCTGGAGCCTGGTGGGTCCATTGCATGTGATAGCTCATAAAAGAGAATCCAGAGACAGTGCAAGAGAGGGAGAGGGTCTGTGAAGTTTTCATCAGTCCTGGTCCTGACTCCTGCAGCTATACACGGGACAAGAGACTTGGGGACAAGGAATATCAGTCCTTGTCAGTCAGGTACAGTCACCACTATCCCATAGACCCATGCCTGACATCTGAGACACTCACCCAAGGGTGCTGTCACCCTTGGAGGACACAGGAGGAGACTCATCAGTATCATCTTCTACAGCACAACTCTGTCTTCCCAGAGACCTCATCCCCTTGTGGGCACCCACAGCCCTGGGGAGGTTTTACCCTGGAGCTGGGAGAGAAATTCCTATGTGGGGAAGTGTTGCAGTCACCGGCCCGCGGTGACCGCAAAGGTTGTAGATGGCTCGCAAGAGATGAGAGAAACATACACACGGACTACTGAGTCCTGTGGAGGAATAGGGACAGCATGGCTACCCTCTCAAGGGGAGGGTGCCTCCGAGTGGTGTGGCCACTCTCTCTAGTGGAGAGCGCCCTGAGCCGCCGCCTCAATAGGCTTTTTATTAGGTAGTATTGGGTAGGTGAACAGATACAG
>CM052546.1:69480332-69498224 GCA_028533065.1 Trachops cirrhosus
CAAACAGGTAGATAATTTACATAGGGTTCAGAAGTCTCACGCTGGGTTTTGGGGCTGGTATCACCTAACAGATACAGGATTGATTAGTCTAGTTTCCTGCCAGAGCCTACACATCCAAGAGCATCTTAGCAAGCAGGTCTCACAGGATTTTACATATCTTATGCCCCAGGTCCAATTCACCCCAGGGGTCCACTGACTCTAGTCTGAGCCTCACCACCCCTGCTATTTCTGCAGGCCCTGAGTAGGGCAGAGGAGACAAAGGCAGCCAGGAGACTTGGATTTCTCACATCCAGAACAAGGACTCAGACTATTTGCAAAGCCTAGGGGGCAGGGGTGATGTCGATCACTCCCTCACTTCCACAGCCCCCTGAGTCTCTTCCCTGATGGCTTATTCCCATATGATTGTGTCTGTCTTAGGTCCATTCTTTCCAGAGAATGGTTGCCCGTCATTGACTATCCGACCAAGCTGAAGGGAATAGCAGAGCAGGCAGTGCCCATGTTCAGGGAAATAAGTTTTGTCTCCTTAGGCCTCCCAGTTCTGGGAGGTTTCTCACTCAGCCTTAGACATGGGGGGTTATGGCTCCTGAAACAAGGCAGGGCAGACACCACAGGGAAGCCTTTCCTGTAAAGTGGGGAAGGACTTAGGTCAGGTAACCTTGTCATTCTGGAACCTCTGTAGGGACATTTATTTTACTGAACTTACTAACCATGTGCATCAGGGACAGAGGACTCCCTGGTTTATGAGACACATTGGAATGAGATTAAAGGACGACCTGAAATTTCCAAGCATAAGAAGAAATGGTGGATCAGATGAGTAGGTGACACTCAAATTCTCACACACATTTCAAACTGATATGAATGCTTTATTAGCATTTTTCAGCTAATTCCTACATATGAAAACTATAATATGTCCATAATGTCCAAATATTTGTATCATAAAGTAAATATAAATAATGTCTATTTTGCCATATAAAATAAAAATAAAGCAGAGTCATATTCAAAATCATATTTCTCTTCATCGTGACCACTTTTTTTATCTGAGAAACTATATCCCAAGCACAGACAGCTGGTACATTCTTGATTCTTGAGGTTGGAAGTGTGACTGTGGCTACAGCTCCCTGTGCAAACTCTTCCTTGCTGCAAGCCCAGGGCACACTGCAGAGATGACAGACTAATCACATCTGAAATAATCACATTTTTACATGCAGAGAAAACTAGAGAATAACAGTGAATAGTGAATAGAAATAGTGAGTATGCCTGTATCACCCATCACAGCTCAGAATTCTTCACATGTCAAAATGTTAGGGCAGCTGATTAACTGACCTGTTTTCTCAGTTGTCAGTGATGATGGGCTCCAGAGGGAAGGAAATGAAGAGAATTCCTAGGACAGGTTTGCTCACAGGAAAGGGAACTCCCTCCCAGACGTGAAACCCTCACTCCATCCTCCTTTGGCCCTGTTTCTGGTGATCATCACTGTGGGCAAAGGGTTCTGGGCTGTCCCATAAGCCATAGAACATTCTTATTGTATAATAAACATTTTTTTCCATCAAACATGTGATTTGGAAGTATTTGCAATGGCTTAATGGATCTTTGTTGGGGCAAATTCACTTAATTTGAACAAAGTCTAAGTTACCAATATTTTAATGTGTTCTCTGTAGAGTGGTTTTACACACACAAAAAAATCCCTGGAAGAATGGCCAACCTCTGTTGTCCTAGTTGACTGGTTATAGCAGCCACAGGGGCTAGTGTAGGCTCTGGAGCCAGGAGTGGAGCACTGCTGGGAAAAAATCCATAAATCTACACAATCAACAAAAGAAAAAAACAAACAAAATATATCCAGAGACTTTGAAATTGAGAACAATCTAACAATTACAAGAGGAGAGGGGTGAGGGGACAGTGGGGAGAAGGATTTTCAGAAAGGACTATAAAGGACACGTGGAGAAAACCAAGGGGGAGGGTGGAAGCAAAGGGGGGAGGTGGGTTTGGCTGGGGTGGGGAGAAAATGCAGACAACGGTAATTGAACAACAATAAAATAACTTAAAAAAAATCCATAAATCTGGAAGTGACTTTGGAACTGGGTAATGAGTGGATGCTGGACTAATTTTGAGTCACACAACAAAATCATGACTGATTTTCATTAACAGAGTGTTACAGGGAACACAGATTTACAGGCATTTTAAATGAGGACCCAGAAGGAACTACAGGACATATAGAGGAATGTTATGTCATCTAAAAATAGCTAAATATTTATGGACAGGTGTCATTTAAAAGTGAAAACTTTTGCCCTGGCTGGTGTAGCTTAGTGGATTAAGCGCAAGCCTGTGAACCAAGAGATCACGGTTTGATTCCCAGTCAGGGCACATGCCTGGGTTGCAGGCCAGTTCCCAGCAGGGAATGCACAGGAAGCAACCATACATTGATATTTCTCTCCCTCTCTCCTTCCCTTCCCCTCTGAAGATAAATAAATAAAATCTTTAAAAAAAAAGTGAAAACTTTTAAAGATTCTGCAGGTAGAAATCAAGGGAAATAAGGCACATGTCATCATAAATGGGCAGAAGGGAATTGTGCTTTTCCACATGCAATGCCCCTTTATATTAAAATACAGCAGTGTCTATGTTCTAGAAGTCATTGAGAGTTTGATTCCACATAGACCCCACCTGTTGATTGGCCCATGGCCTCCAAGATGCTGAGGACATTGGATAACAAACAGATTCCAACCCACAGTTTGGACCAAGACCCCTGTCCAATTCTATCTAATCATTTCCTTACTTATGATCATTCTTTACATTTTCCATTCACCTGGTAGTTACTCATAAGGAATCACTCTCACTTGTTTTTGCTAATTTTGATGGTTGTTAATTGGAATAGGTACTCAGACTCTATTTTATGTTATGTTTGACTGCCGGCAAATGATGGGTCATTCCTGCCTCTACTCCATCTGCCCCACACAAGAAGTCTGATAATAAAGATTCTGCCTCCCCTTTAGGTGTCACTGGGAGACTGAAACCCCACAAGCCCATGTAAGTGGAATCTTACCCACCCACAACCTTGACAAAACAAAGCACTAAACCAGCCTCCTTTACTGGCTCTATCAGAGATCATCTAACTTGCTGCTGGGCCTTTCCTGTTCCTCCCAGATATTTCACTCTGTGTGTAATAAATGCTACATGTCCCCTTGGTGAGTGTGTTTTCACCAGTGTGGACATCTCCACCAAACTGCCATGGGTCCTTCTGCTTCTATATGGTGTCACCTCCACTTAGTGTGTGAGCATGATGCCATGTCAATGACTGTCACCACCAGAAATATTTCCCCTCTGGTGTTAGGCCCATATGCTTCTTGTTCCCACTGCCCAGCAGGCACATGTCCTCCTGATGGCCAGCTTGGACACTAAGCTGAGCCAGACCAGGGTTCACTACTGCCTCCAATAGAGCCTCTGCTTAGATTCAACAGATGTGGGTCAGAGGGACTGATGATTCATTGGAATTGGGCTCAAGAGTGATTGAAAGAGACTGTTTTGTGTCCATGTAATAATGTCTACATTAACAATAGCCTTTTCTAACACAGAGGCTTCAGAAGTGAGCTCAGAATCAGGGACCAGAGGAGTTTTCTGAGGGAAATTGTTGAAGGAAACGAAACTAGATAAGAAACCCACCCAAACCTCCAACTTCACCTGGAATGGTCATTGTGTTCAGGGAGGTAGGACCACCCTGGTGGCCCCAATACCTCCTACAGCAAGGTTTGTGTCTGCACTCACACAAACTGCTCCTCACTGCATCTGTCACACAGTAATACATAACCATGTCCTTGGCCCTCAGGCTGCTCATCTGCAGGTACAGCCTGTTCTTGCCATTGTCTCTGGAGATGGTGGATTGGCCTTTCACAGAGGTGGCATAGTATGTGGTAGTAGCATTCACATTAATGTCTGAGGCCCATTCCAGTCCCTTCACTGGAGATGGATTAGTTTCCCTGAAACTAATCCAGGGAAGACTGGAGCATGCCTCTTTAGGCTGTAGGAGCCCTTTTCTATATGAAATCATGAAGGAGTGTCTGTGTCTAGTGTTACCTACACTCCAGTGCTGGAGACAAGTGCACGTGCAGGAAAGAGACCATGGGCTCACATCTTGTAGGAAAGGATGGAGTTTACGCAGTGATGTTGATGGCCTCAGTTCTGATTGTCTCTGGTGTCCTGACCTTCAAAGACACAAAGCAGACACAGTGTTGAGAAGGTGCTTTTCTATCACTGGACTCAGAGTCAGTGAGAAAGTACAAATTCATGGAACTTATGGATAACCTCTTCATTTAAAACAAGTGGAAGGGCCATTTACAGAGGGTTTCATTGCATACACACTTATAAAAACTTTAAAGAAGTAATAGAAAAGAATAATTAATGAAATCCATGTGAATCATAATACTTATGATCAGAGAGATTGCCTTCGGTTGTCTGAACTATGCTTGGTACCAGTGAATCCTAAATGGAGACAGAGGGAGATGAGACTCCAGGAGAAGAAAGTGATGTGACCACTGACATCAGGTGACCTGTTCATGGTTGTGGAGAAGGAGGAAGAGACCATGGGACAAGGAATGTAGTCCTACATTCTGGAAAATACAGACTCCCTTTTCTGAGACTGTTTAAGCAGCATATTATAGAATAGTATAGGAAATGAAGAAGACAAAGACCTTATGTGTGCAATGCATGGAGCTGAACAGAGATGGGTGGATTCAGGAGGGTGGGGGGATGCAAGGTGAAGGGAAATAACAGGGATAAAAATTGGGACAATTACAACAGCATAATCAATGAAATATATTTTTAAAAAGAATATGCTATTTTAAGTGTTGGTCAGTACAATCTATTGTTGGTCAATATAATAAATCAAATTGCTTGTTTAAAAATCACTCTTTCAGTTACTCATCTTACATTCATTTCTCCTTTCTGATAATAGTCTTAATCTTTTTACACCTACATTAATACTGGCTTATTGGCTGTTGATAGTGTGATTGGGGGTAGAGGTAATCTTTGTCGGTGTGCACTTATTTCCTGGTCTGTGTGGTTTTGTCCTGGCAGCATTAGCACAACACTATAGAAGATGTTGTGGGTGGAGTGACTCTCAGTCAGCCAGCTGGAGAGAAGCACACAAAAAGGCTGACAATGATCAGAAGGGAGAGAAGAGGGGATGAATGAGGAAAAGGGTGAAGGGTTTACAGGAACAATTATAAAGGACATATGGACAACAAAAAAGGGGGTGGAACTGGGGGAGGGAAGTGGGGGTGGTGGGGTGGTGGGGAGGGGTGGGAGGAAAAGGCAGAAAACTACTTGAAACAAAATAAAATAATTGTAATAAATAAACAAACAAACAAATAGATAAATAAATAAATTTAGCTCTAAAAAGAAAGAATGACTCAACAATAACCAACCCCCAGTTACAACTAGAAGGCTAACATAACTGGCAGAAAGGGCACACCAAGAGCATCAGGCTGAGGAGATCAAGATAATGCACCACTAAATCCCACACATCTCCTACAATAGAAGGTCACAACACAAAGTCAGGGAGTCAGAGCAGATAATGCACAAAAAAAACACACAACCATGTCCTCAACTCTCAGGCTGCCCAGTTCCATGCAGGTTGTGCTCATGGATGTGTCTTCAGTTGTGGTGACTCTGCCCTGGAACCTCTGCACAAAAATTGCAGCACTATATTGAGGGTCAACTTACCCATCCATCCTGCTCTTTTCTTTGGGCCTCTCTCATCCAGTGCACAGCACAGCTGGTGAAGGTATAGCCAGAAGACTTGCAGGAGAGCTTCATCAAGGCCACAGGTGTCCTCACTTCAGCAACTGCCTGAACCGGCTGCACCTGGGAGTGTACACCTGTGCACAGCATTCAGTGGTGGCTGGAAATCTCCTTTCCCTGTTCCTGGTCCCCTCCTCAACCCAGGAATTGGGATTCTCCTTACCTCTGGCAACTACCACCAGAAAGAGGGCTCTCCAGCTCCAGTCCAGGGTGAGGGGTTATGCAGTCAGAACTTCTGTAGGGGATGGTGTTTATGACTGATGCTCAGGGCACAGTCATACCCACATTTAACCTAGTCTACCTTTTCTCATTTGCATATGCATGGTGCAGATTGTTTCATAGTTGAAGACTTGACCCCACTTGAGAGAAGGTAAAGAACACAAGGACAATGCTCAGAGGGAGTTTGAGGGTCCAAGTCCCATACAGTTTTGTAGGGTATGGGTCCCCTGCCAGATCTCTGAGCTCTGTGCTGATATAGCTCCTCCCACTGAGGAACAAGCTCCCACAGGACAAGCTCCTCATTGTGAACCCAATTTTGAGAGATATAGAGGCCCCCTGAACCAATTATGGGTTTTAATGTCTGAATGTCTTAATCCTAGATCAGTGTATATCCAAAATTCTCCACCCAGTGAGTTAATAAAACCAACTCTGTTCACAGTTCTTTACAATTCAGATATAAAGAAGCCCTAGAACCACTGACTCTGGTTCTCATGTATCATGGAGTTTGGTGAATACCCTGATAGAATAGTATATTTACAGTCACCACACATCCAACTCTCAGTTTAGCAGTTTTCATGAAAAGAAAAAGGACACAGGGCCTCACAGGAAACCCCTTCCCAGCTCCCCCTGCACCTGCCCCTGGGGCAGCTGATCTGAGCTTCGGGGTCCCTCACACTCTTAATGTCATCTCCGCACCATTCTGGGGAGGTTCCTGTCAGGATTCACAGAGCATTAACTTCTCAGCATCTCTAGTCCAGGATGAACTGCTGTGCCCTGACTTCCAGAAACTCCCTCAGGGACACTGTGTGCTTTAATTCTCTTGACACAGAGAGCTGACCTTACTAAAACCCAGTGATTCTACAGGGAACCCCATAGCCAGGGCTCTGTGAAGACACTAGGGAACCCTTTCCCTGGACCTGCCAGATGCACTGACACAGCCAACACCTCTGAGTCCTGAAACTCATGAGGGCTTTGGGGGCCTCTGATGTCCTCAGGTTCTTCTGGGGGAAGGTCCCCTCAGGGTTTCCCTGCATGTAGCCCAAATTCCACTGCACTTCTACTGCTCAATGAATGACAAACACACAGTGATGATTTTCTTGGTAATGCACTCCAGGTCTTCCTTCCATGTTGTACCTATCACTTGGGCAGTGCCCCAGTGGATTCTAGGTCATGGTATGTCTTTCTAGGTGAGGTCATCTCTGTGTGTGACACTCAAGTATTTTGTTTGTTTATTCTTGGTGCTCCATCCACGTGGTTATCTTCCCTTCTAACCATACACCCCATGGACCTCAGACTCCACATCCCACGTGGAGACAGACTCACTGCTCAGTTACCCACATCTGCACCTGTCAGTCCCTGCAGGAATCACCATCTCCTCCTGTACCTGGGTTTCTTGTTCAACCCTCATGGACTTCCTCACACTGATCAAGGCATCAAGGATGATAATTCAGACACCACTGCTCATTACTCAGGCTCCCTTTCACAGAAGAAATTCTCTAGGACTGGTCATGGAGGAGCAATGGTGATATTCCTCATGTGAGCTCCACATCCTCCAAATCCAGCAGCCCAGCAGACACTGAGTTCTTGCTTAGTTCTGGGGACAGGCAAGAGCACCTGCTTCAGTGCTCACTGTCTGGGGAATGTCACAGGTGGCTCCTTTGGAGGAAACACCGCGAGAGTTCCCATTGTTTTGGGACCACAGATCAGTTCTGGATTAAATAGCATGTTTCAGTTATATGTGACAACATATGTCTTAAGTCACTGCATATCCCTCCCCTATGTCAGTCTTGTTATCATAATACAGTATCAACTGGAACCTGCATCAAGCAAGCATTCTTGCTAAGAAAATGTCCACAGTAATCTTACAAATTGAATAAATCTCTATCATTTCAGTAAATGTTCATCATGAGCTTTTCCACATGAAGGTAAGGTGCAATTGGTTATTGTGCAAGATCAAGATGGAGAACATTCATTTGCAAGATCAATCACTGAGAACCCGAACCCTGTGCTGTGTTTGTCTTGTGAAGCTGTCTTAGTGAGCTCTGTTGTCATGCAGTTCTGCTCTATTCATCCTCAGTGAACTTTCCTGAGTCTTCATGAGGTTCTGGAATTTTCAATGGGCCTCACAGGTCTAGGGAGCAGGGACTGTATTACATAACACCTTCGCAAATTAAGGTGACGTTAATTAACATGATCCTCCTGTTTGTCCACTGAATGCTATTGAAATTTACATTTATATAGAATTGACGCTCATAGTACAGACTGTGAGACACCCCAACGACCGTGAGCTCTGGTTTCAGTCAGCAGATGCAGGAGAGCTGTTCTCATCATTCAGCCTGGTTGAAGGTTGAGGACCAGGATGCCCAGGGAAGAAGAAGACCTCTGTCCCAGCTCCAGAATCCAGCACACAGGAGGGACGGGGTTAATTTTCCCTCTTAAGTTTGTTTCAGTCAGGACCTTGGTGGAGTGAAGGGTGCTCATCTGCATTGGGGAAAACAGTCTGTCTTCCTGAGCCACCATTTGAAAGGTAAGTTCACGTGTAAACACACTGGACAAACCCATGAATAACTATCAGCCAAATGTTTGGGCACTTTGTGATCTAGTCAAACTAACACAAAACCAACAGTCACAACAGAGCTATTTAGGGGAAGAGTCCCAAGGCAGAGATAATATGCATCTGCCCAATGCATGTAGATAGGGGTGAACCAACCACTTTAGACTCAATGTGGTGCATAGTTTCTTAGGTACCTACATGTTGAATGTCAGGTGAAGAGGAAGCTCCCTGCCAGAGATGAAACAAAACCTTAACCTCCTTGTGTTGTGTGTGGGCAGAACCTGTGGGCCCTGAGCGCCCCCTGGTGTTTAGAGTCCTTGCTGCAGGGAGGTTTTTGTATGAGTTCACCACAGACTTCCCCTCTCCGTGTCTCTAGCACAGTAATACATCGTGGAGTCCTCTGCTCTCAGACTGTTCATTTGCAGATAGGCAGTGCTTTGGGAAACATCTCTTGAGATGGTGAATCTGCCTTTCACAGACGGAGCATATTCTGTTATGCGACTGTTAGCTTTGTTTCCATTTACCCCACCAATTCCAGTCCTTTTCCTGGAGCCTGAGGGATCCAGTTTATGTAGGAGTCACTGAACGAGAATCCAGAATCTTTGCAGGAGAGTCTCAGAGACACTCCAGGCTCCCTCAAGCCCTCACTAGACTCCACCAACTGCACCTGCAGACAAGAGAAATTCATTAGTAGTGGACACACACACACACACACACACACACACACAGAATCCCCCAGTGTCTCCTCAATGTTACCATGTAAAAGCATCAGAGCAACTGCCCAGCTCAGCTCAAACTTCACTTTACTTTTTCTGGATTAACTGTAGCAGTGAATGTAAACTACCCAGACCCAGGGGCTTGAGCTGCTCTCCCTGAGGTGAAGGGACAGTGCCTAGCCTGGGTTTATCTGTAAGTGGTGATGCCCATATACCTGCACTCCTTCCCTTAGTGTCAAACAAGTCAAGTGCCTTGGTGATGGTCCCCACCTGACTAGAGGGAAAAGCACACTGGTTGCGACAGTGGAGGCTTTGATGAGAAGCTAGTTAGTCTGCGTGCTGCAGAGTTATTTCTGTTGTTGCTAATTTCTACCTTCAGTCATTTTAACACGATTTAATCTAGGGTGACATTCCACATGCACAGTGTTTCATGCTATTCGACTCTGAATAAATTCCATGTGTGACCTTATCCACGTGCCAACACACATAGAGAGGGTCATCCCCATCGTCAGCCTCCCTGGCTGAGGTCAGTGGGCACTACAAGGGCTGCTGTCTTCTTCTTTCAAGTCAGAATCCCTGCCCATTGTGCGTCTGTGCACAGAGAGTCCATCATTGTAGAAAGAGAGAGTGGGAAGAAGGAAGAAACATGTACAGAGAATTTTACCTGCTCTGGACTCCCTCTGGGCTCAGCCTCTTCTTTCCTTTCCTCCCCCAATGGCTTACTGACTGTCACCTCAAATGCCGGATGCTCACACAGCACACCAGTCATTATCCTGTGCGGTGCTGCTATGATCCAAATGCCACATGTCATTATTATATACAGTCTCTGGGAAGATTGAAAACTGACGTGATTAGTTAAACTGATAAAACTTAAGTGGACACTGAACCCATTTGCCAAAGCTCCTTCTGAGTGAGGTTGATGTGATGCCCTCAGGAGCACATCAGCCATGGCCCTGTGACTCGGTGACCTGGAGGACCATATGTTTGTGGATTTTACCTCCATTGGGACCTGGATTTTGTCCCATGCTGATGTGGTAAATAATAAAACTATTCATCGATTATACCCACTTCTAATGCTGCCTTCCTGGTGCATCTGTTTAGGAGCCTCCCATGACCTTCAGTCAGGAAATTTTGCCTGTGGAAAAAAAACAACTGAGAAAACTTACCATTGAACATCACTGGAATGACACTCATGCTCTACTTTTCATAACAAAAATGACAGTGAAACCCCAGGGAGTCAGCCCTTGTGGTCATGTTACACTACAATGCCAATCCATTCTGGGTGCTGCAACAAAGTACCAGCAACAGAAATTTATTTCTCACAGACCTGGATGTGAGAAATCCAGGAATAGGTGCTGGCACTTTTGATGACTGGTAGGAGCACCTCCCTAGTGGCTGTTGGCTGTGATCTCAGAGGCTGGATGGGGAAAGAGAACTTCCTCAATCTTCCATTATAAAAGTCCTCATTCTGTTCAAAAGAGCTCCATCCCAGGGCTGATATTTGTCCCAAGGCCCCACCTCCTAACACCATCACATGGGCCACAGGTTTTAATATGGGAGTATGTGAGCAACACAAACAGCAACCATGGCAACAACAGATGAATCAAATAATGATCCCACCCAGTTGCAAAGCTTCTCCAGAAGACCTCCCGAAACTGAGGATGCCCACTATCCTGTAGAAGCTTCTTATCTTTGGAAGCAGAAAGATGAAGCAAGTCCTTCAGAACAAGCTGAAGGCCTTGCTGGGTGGGAAGGTTCCACCCTAGAAATTGAACTAAGTCTTCCATATAATTTATTATTATTCCCTTTATTGCTTACTTATAACCATTATTCTCATTTTCTATGAACTAAATTTGTTTTATACCCATAATGGTCAGTAGTTTTGTGTTCTCACTCACGTTTCCTAGGTGTTCAGTAGAAAAACAGTCAGGGTCTAGTGTTTGAGGTGTGATGCTGACATGTGAGACTCACCCCTCTCTCTCCTCCTGCAAACACATGGTAGAGAAAATGGGGATTCTCCCTAGTTTGCTGCAGGTAGGAGATTGAAACAACACAAATCCCTCTTGAGAAGGACCCTCCTTGACCTTCTCAGGGATGAACATTAAAACCTGAGCCACTCCTTACCTGACATGATCCAATCATTCCTGACCTACTGAAAAGTCTGTCCTGCTCTCAACAGACTCCTCAATGAAGTGACTTTTTCATAGTCCCTCTGTGTGGGAGGCAGCCTAGACACCCATACCAAGGAATAGTGGGGGACCCAATACCTCCTCATGATGATGTCCACTGCGATTGGGGTCATGGGCATGGAGTCAAGTCAATGAACGTCCCCACCAAATTTTTTGTCCTTGGTGTTGGGTACATACACCTCTCGTGCCCACTATCCAGCATGCATGTGTCCTTCTGCTGACCAGCTTGTACTCTGAGCTATGTGGGGTTCCTGTGCTCTTGGATCCTGCAAAATCTCTGGTTGGATTCAGCTGATGAAATTCAGCAGGTTTGGTCATTCATTAGGATAGGAGTAAGCAAATGTATGTGACACTCTGACTTTGGAGTATGTGAAAATGTTTTCCTCCTATTACAACAAGCTTCTGTAACTCAGATACTGGAGAGCTCAGCACAGAAGTATGAAGAGAGGGAGGCACCCAGAGGGAAAATGCTGTGTGGGAGTCAACCCCACACCTACCAGGAAAGCAGCCCTTAAACTGCTGCAGCAGCTGCTCCCAAGCTGATTCCTGTACTCAGTGTGCCCTGAGCGCCCCCTGGTGTCCAGACCATCCCCTGCAGCCCAGCCCTCTTGTCTCCTTCAGGGAGGTTTGTGTCTGGGCTCACACTGACTTCCCACCACTGTGTCTCTGGTACAGTAATACACGGCCGTGTCTTCAATTTTCAGGTTGGTCATTTTAAGAGAGGCTGTGTTGGTAGGGTTGTCTCTGGAGATTGTGAATCTTCCCTGAACTGATGGAGCATACCACTGCTTTGTTCCAGATGGTTTACTAACTCCTGCCACCCACTCCAGCCCCTTCCCTGGAGCCTGGAGGACCCAGTGCATTCCATTGTCAGTGAACGTGAATCCAGATGCTTTGCAGGACAAGCTGAGAGACCCTCCGGGTTGCACCAAGCTTCCCCCAGACTCCAAAAGCTGAACTTTGCACAGGACACCTGCAAATAGAGAAGCAGACTGAGAACAGCCCCTGAGGAACAGTTTCAGCTCATTCTGATGCAAAGGGATGCACCTTTGACAGTGATGAGGAGGGAAGCCCAGAGGAGTGCAGACCCCATGGTGTGGACACTGAGGATGGCCTCACATGGGAGGGCTCCTCACAGGGCTCTGCAGGTGCAGCAGATGAGCTGATTTTCATGACTTGGGGAGGAGCCACATTTGCATGTCTTTCCCCTGTGGTCATGTCTGAGCTGGCCAGCAAGGCTCCTCCTCCCTGCCTTGGATGCTGGTGGGGGATCAGCAGACAAGAATGTCTGTTCCTGGACTGAGAGGAGCTCTGAGATCTGAATATTCCAGTTCTTTGTCCATGGATACTGATAGACACACTACACTGCGGTGAAAAACAGGATATTTAGGGTTCTTGAGGGCAGGTTGCCAATAAAACCACTGAGGGGATGTCCTGAGAGAGAACTGCGGTGGCAATAGTGTCACCTAGTGGTGAGTTGGAGCCACACAGTTTGATGACACTGGTCTGTACCAGCGTCCTACGAAGCCCACTGTCTGTCACATGGCAGTCACATCTGGCATGTTTGAAGTTGTGGCAGCTCCAATCCCTCCCCTTTCTTATCCACAAGCAAGTCTCTGCAAGGACACCCTCAGCCTAAAGACTCCCACCTTGGGGGTGAACATTAGAGACATACACCTACCTTAGTGCCTGAACACAGATTTTCAGTGCCAGGTTCTCTGCTCTCAAGTAGGTGATGCTCGTTACCTGGTCTGCTGTCCACATTCAAACATCCTATTGTCCCTCATGTGACACACAAGGGACTTTGTAACTCTGAGTTGGGGCCCCTCCATGGCAGTTGTCAGTAGAGCTGCAGAGAGAAAGCTGAGCACAGGGGACAAACTCACCCTCCACAGAGGGAAGTTCCCTGCCCAGGAACCAGACCCCTTAATACAGCCCCCGGGAGCTGCCCTCCTGAGACCTGGGGTCCCTGACTTGCAGGGTAGTGCCTGAGGTCATGTAGGTAAGTGCAGTGGAGAGAACAGCACAGCTCTGTCCTCCTCACACTGGCACATGGATGATGTGGCCTCACTGTTTGTGCTTCTATCTGGAAAGTACATTTGGGATTGAGTGACAAATCAATGTGTGAACTCCATAAAAAGGACAACAGCTTTGTAAGATATTTTCATCACTGATATTAACAGCATTATCCACCTTAGAGGCAGAATGGTCTCTGTGAGGCCTCACCTCTGGTTAGACAAGGAACACCTGCTGCAGGCCTGAGATGCCACACCTGGGACAGGTCACCCACCATCACCCCAGTGCCCTCCCCACTGCACTGAGTGATTTAGATCTGTTTGTTTATTCATTTAGTTTTTAATTCTTTTATTGTTGTTCAAGTACACTTGTTGGCACTTAGCCCCCACCTCCTCCCACCACAGCCACCCCCACCTCCCTCCCCTGCTTCCACCCCTTTGGTTTTGTCCATGTGTCCTTTATAGTTGTTCCTGAAAACCCTCCCCCTCCCCCCATTATTCCCTCCCAACCCCCCTCTGGTTACTTTCGGTATGTTCTTAATTTCAGTGTCTCTCCCTAGATTTTGCTTGCTTGGTTGTTTTGTTGATTAGGTTCCACTCAAAGGTGAGATCATATGGTATTTTTCCCTCACCACCTGGCTCATTTCACTTAGCATTATGCTCTCCAGTTCCACCCATGCTGTCACAAAGGGTAGGAACTGCTCCTTTCTTTCTGCTGTGAGTATTCCATTGTGTATATGTACAATTGATTTTTGATCCATTAATATATTGATGGGTACTCAGGTTGCTTCCAGTACTTGGCTATTGTATATTATGCTGCTGTGAACATTGGGGTGCATAGGTTCTTTTGGATTGGTGTTTCAGTGTTCATAGTATATGATCCCAGCAGTGGAATTTCTGGGTCAAAAGGCAGTTATATTTTTAGTTTTCTGAGGAAATTCCATATTGTTGTCCACAGTGGCTGCACTAGTCCTTATTGCCACCAGCAGTGTACTAGGGTTGCCTTTTCTCCAAATCCTTTCCAACACTTGTTTGTTGATTTTTTCGTGATGGCCATTCTCACAGTGTGAAGTGGTATCTCATTGTGCTTTTAATTTGCACCTGTTTGATGGCTACTGATGCTGAGCATCTTTTCGTCTGTCTCTGGGTCCTCTGTATGATCTCCTTGGGAAGTGTCTGTTCTAGTGTGATGTCCACCCTGCCTGGTTTTAGGAGCCGTAACCCCCCGTGTCTAAGGCTGAGTGAGAAACCTCTGAGAACCAGGAGGCCTAAGGAGACAAAACTTATTTCCGTGAACATGGGCACTGCCTGCTCTGCTATTCCCTTCAGCTTGGTCGGATAGTCAATGATGGGCAACCATTCTCTGGAAAGAATGGACCTAAGACAGACACAATCATGTGGGAATAAGCCATCAGGGAAGAGACTCAGGGGGCTGTGGAAGTGAGGGAGAGATTGACATCACCCCTGCCCCCTAGGCTTTGACAATAGCCTGAGTCCTTGTTCTGGATGTGAGAGATCCAAGTCTCCTGGATGCCTTTGTCTACTCCGCCCGACTCAGGGCCTGCAGAAACAGCAGGGGTGGTGAGGCTCAGACTAGAGTCAGCGGATACCTGGGGTAAATTAGACCTGGGGCATAAGATATGTAAAATCCTGTGAGACCTGCTTGCTAGGATGCTCTTGGATGTGTAAGCTCTGGCAGGAAATGAAACTAATCCTGTATCTGTTAGGTGATACCAACCCCAAAACTCAGCGTGAGCTCTTTGAACTATCTACCTGTTTTTTATCTTGCCTGCTAGATGATAAATCCACATTCTCTATCTGTTCACCTACCCAATACTACCTAATAAAAAGCCTATTGAGGTGGCAGCTTGGGGCACTCTCCTTTGAGAGAGTGGCCAGGCCACTCGCAGACACCCTCACCTTGAGAGGGTAGCCATACCATTCCTATTCCTCCACAGGACTCGGTAGTCCGTGTGTATGTTTTTCTCATGACTTGTGAGCATCTACAACATTTGTGATCACCACGGGCCGGTGGTTTGCAACATTTTAGCATTTTGCCCATTTTTTAAAATTGGGTTGTTTGTCTTCCTGGAGTGGAGTCATGTGAGTTCTTTATGAATTTTGGAAATCAAACCCTTGTCGGAGGTATCATCAGCAAATATGTTTTCCCATATAGGCGGTTCTTTTTTCATTTTAATGCTGCTTTCTTTAGCCATGCAGAAGGTTTTTAATTTGAAGAGGTTCCATTTGTTTATTATTTCCTTTATGTCCCTTGCTCTAGGGGACATATCAGTGAAAATATTGCTGAGTGGAATGGCTGATATTTTCCTGCCTAGGTTTTCCTCTAGGACTGTTATGGTGACATGGCTTATATTTAAATCTTTTATTCACCTTGAGTTTATTTTTGTGTATGGTGTAAGTTGGTGATCAAGTTTCATTGTTTTGCATGTATCTTTCCAGATCATCCAACAACATTTTGAAGAGAGTATTTTTACTCCAATTTATGCTTCTTCACCCTTTGTCAAATACTAATTGACCATAGAGACTTGGGTTTATTTCTGGTCTCTCTGTTCTGTTCCATTGATCTATGTGTCTGTTTTTGTGCCAGTACCAGGCTGTTGTGATTACAGTGGCCTTGTAATGCAGTTTGATATCAGGTATTGTGATCCCTCCTACTTTGTTCCTCTTCCTCAAAATGGCTGCAGCTATTCAGGGTTGTGTATGGTTTCATACAAATTTTTGAAATGTTTCTTCTATGTCTGTGAAATATGTCATTGGTACTTTAATAGGGATTGCATGAATCTGTAAATTGCTTTGAGTGGTATGGACATATTTGCATATGAACAACTACTACATTAGGCCACACTACCAAGACAGAGAGTCAAAGCAGCTCTACCTACCACCTAGAAACAAACACAGAGAAGCTGTCAAAATTAGGAGACAAAGAAATGACAGAGCAAACCAAATCTTCATAAAAAGTAATAAACAAAATAGAGATAAGCACTGTGTCAGATGCGGAGTTCAAAACACTGGTTATAAGGATGTTAAAGGAATGTAGTGAGAATCTCAACAGCATGAAAAAAAACACTCAGAAATGAAAGATATACTAATGTAAATTTAAAAAAAATACAGGAAAACAGTAGTAGAGTGCATGACTCAGAATCAAATCAATGATTTGGAATATAAGGAAATAAAAAAGGCAGCCAACAAAAATGACACAAAGAAAAAAAGAATCCAATAAAATGAGGATAGTGTAAGCAGCCTCTGGGACAACCACAAGCATTCCAACATTTGCATCATAGGGATGTCCTCGAAGAAGAGAAAGAGCAAGAAAATGGAAATCCATTTGAAAAAATATTAAAGAAAACTTCCCCAATGTGGTGAAGGTAATAGACATGCAAGATCAGGAAGCACAGAGAGTCCCAAACAAGATGGATGCAAAGGGGGCCACCCCAAGACACATCAAAATTAAAATGCCAAAGGTTAATGATAGAGAATATTAAAAGTAGCAAGAGGAAAAGCAATAAGTTACCTTTAGGGGAATTCCCATGAAATGGTCACCTTCTCAAAAGCAACTTGACTGATCAGAATGGATTTAAAAGAAATATTTGAAGTTATGAAAAACAGGGAACACAATTGCTCTACCCAGTTAAACTATCATTTAGCATCAAATTGCGGACAAGTGCTTCCCAATCATGTACCATGTTCATGGACTGGAAGAATTAACATCATCAAAATGTCCATATGAACAAAAGCAATTTATATATTCAACACAATCCCTAATAAAGTACCAATGACATTTCACAGGTATAGAACAAACATTTCAAAAGTTTATATGTAACCATAAATGACCCTGAATAGCTGCAGTGATTTTCAGAAAGAACACCAAAGTAGGAGGGATCACAACACCTGATACCAAACTGTCTTACAAGGCCATTGTAATCACAACAGCCTGCTACTGGCACAAAAACAGACACATAGATCAATGGAACAAAACAGAGAGCTGAGAGATAAACCCTAGTCTCAATGCTCAATTAATATTTGACACAGGGAGCAGAAGCATAAAATGGAGTAAAAATAGCTTCTTTTCTGTTTTATTTATTTTTATTTTTTTATTTTAGATCATTCAGTACAGTTTCTATCCTTTATTCCCATTCCAGCCCACCCACCCATCCCTCCCATTTCCAACCCCCCTAGTTTTGTCCATGTGTCCTTTATATTTGTTCCTGTAAACCCTTCCCTTCTCCCCTGAAATTCCCTTTCCTCTCCCCTCTGGGCCCTGACAACCTTTCCTCTATTTCAGTGTCTTTTGTTATATTTTACTTGTTTCTTTGCTCTGTTGTTCAGGTTCTGGTTAAAGGTGGGATCACATGCTATTTGTCTTTCAATGCCTGGCTTATTTCGCTTAG
>CM052546.1:69498724-69520297 GCA_028533065.1 Trachops cirrhosus
TATTTTAGTTTATTCAGTACAGTTTCTATCCTTTATTCCCATTCCAGCCCACCCACCCATTCCTCCCCTCCTCCCTCCCCTTTCCAACACCCCTAGTTTTGTCCATGTGTCCTCTATATTTGTTCCTGTAAACCCTTCCCTTCTCCCCTGAAATTCCCTCCCCTCTCCCCTCTGGCACTGACAACTCTATTTCAGTGTCCTGGGTTTCTATTTAACCCTCATTGACGTTCATGCACCGATCAAGGCATCACAGGTGAGAACTCAGGCACTGCTGGTCAATACTCAGCCTCTCTTTCCAAGCTGGTCTTCTTTGTGCTTGGTCATGGAGGAGCTGTGTGATGTTCCACGTGTGGACTTCATGTCCTCAAATCCATCAGTCCCCCAGGCACTGAGTTCTTGCTCAGTTCCTGGGACAGTCACAAGCATCTCTTTTCGTTTTCACTGTCTGGGGAATGTGACAGGTAGCTCCTACCTAGGAGAGCACTGAGAACGTCCACATTTTCACAGGACCCTAGCCTGTGCTGGATTTCTCAAGCATGTGTCAGGTATGTGTGCACCAAGTCAGTTCAGACACTGCATGTTTATCCTCTGTGTAGATGCAGTCATCATGTGTTATCACACTTGGGAACTGCATCATGTAAACACCCTTTCTCAGGAACTCTTCACAGAAATATGATAAATCACATAAATCTCTATCATTTAAGTGAATGCCTGTCACTAATGTGTGCACTAAGCCATCAGGAAGAATCAGCACTGTGTGACCCCATAGAGGTGAAGTTTTTGAGTCGGCACAGCTCATGGACACAGGCGGTAGGATGGTGTTTGCAGCTCTGGAGCAGGAACTTGGGAAGCAAATGTTCCCTACCTGGAAGGTCCCATCATGAGGTGGAGTCACAGACGGGGGTCTGCTGTGGAGCTCAAGCCTGGAATGAGTCACAGTGTGTTTTTCTGTCAGGGTTTTGTGGTGGACACATCACATATGAAGGGTTCTTACTGTGACAAATTGACTGGAGAGGGGCCATGTTAAAACAGAGTTGGAGCAGCCATTCCAGACAAACTACCTAACACATCTTCCTTCTCCAACCTGTGCAGTGTGTGGACTCAGCACAGTCACCTTTGCACTGGGTCCCAACACTGCATTTCACACAACTGTTTGCACAGATAACAGGGAAGATGTATCCTGACTACTGGACTGAAAATTGCAGACAATCTGAATTTGCACCCCCACATGCAGTTAAAGACTAACTTAGCTTGTCTGCATGCAGGGATAGAAGTTCCTCCCCTCTAGTCCTGAACCTGCATCTCCTTTTCTCACAAATACCCCTTGCTTTCACCCCTACTCAGGGCAGTATTCAGGCTTCTGCCTGAATCTGTTTCCTAAGTAACTTTTCTTTTTTAATCTCAGTTGCACACTGGATTTCACTCACTTTGTTCTTTTATTTTTACAGTATAATTAAAAGGCAATCCTGCTGTAAACACTACACAGATGAACCCTGAGGACACTGTGGTGAGTGAAGGGACACAGACATAGTTGAGTGAACACTACACAGTCCCTCTTACATGAGGACTCTCAGACAGTCCAGACACAGCACCTGGGAGCAGCGTGGTGGTTGCCCAGAGCTGGTAGGAGGGGAACAGTGAGCTTCCTTTCCAAAGATACATCCTGTTATGCAGGGTGGTTGGGTTCCAGAGGTCAGCACCCATCACTGCACCTGGGGTTAACAAGCAACACGTGTATTTGGTTTATGTCCAGTGTAGATCTCACATGGAGTTCTCACCACAGCATAAAAGGGCAGATGGGACTTCAACTCCAGTGTGAAGGCATTAAGAGGTATAATGACATCAGTCCTAGTCAGAATGCAGAAATCGTTTCTAAAAGCTCTGCTTGGAGTAGGGGTGATCCTATTGGAACACTGACGATGAAGAAGAATGCACTCCAGAACAGATTCCAATAGTGATAACACCTAGACAACATACACTAAGGCATACACCCTCCCTTCCCAATCCTAGTACAGCCAATGCATTCAAGACAAGTATGTCCAAGAGCACAGACTCTGTGCTGCCAGCCCCTGGTCACAGGTTCCTTTTCCAGAAGAGAAGATGTCAGTATCCTGCATTCATCCCCCAGCTGCTGGCTACAACACTGAGATCCACACAGCTGCCACCAAACTACAGGACTCAGTCTGTCCAACTGACATCACTCCTGGGATGGAGGCCATGTCCTGAGTACAGCCCCCCTGGGACGCTGAGTCCCTGAGACACTCATCCGGTCTTACCTGGCAGGGTTCACCTACCAGGACAGGAGGGTAATGGACACCAGAGCTACCACATCATCGAATCTGAGCACTCAGCTCCTTACTGAGTGTGCAGTACAGCCATCTTTGGGGACAGTGCTGTCCCCAGCAGCAGGTGAATAACCTGTGTCACAGTTTTCTCAGGAAAATGGCTAGTAATCAATCATCAGGTAGAGTCCAGATCTATCCCCATGGTGATGAAGTCATTTCCAGCAGTGTGTGGAGGTGCTGAAGGCCTGGGAAAGAAGAAAGACCCTTGCAGGGGACAGAGATCAGTGGAGTCAGCTGCCATGGGGTCTTGTCCTTGTGGGAGAACCAAGAACAAAGGAACCTGGAGGAGACAGCTGCTGTCAGGACAACAGCAGACCTGGTGGTGGACACTGTGCATTCACAGCAGCCTGGAGGTGTTTATTTCCATGTATGGAGCCATCCATTCATCAGGCCCTGCTGAGAATGAGTGTGGCCAGTCTACACAGAGTGCAGCTTCCTGCCTGGTAACAGTGAGGAAGTTTCAGAAAGCCCCACCCCCCATTGTCCTCCTGGGGTCAACCAGTGAGCACCAGGACATGCCCCTTTGGAGTCTCTGAGCCTGGCACATTCCACACTGAGTGGTCCCTGAGACTCACCGGCATTGATTCCTGTGTTACCTGATCATTATTTTCATTTCTGAGTAGATTCTATTTATCCATGCTCCCCAGTTTACTTACTTCAAAATTAGAAAAAACTTTTGGGATGTCTGTATCTTCTTCAAACACAAATAAAGGGTCTATAATTATGATATATTTTCCTATGAACATGGAATTTGTTCTTTTGGATCAAACATTCCCTGGTCACATTTTAAGTATAATTTCATAATAAACTATGATGCACTTTCTTAAGAAAGCAAAAAATATAGGAACTTGGTGAAGAAGAGGTCGGTAGTCCCTGGTGATATTTCATTTGCAAACATGTTTACTTTCTTGTTTATTGTCTGTAGTGTAAACCTCAGAAATCAGATTCACAGAGAGGAAGGCATGGTCCCTGGATGCAGCTGTGAGCTCTGAGAGGAAATCTCTGCTCCCAAGAGGAAGATCCTTCAGTCCCCACCAGGTCCACATCTGCCCCTGGGGCTGTTCTCTATGATTGGTGAGGGGAGAGCGCCCTCTGGTGTCCTGAGTGGCCGCTGCAGGCCAGCCCTCCTGCCTCTGGCAGTGAGGTTTGTGACTGGGCTCACACTGACTTCCCCTCACTGTGTCTCTCCCACAGTAATACATGGCTGTGTCCTGGGCTGTGAGACTGCTCAGTGTTAAATAAACTTTGTTCTTAGAGGTCTCCCTGGTGATGCTGAGTCGGGATTTCAGCGCTGGGTTGTAGTTTGTATTTCCACCACTCCATATAGCACCGACCCACTCCAGCCCCATCCCTGGAGTCTGGCGGGTCCAATGCACAGCATAGCTGGTTAAAGAGAATCCAGAGACCGTGCAGGTGAGGGAGAGGGTCTGCGAGGGCTTCACCAGCCCTGGGCCAGATTCCTGAAGCTGCACCTGGGAGAGGACACCTGGGGACAAGGAACATCAGACCCTGTCAGTCATGTGCAGTCACCACTATCCCATAGAACTACTTCTGATATCTGAGACACTCACCCAGGGGGGCTGTCACCAAGCACAGGAGGACACCCAGCACTCTCATCTTCTATAGAGCACAGCTCTGCCTTCTCGAGGAACCTCAGCCCCCTGTCAGGAGACAGTTGTGGGCCCCCACAGCCCAGGGGACAATTTAAACTGGATGTGAGAAGGAAATTTGCATGTAGGGGACTCTGTTCTCATAAGTAAGGAGAGACTAAGGTCACTGCCCCATTTCCTTCTGGTCCCTGAGCACATGTCTTCTCTCAGACTCAATGGCATGGGTCAGGGATGGGAGTGTAGTTGGTTTACGAGACAACTTTGAATCACAACAGTGGAGAGCCCTTCTTTCCACATTTAAAAATTGAAGCTGGACTGCTTGAGGGACCACACTCTTTTAATTTCATGAATTATTCAAGTGGATATTAAAACAGATTAACATTATGCCCAAATATCTGCCCAAGTCTAAAAATACCACATGAAGTAGATTCATTGTTGCCAGGTTGGAAAATGTAATTTTATGAAAAATGGCAGTTTGTGTAAAATAAGAGTAAATAAAAAATTATTTCCCTTGACTTGGCTGAGGCACCTGGTCCTGCAGGTTCAGGTGCAGCATTTGTCTCAGTCCAACTGCAGGGAATGGGCCACACTGGTCAGGTCCTGCTGCCAGGAGTATAGCCCTGGCCCTGCAGCTGAGACAGGTGTTATACATTCTGTGTCCTTCCTTTCACCTCACTTTTCCCAGGGCCGTGGAGGTAGCCCCTTCCAACAGGTGAGCCACTCAAAAGGCCTCCCACATTCCTAGACCACATGAGGCCCTGAAGTCCTAGAGGCACCTTGTCCCAGAGAGACACAGGCACTGACTCTGGGCCAGCAGGTGTTCTAACGTGTGTGGGTGATGGTTCCTGCTTCCTGGTCATAGAGTCAGTTTGGAACCTGCCATCCCAACATTCATCTGAGACCCTGGTGGAAAGGAATATTGGGGATGATGAACTAGGAGGGTACTGGGAGCTCATGATGGGCCAACGTGATGGATGGAGGGAAAACAAAATGCAGAGCAGGTGTATCTTTCATTAAGTCACTAAACTGGGGTGAAATATATGATGAGATTTAACAGTCTGGGAAATGCACCAAATTTGCTTTCTCAAGTCTCACAAACCCTCCACACACAGAAAATTCCAACTGCTGAACCTATTATTTAATTGTGCTCGTTGAGGACTGGGACACATCTGACAGTCTGAGGACATACATAGAACACATGGGAGATTTCCACAGGTGACGAATGTCTCAGGAGATTCCCCCTTTGTTGATAAGAGAGCTGAGAGTTAGGGGTTGTTCCAACCACATGCGGATGAGGTGACATCTGTGCCAGAAATGGCACCACTGTCCTAGAAAAAAAAGGGGAAACATGTGAGAACCCAGGGCACCAGCCAGCATGACCAGCATGAAGGAAAGGGAGGTGGATGCCAAGGGAGAGCAGTGAGAATGACTCCTCCAGCAAGCAGCACACCTGTGCCTCAGGGGACACCTATGCTCTGAAATCCACTCCTGTCCCCTCCCCCAACTTGGAGGAGGAGAACTGAGCCCCTGCCCATGGACCTGACCAGCCCAGGGATGTGTGTGCTGAACTGCCCCAGAGGGCCCTCAGTCTGGACATGTCTTCCCCTGCTCACTTGTCCCTGTGATGTTGCTCTGAGATGAATTTCAGATGACACTTAGGTGTCTCTTGTCCCAGGTTTCCAGGAGCTTTAGAGAGCATGATACACAGAGAAGTGGAACCTGTTGACGGTCTCATCACTTTTGTCACTCCCATGCCAGATGAGCTCAGAGGGATACATTGGCTACCAGCTCAGGGGGACACTGTAAAGTGAAAATTCATGGTGACAACATGTCTCCCAAGAAGGGGCCATCTATTCTGGGCAGCAGGGTTCTGTGTGTGGTGAGCATCATGGAGGTTGTGGGTTCCCACCATCATCCTGTCTGCACCAAGAGGCAGAGAGTGCTGACCCAAAAGACAGGCCACCCACATTGCACCTACCTCAAAGAGACACTCAGGTCCTTGCAATGCCCTGCACCCTAAGGACATGTCTCACCCTCTGCCCTTGACCACATACACACACACCTCAGACACTGCACTCATCTCAGGGACCCCATGGCTCAAAATCCTGGACCAGTCTACCCTGTTTCCAGATTCCATTTCTCTGGAAACACCAAAGGGACAGGCACACTCTGTCTGAGGTTCTTGCCCTAAAATGAGCTCCTGTGAATGACCTTGCCTACCTGCAGTCCATACTCGATTTCAACCCTGCAGAGCCAGGAGGCAGCAGCTCTCCTGGAAAACATGTGCATACCTCTCATTAGTGCTGGTGTGGCATTTGGGATAAAATACACACTAACTAACAACCAGCACGTTTTTCAATTTTAAATGGAGACAGTGACATTAAGTATAGTCACACTACTATGCAACCATCATCACCTTCCAAATCAGAAATGCTAACTTTCTGATTTTGACTCAGTGCCCTTTGAGTAATAACTCCCCATGATTCCCCCACACCAGCTCCCCCACATTCTGGACTCTGTCTCCATGCCCTTGACCCTCCATCTCTCACAGACACGAATGCAGCCACTGTGATTCTGAGAGTGGCCCATTGAGTTTCCTATTGCATTGCTCTGTTTTTCACAAGAATGCAGTTGATTATAACCAGGTGTTTTTGCCATTTTTCTGATCAGGAAGGAAGGAGCACAGCACAGGGAAGGTGGACAACAAGCTCAGGTGAAAGGAGTCAACATGTGATCACATGAACTGGAGAGGAAGCACCTGTGACCAGAGGCTGTACTGACATAGGACAGACAGTAATAATTTTGATAGTGTGCTTGTGTTCCTCTGTCACAGTATCCTGTCCATTCTGGAAGGACAAGGATGAGGAGAAAGGGGAGGTGGAGACAAGGCCTATGTGACCTGGGAAGGGCTGATGGCATCCTGAGTCTGCTTGGCAAATTTGTTTCCAGCCCTTCACATTGAGTCTGTGCAGGTCTTTGCTCCTGAGGTGGGTCTCTGGTAGGCAGCATATGTGTGGGTCATACTTTCTTATCCATTCAGATACTCTATGTCTTTTGATTGGGGCATTTAATCCTTTTATATTTAAGGTTATTATTGATAGGTACTTATGCATTGCCATTTATGAACCTGTGTTCCTCTCTCTTTTTTCCTTCCTCTCCTTAAAGCAGTCCCTTTAAGCATCTCTTGCAAAGCTGGTTTGGTGGAGGTGTATTCTTTTAGACTTCTTTTGTCTGGGAAGCTTCTTATTTAGCCTTCTATCTTGATTGAGAACCTTGCTGGGTAAGTAGCCTTGGTTGCAATCCTCTGGATCTCATTACTTGGAATATTTTTTGCCATTCTCTTCTGGCTTAGAACGTGTCTATTGAGAAGTCAGCAGCTAGCCTTATTGGGGCTGCCTTGTATGTTACTTCCTGTTTCTCCCTTGCTGCCTTTAAGATTCTCTCTTTGTTTTGAAATTTTGCCATTTAAATTATGATGTGTCTTGAGGTGTGACTCTTTGGGTTCCTCTTGATTGGAACTCTCTGTGTTTCCTGGATTTGTGTGACTTTTTCTCTCATCAAATGAGGGAAGTTTTCCATCATTACTTTTTCAAATAGGTTTTCTATCCCTTGCTCTTCTTCTTCTCTTTCAGGTATTACTATTATAAAGATATTATTACATTTCATATTGTCTTACATTTGTTTTAATCTCTCTTCATTCTTTCTGAGCCTCTTTTCCTGTTCTTGCTCTTTCTGGCTGTTTTTTTCTACTTTGTCCTCCAGTTTGCTGATCCAATTTTCTGCTTCATGGATCCTGCTTTTGATTCCTTCTACTGTGTTCTTCAGTTCAGAAATTGTATTCTTCATTTTCTCTTGTCCCTTGTTGATAGTTTCTATTTCCTTTTTCATGTTGATATAGTTTGCAGTGAGTTCATTTTAGCTTCCCTGTAGTTTCTGGTAACTCATTGAGAGTTCGTTGAACTTCCTGAGAATCATTGCTTTGAACTCAGTATCTGATGGTTGAGTTGTCTCTATTTCATTTAGCATTCTTTCTGAGGCTTCCTCCTTTCCCTTCATTTGGAGATTGTTTCTTTGTCTTCTCATTGTTCATGAGACTCTTCTTGCTAGCCTCATCTTCTTAAATTGATCTATTCTGGCTCCCTGGCTTTATGGTGTGTACTTCTGTGGTAGAGTAGCTGTGAGATTCAGTGGTACAGTCTCCTTCTGGTATCCAGGTGTTCACAGCTTATACCTAGTCTTTTTTATAATCAGTTGGATGGGTAAGGAAAAATGGCTAAGACAGGAAGAGAGTACTCTATGATATTTACAGTAGCAGCCAGTAGAGAAGTGATAGGAGATCCTTTGACTATGTATAGTGTTAACTGTGATCTTCCACCCCAGTAGCCACTTTTTAGAAAGGATAGAAAGGAAATAAGACTCTTGTTGGGAAGGAAAGGATTGTGAGTTGGATCTAGAAAACAGTGAGATTGTGGGAGGTAAGATTCTGAGGTAGAGTGAGAGTAAAGGGTAGTAAATTGGTGTAGTATGTGAGAGAATAGAATTAACCACTACAGTAATAGAGTTCAGGAAACTGTGAAGTGAGCTAAGGTCTGTGAGGGGTGTTGTGTAGTATTTACAATTGTATGGAATAGCTATTATTTACAGTAATATTAGAGCAACAATCATATGACAGAATCTATGTGATGTAGATAACACTAATAGGGAGTATTGAGCCTTGAGTAGTGTACTAATGGATCACAAATGAAAGACAGTAAATTAGCAATACACTATGAATGAGATAACACAGGAAATCTATCAAGTGATACAATATAAGCAGGCAAGCAAAGGAGACTATACATAAAGAGGAAGAATACTAAAATAATATTACAGTAAAAAGTGTAAGAATAATGAAATAATGATAATACAGATACGCTATTACTTGCAGGTTCAAAAACAGAAGGAAAAAAGCTGAAGATGGAAGGAAGAGATAAATTTGGAAAGAAAGGGAGAAGGATCAACACTAGAAAGAAGTAGAAGCATAAGGAATTGAATGATATGAAAATAATAAGGATTAAAAAATAAAAATTTACTTAATAAAAAAAATCAAGCAAAAAAGGAAAAAAAAAAAGAAAGAAATACAAGAACCTTTTGTTGGTTTCAAACTGGCTAAACCAGTTTTTCTGGTTTTGCTGGCTGCAGCAATCTTAGGGGTGAATGCCTGGCTTTTTTCTCTTCCTGTTCATAGCTCAGTCAGCCTGTGGTGCACTGTCTCCAGGTCCAGCGCGCAGGCCCAATGCCCCTGGAAGGGCCCCTGGCACCGGATCTGCGTGCTCCCCAGCACTCCCTCCGGAGACAACTGTGGAGCACCTGCACCTTTTCCAGTTTCCTGGGTGTGATCTCTGTGGATCCCAAGGGGCACGCAGTCCCCCCACCCCATTGCACAACCTGGGCACTGGAGATCCCGATGAACACCTGCGCCTTTTCTGTGCTCACGGCTGTAGGCACCAGGCATTCCACCAAAGATCACTCTCTCCGGGTTGGGGTGCCAGCACACTACCCGGCCGTCCTTGGACTCATTGGCTGGGCCACAATCTCTCTAGAGCAGGTCTGGCGCCTTTCACCCGGGTGTGGGATCCGGGTGCTCTTCAGCACTCTGTCCAAAGTTCACCGCAGAGTGCTCACTCCTTTTCCAGGTTCACGGGTGTGTACTCTGTGGATTCCGAGGGGCTCGCACTTCCCCCAAATTCACGGCCTGGGCACCGGGGATCCCACAGAACGCCCGCACTTTTTCCATGCTCACGCCTGTAGGCACCCCGCCTTCCACCAAAAATCACTCTCTCCCCATTGGGGCACCCGCGCAAGGCCCAGCCATCTTTGGTCACACTGGCTGGGCCATGATCTCCCCAGAGTCCGCTCCATAGTCCTGCGGATCAGTGCTGCTCAGTCCTTGTTTGGCCAGGAAGGGAGTGGTTGACCCAGCTCCCCTACCCCAAGAGCCCTGCGGCAGCCCCCAGAGCTTCAGGGCTGGGGCTGCAACCTCCCTGGTCCCCGAGCTGATCCCTGGGCCATTATTATCCTGAGATAATCTCCTTACCATCTGGTCTTTCAATGTCTGCTTCAATTTTTGATCTCCTATTTTCATATATGTTGTGATAATGTTGACTGTTTTCTGTGGTCCTCCATAGAACAGCTAGGTTTTTCTCCCATGTGAAGAGGGAGGTGGAGTGTACTCCCTCCTACCACGCCACCATCTTCCCTCTTGGTTGGCTATCTCTTGGTTGCTTAAAAGGATGGGTTCTGGGGCCTTCAATTGTTCTTCTGTTTGAGCCATCTCTCTCTCTCTCTCTCTCTCTCTTTTTTGGTCTTGTCATGTGTGTTATGTATGAGGGGTGGAGCCTTAGGTGCTCACCAGGGTAGGGCACCCCAGTAGCTTGGTTGTGATGCTGTATGTGTGGGCAGGGTCTGAGAAGGAACAATGATGCTTCCTTTGCTGTCTTTAGGACCTCAGTCCCTTCAGCCACTTTTCCCAAGCAAACTGGGCCCCTCTGGTGCCTGTTCCCATGTGGGTGAGCCTGTGCACCCTGCGGGACCTTCCTTTTCAATCAGTGCCCCAAGGCTCTATTTCCCAGTGCTGGGAGCCTGAGTTGGGCTCACTGCCTGGCTTCATGATCGCTGCCTCACCAGGTCTGTAAGTCGCCACGCACCAGCCTGGGTCCATCAGCCACCACTTGTGCACCCAGGGTCTGCCCACTGTGGTCTTGGGTCTTGCGCACCACCCCAGTTGCCTTGCATGTTCCAGTTGCCTTACAAGTCTCCAGTCCCAGTGCTCTCTGCTCTCTGCTCTGTGACCAGTGCATGGCTGCCTGGCTCCACCCCTCCTACGAGTCTGGATGAACTTGTCTAATTTAACTCCTTGGGTGTCCGACTTCCATACAGTTCAATTTCCTCTCTGTTCTGGTTGTTATTCTGTTTCTAAATTGTTGTTGTCCCTATCTTGGTTGTGTGAGGAGGCACAGTGCGTCTACCTATGCCTGCATCTTGGCCAGAAGTCCCAACTTTAAATTTCCATAATTTCAAAGAACTAATAAATAGAGCTAATCAAAATAAAAAGTTTTAAATAAAGATATATATGTGTGTGTACACACACACACACACACATATATATATGTCCATGTAAACACCATTTTAAAAATGTTAATTACTCACTTTTAATTGTCACTAAAAATCATGGTTTCTAAGAATTAGGAATTCTAATTAAGTTGGAAAGAAATTTTTTTGATAGTAGAAGCTATAAAGTATGAAAACACAAGTTGAAAAAAAGAATTTGTTCTAATGTTGGTCATTTTTAACTAATTTTAAAAATAAATAAAAGGGACTGTATACATTGCAGAAAGACTGTGTACAAAACAGAGAGCTTACACAAATTAAAGTTATGTTAAAAAGAGATCTTGAGAGGAAATTGAATAGTTCAGTTGAATCATGAATTCAATTAGGTAAAAGAATCTAAATATCAAAAGTAGCTAAATCAGAATCTGTTTGGTTGTTCTTCAGTTAGTTAAAAGTTAAAAGCAGTTTTACTTTGCCTAGAAAGAAGAAATTGTATACTTTTTAAAAGTTCTGTGTTATATTATGTTAATCAGGTAATTGATTATTTATAAACACATATTCTTTATTGTAAGAAGTAAAATTGTGCTAGCCTGTATTTCTGTTTTATACCTTTACTTTTACACTGTGTAAATAATACCCAGTAATTTAATATTGTTTCATACTGACATATAATCTTTTGGTCAAATATATTTGACCAGTTTTCCAGGTTTTAATTTTTAAGAGACTTTTCCTTGACCCAAAATTGGCTTTTGGCCATTGCAATGGTTCCTGGAATGCTGCATGGATTTTACATTGTTCTCATAAAGATGAAAGTTTGAACCAATTATGCTTATTTGATACTCTTCTAGTGCATGGGAAATTTTGTCAAATAAAGAAATATGTTCTATTTATACACACATAACTTTATTAGTAATATGGATGTTTACAGATTATATAAACATCTCCAAGAGTCTATAAAGTACTGGTATAACCTTATTTGTAATTTTAAGATATCTTAAAATGTTATTACAGAATACAGATCTGTCAATTGCATTATAATCAGAGCTATAAACATGTAATTTTAAGTTTCTTTCTGTGTCTTTTAGGGACAGTCATTGTTCAATCCTGATGCATTAACAAACATGTTACATCTTTGGAAAGATCCAAGGGAAGAACTATGACTTATTTTGAATTGTGTATTTCCGAGAATAAATTTTCATATTACATTTTTGAATGACATAAAGATTACTATGATTTCATGGAATAACTGAATTTATAAAAATACTGGCAAATAATCTGCACAAATAAAATTTATCATGAGACTTCCGACCAAGATGGAGGCACAGGTAGATGCACTGTGCCTGCTTGCACAACCAAGATAGGGACAACAACAATTTAGAAACATAATAACAACCAGAACTGACAGAAAATTGAACTGTATGGAAGTCAGACACCTAAGGAGTTAAAATAGATACGTTCATCCAGACCGGTAGGAGTGGCGGAGTTGGGCAACTGGGCACTGGGTCCTGGAGCAGAGGAGAGAGCATTGGGACTGGACACGTAAGGCAAGACTGCAGTAGGCAGACCCTGGGCTCTCAATTGCTGGCGGGCAGACCATGGCCAAGGGGTGTCAACCAGCAGACCCAGCGAGGCGACGATTGTGAAGCAAGGCACTGTGCCCAACCCAGGATCCCAGTGCTGGGAAATAGGGCCCTGGGGCACTGATTGAAAACACCTGTGGGGGTTGAGGCATAGGGAGAGACTCCCAACTTCACAGGAGAGGTCGTTGGAGGGTCCCACGGGTGCACAAGCCCTCCCACATGGGAATTGGCACCAGAGGGGCCTAGTTTGCTCAGGGGAAGTGGCAGAAGAAACTGAGGTCCTACAGAGAGTGGAGCAAGCACCATTGTTCATTCTTGGGCCCCACTTCCACATACAGCATCACAACCCAGTCACTGGGGTGCCCTGCCCTGGTGAACACCTAAGGCTCCACCCTTCATATGTAACAGGTGCAAAAAGAACAAAAAAAAAAAAAAGAGAGAGAGAGAGAGAGATGGCTCTAATAGAAGAACGATTGAAAGCCCCAGAACCCATCCTTTTAAGTGACCAAGAGATAGCCATCCTATCAAATGCACATTTCAAATCCCTGGTGATCAAGATGCTCACAGAATTGGTTGATTTTGGTCACAAACTAGATGAATAAATGAGGGCTACAATAAGTGAAAAGAGGAAAAATGCACAGGGAACCAATAGTGATGGAATGAAACATGGGTTTCACATCAATGGAGTGGAGCAGAAGGAAGGAAAAATATATACAACCAGAAAAGAATAAAGAAATAAGAATTCAAAAAATTGAGGAGAGGCTTAGGAACCTCCAGGACATCTTTAAATGTTCCAACATCCGAATTATAAGGATACCAGAAGGAGAAGAGGAAAAACAAGTGGAAAAGATATTTGAACAAATAATAAAGGAGAACTTCCCCAATCTGGCAAAGGAAATAGACTTCCAGCAAGTCCAGGAAGCTCAGAGAGTCCCAAAGAAGTTGGACCCAAGGAGGAACACACCAAGGCACATCATAATTACATTAGCCAAGGTCAAAATGAAGAAGAGAATCCTAGAAGCAGCAAGAGATAAGGGGCAGTAATCTACAAAGGAGTTCCCATCAGACTGTCAGCTGATTTCTCAAAAGAGATCTTACAGGCAAGAAGGGGTTGGAAAGAAATATTCCAAGTCATGAAAGGCAAGGACCTACATCCAAGATTGCTCTATCCAGCAAAGCTTTCATTTAGAATGAAAGGGCAGATCAAGTGCTTCCCAGATAAGGTCAAGTTAGAGGAGTTCATCATCACCAAGCCCTTATTTTATGAAATGTGAAAGGGACTTATCTAAGAAAAAGAAGATAAAAAATATGTAGAGTAAATGACAGCAAACTCACAGTTATTAACAACCACACTTAAAACAAAAACAAAAACAAACTAAGCAAACAACTGGAACAGGAACAGAACCACAGAAAAGGAGATCACATGGAGGGTTAGCAACAGGGGAGTGGGAGGAGGAGAGAGGGGGAAAAAGTACAGAGAATAAGTAGCATAGATGGTAGATAGAAAATCGACAAGGAAGGGCAAGAATAGTAGGGGAAATGTAGAAGCCAAAGGACTTATGACACATGGACATGAACTAAAGGGGGGGAATGTGGGTGGGAGAAGGTGTTCAGGGTGGAGGGGAATGAAGAGGGGGTAATGGGACAGCTGTAATAGCATAATCAATAAAATATATTAATAAAAAATTATCATGAGACAGAATGAAATGAAGATGATTGTAGTTCTGTGAATTTTGTTGAAAAGATTGCTAATTTTTAATCTTATTGTTTTCTCAGGTATAAGAAAACTACATATTTCTTAAAGCAGTTTGGATATTACATTCACATAATCAATATTGAGCCATTGATCTTTTTCTCCTTGTTTGATCACTCTGGAATTTGGGTACCTTTATGGATGAGTGTTATTATTTCCATGGCAATATAGTAGAGTAGATCCAGAAGGAACCTCATACATTTATAATAAAACACATATAGCCAATTTCTAACTGTGGTTTTGTTAATCAAGATTTTGACTGAGATACCATGTCTGAGAGAGACAAGCCAAGACTCTGGATATGAGCAACACTTTAAGGAATGAAGTATGTTTTTAAGCCAGTAAAAGCAGCTTGGGGAAACTGTGTGGTACCTTTCTTATTCAGAAGTCTATGGCAGCCTTTACAGGCAAGAAATGAAGGTTGCTTTCCTGGGAGATGGCAAGGAAGAACCTGAAGACAATATGGAGGACCTGAGAAATTGTGGAACTCATCCAGACTTATAGGAATTGCAGGTGAAGCCCAGTAGCAAACATGAGGCTTTGACTTCTCTGCCCCATGGGGCCAATTAAAGCTCAAAGTGGCAATTCTCTATAAGAGTCCAGCAAAACACATTGGAGAGAACCGACATAATAAATTACTAACACTGTTATATTTATGCAAATAATCAGACCGATTGAAACTGGACTTAATGCAGTCCATGAATTAGCCTTAATTTGGCTTTTTGATAAAAGTGAGGGTGATTCCACAGGGAGAAATGATGTATGAACAGATGCTGTACTACACAGTTATGGACATTAAATTCCAGTTCAGTGAATTGTGTGCAAAGTAATAGCGTTCTTTTATGAACAGAACTAGGCCCTAAATGTTTCTGGAATTTTCTTTTATAATATTGAGGTTAGTGACACATTTGACTCCTCCATGTCACAGGCCCTACTCCTAATCAGGGAGTACCGTGTCTGGGCACCATGGACACCATGTTCTGTGCCCAGGGCTCATCTCCCCTCTGACCAAGAACAGGGCTCCATTGGCTCTGAAGGAAAATGACACTCCTCTTCAGCAGCAGTTACAATGAAGATCACATGCTGTTTTTCCCTAAAAGGATTCAGAGCCACGTTCTTGAGGAGGAAATAGAGTATGCAGATAGACAGACAAAATGAGAGGAAGAATGGAGGGCAGGTACAGAAGGTCACAAAGACAGAAATCTCAGGTGCCTGGCAGCAGACGTGAGGAATAGGAATGAATAAAGAGACACACAGGCAGAACTGCAGTGGTGACTCAGATAATGAATGACGGGCCCAGGGGCTCCTCTGACACCTCACAACCATCATTATTTCTCCACAGGTGCCTCAGATACACTTCGGACCCAGGTACTCTGTATCAAACACCAAACTGACTTAAATAAAGAAACAGAGTTGGCCATATGGGTAATGAGGCAAATGCAGTAGCAGACCTCCAATTCATTCAAATGCCAAGTCAGATTTCAAGTTATCATGCTACTTTCTCTGTTTGACTGAATGTCTCACCATGTTTCTCTCAGCTGTATCCACACACATACACAGGGACTCTCATTCTCCATAAATTGCCTCTTAACATAGCAACAAGGAAAGCCCAGCTGATCCCCAACTCCATGGTGAGTGGTCTGTGTTCTGTCCTGAGGAGGGGATGGGAAAGCCTGGGAATCCTGGGATGGGCTCCTGTCCTAGAGCTGCAGGGTCCTGTCTGGGCTTCTTTTTGTGAGCAGAGGGGCCCAATTTTCATGACTTCCTACTACATATGGAGCTCTGTGGTTGGATAGTGACATGAAAGACATGATCCCAGAGTGTGACATTTCTAAGGACACATTTCTGTTAAGAATTACCTGAACCCTGCCTTGCACTGTTTAGCTCCTTTGTTTGGAGTTTTTTCCTGTAACCAAGAGGATGTGGCTTTGATCCCAGATTCGAGTGCATATGATTCCTGGTCTGGGTGTGTAAGTAAAGCAACCGATTTTCCCTTCTCTCTCTCTCTCTCTCTCTGTCTTTCCCCCTTTTTTTTCTTTCTATAAAAGCAAGGAAAAAGTGTATTCTGGTGAAGAGAAAAAATAGGAATAAAAATTAAATAATTACTTCCTACATTTCATCCTGTGCCCTCTCCAGTGACCCAGCTGTTCCAGGAGATGGACACACAACCTAGGAGATTAAATTGTGATAAGTGGGGAGGGATTTCAAATGAGAGATGCCTTTGAAACTCACCAGTACTGAACTCACCAAAGGGAATTCCACCCTCATGGACAGAGAAATTTTGTTTTCAGGAAACAGGAAATTCCTTCTGAAACCTTTTCCCCTACAAGTGATCAGAGTGTGAACTGAGAACACAGTGTGACCCTAGAGCATGGGAACACTGTGTTAGAGTGGGTAGAGCATCCGTGTGAATCATTGGGAGACAGAAATGTGAACTCTACAGAGAAGCAGACAGAGCTCCCAGGTCATGTTCACTCAGTGGAGTTTGGTGGTGAATGTGCATCAGTCTCAATGCCTCATCTTTTTTTCTAGACTCTGTGGTAAAACCAGGTACAAATGCTGGTGACAAAGAAGAAACTCAGTCATGACTAGATCTTAGGTGGAAATGTGGGTAGAGAATGGGGAGTAACTATGTTTAAATTACAGAAATTTCACTATGGAAAATCTTGATGAAAATCCTTAATACATAATAACAAATAAGTAAAATGCCATTGATAAGAATGTTATTTTCTTTATTCACCCATTAAAACATGAAAAATCATTCAAGTAACCTCCCATTACTGGAGCTGGTGGATCTAACTTTATATAAAGTGCTCATACTTGGCAGTTCAGCCTTAGGTTCACTGTCAGCATCTGTGTTTGTGCACCTGTGATGTCACTATAATCAGGAAGCAGGAGAGGGAATAGGTTTGGCACCCCTGGTGTGTCAATAGTTCATTTCAGAAGAACCATCTTCTTTCTCTCATAGGCCCTATTCATATCTGCTTGGGATCCTTGGTTGTGTGGCCTCCATGGTGGTAGACATTATGGGTGTCCACTGAACTTGAACCTGATGCACTGAGTGTATCAATGTGCAAATGAGAAAGGGAACTCCGTCCATGGTGATAAATTAATATGGACGGTGAGTGAAGCTCATCTGAACTGGCACACATGCAGGTCTGTCATTCCTCTATGCTGTGAGTTTCCTCATTGTTTAATCAGTTCAGTTTCTCATCCTGTATCTCAAATAGCCACACATAATATCTGGACTTAGTCAGATAAGAAAGCACTCAGTTGAAATTTATCCATATTTCAGGTTTGAGGTGAGGCCCACACATCTGTGTGGTGCATTTCAGAAAGACAGGTGTCATGACTAACTTCCAAGATTGGGCTCACAATTGTTTAGTCTCCATTAGGGGAAATTCAGGGAAAAACTCCAATGTATTAATGACTCTCATGGAGAACCTGAATCTGGTAGCATTTGTTGATGGATCACACTACAATATTAAACCTGGAGATTGGTGACCAGGACTAGTGTAATAGTTGAAACTTAATCAGCATTCATTCCTCCATCTGATATAAAAGCAGCACAGACTTCAGAGGGCACTGCAGATGCCAGGTCTTGTCAATCAGGATGAGAGCAGGAAAGAAACAGGGCTGGGGAGCAGTGTATGGTTTCTGTTCTTTGCTACAAAGTGGGTTCTCTCATCTCCAGGAAACTCCAACACGTGAACACCTGAGGAACTCTGGAAGCACTCATCCATCCTGGAGACTGGGGTAATGTGAGGGTGGAATTCAGTAAAAAACATAGTATGGAAGCTACGAAAGTGCTGCAATAACTTATTGTGCCAAATGAGCAGACTTAACCTGGGTAATTATCCCATCTGAGCCCTCAAAGGATATATGTAAATATATTCAAAGCAGTTGCTATGAAAGGTCAATGTTCAGCTCCTGATTTTAGTTAAAAAAAGGAATGGAAGATTTTATAGCTGTTTATCTTACTCAGATATTTGATGTCTCAATAACAGTGCTTGTTGGAACCAGATCATTTAAAACAAATCCTGTTAAACTCCCTATTAAACTGCACATTTGGGACAGACACACAGGTTTTACCTGCAATCAGTGCTGCAGTGAGAACTTCCAAAAACAGTGGAGGTTGTTCCCTGCACCTGTGGTTCCCAGAAACAGGAAAACCTCAGCAGCTGTGAAGGTGGGAACTGTTCAGAGACCAGTTCCAAAGAGCCCTCTGAACCATTTAGATAATTTCATCCAGCTTCACTGTCCTTGGGGCGTGAATATGTCGCATTTCTTGTGCAGGTGTTTCTGTGATGCCTGGAGGTCATTCCCTGACAAATCCGACTGCCCATTCAGCTGATAGAAGCTGATTGAATTTGCATTTTCCCACTTGTACATTCAGGGAAGGAGGTGCTCACAGTACAGCATCATCACAAACCAGCCCTGTGCAATGTGGTCAGGGCTCCTACACTCACAGTCACCACCACTCACAGTCTCTGCAAAGACTGGAAACAGCATTTTTACATAAAACTTATTTAAAGCCTCAGAAACCCTGAACACTTGAGTCCCAAAGTCCTCCCAATACCACTGGTGGCCCGTTGTTCTCCCCCCAGGACACATCAGTTGTCCTCTGTGACATGGGAACTGGAAGGACCATGCAGTCACAACTTTCACCCACAGCTGGTCTCTGCCCCACTGCATTAGGGCAGGACCATATGATGAAAATCGTCTCTATTTTATACCCCCACCTGAATCTTGTAGATTCAGCTGATGTGGGTCAGGGGGTTGGATGTGTCATTTGAATTGGTCACAAGAGTGTCTGAAAGAGACTCTTCCTATTGCTCACGTGAGAATGCTGTGTTTCCAACACATTTTCTCCCTGAGAGACATCATTGGTGACACACAATCAGGAACCCAGATAATTTTGCTGAGGGAAACTGTTAATGAAGAATAGATCAGCAGAAAACCAGCCCAAATCTTCAGCTGTACTTGCTACTGAGAAAGTCCTTGAGTTCAGGTACCCAAAGTGCCCCCTAGTGGTCGAAGCTCCTGCCACAGGAGGGTGTGTTTGGGCTCATGCTAACTTCCCTTCACCATGTGTCTTGCATAGTAATACACAGGTGTGTCCTCAGCTCTCAGGCTGCTCAGCTCTATGCAGGCTGTGTATGTGGATGCATCTGTGGTCATGGTAACTCTGCCCTGGAACTTCTGTGTATAGATTGCAGCACTATATTGAGGGTCAACTTGCCCCAAACATCCAGCTTTTTTCCTTGGGCCTGTTGCACCCAGTGAACAGCATACCTGGTGAAGGTGTGTCCAGAAACCTTGTGGGAGACATTCACTGAGGCACAAGATGTCCTCACTTCAGCATCCTCCTGCACCAGCTGAACCTGGCAGTGGACACTTATGAACACTATTCAGAGGTGGGAGAAAATCTCACTTCGCTGTCCCTGTCACCTGCTCAAGCCTGGAACTGCAAAGCTCCTTTACTCTGGCAATTGCAACCAGGAAGAGGGCTCTCCAGATCCAGTCCAGGGTGAGGGAGTCTATCATCAGGAATTTTATGGATGGCAGTGTTTGAGGGTGATGCTCAGGGAACACGCAGGCCCACATTCAAACTAGTCTACTTCTTCTCACTTGCCTATGCATAGGGAAGAACTTTTCATAGTTGGAGACATGACCCCACCTGAAAAAAAGTAGAGGACACAGGGACAATACTCCAAGGGAGTCTGAGGGTCCAAGTCCTACACAGTGTTGTAGGATATGTGTTCCCTGGCAGATCTCTGAGCTCTGTGAAGACATAGCTCCTCCCACTAAGGAACAAACTCCCACTGGACATGCTACTCATTGTAAACCCAACTTTGAGAGACATGGAAAGCTCCCAATTCTAGGCTTTCATGCCTGAATATATTATTTCTGGATTAGTGTGTCTACAAAATACTCCACCTACTGAGTTAATAAAACCATCCCTGTTCACAGTTCCTCACAATACAGATAAAAAGAAGTCCTACAAATACCATTGATTGTGGTTCTCATGTATCATGGAGTTTGGTGAAAGCCCAGATAGGATATTTACAGAAACCGCATGCGCAACTCTTCTTTTAGAGATTTTTTATTATTATTGTTTTTTAAAATTTATTTTTAATCATTATTCAACAACAGTTTCTATCCTTTACTCCCATTCCAGCCAAACCCACCTATCCATCCCCTCCTCCCTGCCATTTCCAACCCCCCTAGTTTTTGTCCATATGTTCTTTATATTTGTTCCTGTAAACCCTCCCCATTCTTCCCTGAAGTTCCTCTGAAATTCCCTCCCCTCACCCATCTGATGACCCTCAGCCTGTCCTCTATTTCAGTGTCTCTGGCAATATTTTGCTTGTTTCTTTGTTTTGCTGTTTAGGTTCCTGTTAAAGGTGAGATCATATGGTATTTGTCTTTCACTACCTGGCTTATTTCACTTAGCATAATGCTTTCCAGCTCCATCCATGCTGTTGCAAAGGGTACAAGCTCCTTCTTTCTTTCTGCTGCATAGAATTCCATTGTGTAAATGTACCACAGTTTTTTGATCCATTCATTTACTGATGAGCACCTAGGTTGTTTCCAGCACATAGCTATTGTAAATTGTGCTGCTATGAACATAGGGGTGCAGAAATTCTTTTGGAATGGAGTTACAGGGTTCTTAGCATATAGTCCCAGCAGTGGAATTGCTGGGTCAAAAGGCAGTTCCATTTTTAGTTTTCTGAGGAAGTTCCATAATGTTTTCCACAGTGGTCGTACCAGTCTGCAATCCCAACAACAGTGTACTAGGGTCTCTTTTTCTCCACAACCTCACCAGCACTTGTTTGCTGTTTTGTTTATGATGGCCATTGTGACTAGTGTGAAGTGGTATCTCATTGTGGTTTTAATTTGCATCTCTCTGATAGCTAGTGATACTGAGCATCTTTTCATGTGTCTCTGGATCCTCTGTATGTCCTCCTTGGAGATGTGTCTATTCGAGTTCTTTGTCCATTTTTTGACTGGGTTGCTTGTCTTCTTAGAGTGGAGTCGTGTAAGTTCTTTATATATTTTTGAGATTAAACCCTTGTCTGAGGTATCATTGGCAACTATGTTTTCCCATACAGTTGGTTCTCTTTTTATTTTAATACTGTTTTCTTTATCCGTGCAGAAGCTTTTTATTTTGATGAGTTCCCATTTGTTTATTCTTT
>CM052546.1:69538710-69590743 GCA_028533065.1 Trachops cirrhosus
TACCGTCTGGTCTTTCCGTGTCCGCTACAATTTTGATTTCTCATTTTCATGTAAGCTGCAATGTCCTCTTTAGTATGGTTAGGTTTTTCTGTCTTTTGAAACGGGAGGCGGCGTGTGCTCCCTCCTACCACGTCGCCATCTTCTCAGGTCTCTGTAAAATATCTATTCACAGGTTTTGATGCTGGCCATCTTGGACACTGATCTGTGTGGGGTTGGATGCAGGATAGAGTTGAGCAGAGCCTCTGGGTAGATTCAGATGATGAAGGTCAGATACATTGATGATTTATTGTAGTTGGGAACAAGAGTGTCTGCAAGAGGTTCAGCTTTTTGTCCATGTGAGAATGATGTCTTCCTTTACCAGAGATTTTTCTAACTCAGAGAGTTCAGAGTTCTCTGTAGAACTGCGAATTCAGAAAATATGCCTGTGAGAAACTGTTACGAGAAGAGTATGCACAGGAAACCAGACCGAAACTCAAATTGCCCCTGCTCCTGGGATGCTCCTTGTGTCCAGTGACCCTAAACAGCCCCTTGGGGTCTTAGTTCCTCCTGCAGTGAACTTTGTCTCTGGGCACATGCTAATTTCCCCTCACTGTGTCTCTGGCCCAGCAAGACCAGTGTCTTCAGCTCTCAGGCTGTTCAGGGTTAAATAAACTTGGCTCTTGGATGCATCCTTGATGAAGCTTAGCTGACATTTCACTGTTGGTTGTATGCTGTGCTTCCACTGCTCCATGTAACACCAACTCACTCCTGCCACTTCCCTGGTGCCTGGTGGGTCCAGTGCACACCATAGCTCATTAAAGAGAATCCAGAGACAGCATAGGTAAAGGAGAGTGTCTGAAAGTGCTTCACCAGACCTGGGCCTAACACAAGCAGCTACACCTTGGACAGGACCCCTGGGGATAAGGTGCATCTGTCCCTGTCAGTCACATGTTGTCAACACCATCCCACATACCCATGTCTGACATCTGAGACACTGACCCTGTCACCAGGCACAGGACTAGACACAACAGCCTCTTCTTCTTCTAGAGTACAGCTCTGCCTTCTCCAGAGACCTTGGCCTCATGTGGGGAGACAGCTATGAGTCCCCAAAGCCCAGGGAAGGTTGTGCCCTGGGACTGGAAGAGAAATTTGTCTGTAGTCAAGCCTTTCTCCTATAAGTAGAGAGGGACAGAGGACAATCACCCTGGTCACTCTGGGGTTTCTGTTGGGATATCTCTGCTCTTGAATTCACTCATCTTGTTTGTCAGGGGTAGGAGATCACTTGGATTATTAGACACAATGTGATGATATCAAAGGACAGCCTAGCCTTTGTGAGCATAAGAATAAATCATGGACTAGATGAGTAGGAAATATTTAGATTCTCGTGCATCTTACAAACAAATTCAGAGAGAAATTCCCCTTGTTCAGGCAGTTTCTAAATCCCAAAACTCTAGTATACATATAATTATCAAAAATTTATATATTGTCATACAAACAGTGTATACTTTGATAGAAACAATAAAGGAAAGTCAATAGTAAATACCCAATTTCTTCATTTCTGAAGTTTTATAAGATGCTGGTGAGTTTGCTTGGTAGGTTTATTGTGTTGCTAATTTCTTACATTTGTCCATTTACCACAGTTTAATTCACAGAGATATTCCACATGCACAGTGCTTCATGCTATTCAGCTCAGAATAAATGTCCTGAACAACCTTGTCCATGTGTCAACTCACAGAGCAAGTTTGATCCCCATCATCAGCCTCCCAGGGCTGAGGGCAGTGGGCACTGCAAGGGCTGCTCTTTGTGCTTTCAAGTCAATATCCCTGTCCAATGCAAATCTGTGCATTGAGAGTTCATCACCATCAAGAGAGTGTGGCAAAAGGGTTTTAACACATGTAGAGAATTTTAACATCCCTGGACATCCTCTGTGCTCAACCTCTCCCCCCTCATCCCCCAATGGCTTGCCGACTGTGACATCAAGTGACTGAGGTAGGTGCAACACAGTAATAATTATTCAGTAAGAGGTTACTTTGAACAAAATGCCACACTGTCATTATTATATATAATATATAATAATGTCTCAGAAGTTTGAAAACATGACATGCTTAGTTAAAATGATCAAACCTAAGTGAAGCCACAAACCTCCTTGGCCAATGCTCCTCCTGAGTGGTGTTACTGCCCATGCCTTCAAGCACACATCAGCCAGTTCCTTGTGATGTGGTGATTGGAAGGACCATGCATTTATGGATCTTACCTCCAGTAAATCCTGGACCTGGCTCCATGCTGTGTGGTAAATACTGAAATGGTTCATGGATTATATCCACTTCTAATGCTGCCTTCCTGCTAAATGCATTTAGGAACCTCCTATGACCTTTACCAAGGAAATTTGTCTGTGGAAAAGACATACTGGAGAAAAATTGCCCTAGAAGGAAAGAAACCCATCATGTACTTTTTACAACAAATAGGGCAGAAAATCTCCAGGAAGTCAGCCCTTGTGTTCATGTTACAATACAATCCTAATCCACCCTGGTTGTGGTAACAAACTACTGTTGACTGGGTCATTGCCAACAGCAGAAACATTTCTCACAGACCTGTGGGTGGGAAATATAAGAATAGATGCTGGCAGATTTGATGTCTGGTAAGAACCTGCTTACTAGTTCGCTATTTGTTCGCTGTGATCTCAAAGGGTGGACAGGGCAAAGAAGCTTCTTGACTCCTCCGTTATAAAGGCCCTAATGCTGTTCATGAGAGCTCCATCCTAGGACCAACCCTTGCCCCAAGTCCCCACCTCCTAATATCACCCATGGGCCTCTGGTTTTAACACCTGAATTTTTGAGTGACAAAAACACCAGCTCCTAGCAATAACGAATGAATCAAATCACGATTCCACCCAGATGGAAGGCTACTCCAGTAGAGCTCCCCAAACTGATCTCTAATTCCATAATTCCATAATTCTGTGGAATGTTCTCACCTTTGGGAGCAGAAAGGGGAGCCAAGTCTTTCAGAACAAGCTGACGACCTTGTCGAGTGGACAGATTCCACACTAGAATTGGAACTAAGATGTCATGTAATGTATTGTTATTTTCATTATTGCTTACATAAAACCATTATCCTCATTTTATAGGGACTGAAATCATTTTGTATGCATAATGGTAGGGAGGTCTGTGTTCTCACCCATGTTTCCTAGGAGTTCAGTGAACTAAGGAGCCAGGTTCTAGATTTTGATGTTCGATGCTGACATGTTAAGGTTCACCCCTCTCTCTCCTACTATGCACACCTGGGAAATCTGAAGTGAAATTGGGGATTCTCCCTAGTTTGCTGCAGGTGGTGATTGAAACCTCACAAACCCCTTGCGTGAGCAGGAACCTACCCGACCTTGTCACAAATGAACAATAAGATCCTGAACCAGATTCCTTACCTGTTATGAACCAGCCATTCCCGACTTGCTGAAAAGTCTGCACTGCTCTCAACAGATTCCTCGATGAAGTGGCAAACATATTCATCATCTCTCTCAGTGTGTGACACCCTAGACATCCATACCAAGGAATAGTGAGGGGTCCCCCTACCTCCACATGATGCCAATTGCTGTTGGTGTCATGGACATGAAGTGAAGTCAATGAATGTCCCCACCAAATTTTATTCCTTGGTGTTTTGTTCATACACATATGGTGCCCGCTGTCCAGCATGTATATGTCCTTCTTCTGACGGGCTTGGACTCTGAGCTATGCAGTGTTCCTGTGCTCTTGGGTCCTGCAAAGTCTCTGGATGGAATCAGCTGATTTGGTTCATAAGGTTTGGTAATTCATTAGGATAGGGATAAGCAAATGCATGTGACTCTGATGTTGAGCATGTGAGCATGTTTTCCTCCTACAACAACAAGCCACTATAATTCAGACACTGAAGAGGTCAGCACAGAACCATGAAGGGAGGGAGGTTCCCAGAGGGAAATCTCTGTGTGCAACGTTAACCCCACACCTGCCAGGAAACCAGCCCTTAAATTGCTGCTGCAGTTGCTCTCAAGCTGATCCCTGTGCTAAGTGTCACCCAAGCACCCCCTGGTGTCCAGAGTGTTTCCTGCAGCCCAGCCCTCTTGTCTCCCACAGGGAGGTTTGTGTCTGGGCTCACAGTGACTTCCCCTCACTGTGTCACTTGCACAGTAATACACGGCCTTGTCTTCAGCTTTCAGGTTGTTCATTTGCAGATAGAGCTCATTCTTGGCATTGTCTCTGGAGATGGTGGATCGGCCCTTCACAGAAGTGGTGTAGTATGTGCTACCCCCACTAGTAATGAGTGATACCCACTCCAGCCCCTTCCCTGGAGCCTGGCAGACCCAGGTCATAAGGTAGCTATGACAGTATGTCCAGAGGCTGCACAAGAGAGTCTCAGGGACCCACCAGGCATCAATAGGCCTCCCCCAGACTCCACCACCTGCACTTCACACTGGACACCTACAAACACAGAGATGTCAGGTCAGGAACCTGTCACACATTCAGTATTTCTCTCAGTCAAAGCCATTCTTATACTCAATGTCTCTCATTCTCCATAAACTACCTCTTAAAATAGCAACAAGGAAAACACAACTGAGCCAAACTCCACAGTAGGAGGTCTGTGTTCTGTCCTGAGCAGGAACTGGGGACACCTGGGAATCCTGGGCTGGGCTCCTGTCCCTGAGCTGCAGGGTCAGGGCTGGGTTGCTTTTAATGAGCAGAGGGGCCCTATTTGCTTCTCCTCCTACTATATAGGGAGTTCTGGAGTTGGAGACCTGCATAGAGGGCTGTGCCTCTGTAAAGGAGTTAGTGTCCCATGAAGTGAGGTCATGATAGCATTTAAATAACTAAACAGAGAATCATGGCCAGGGCTGGGTATTAACAAGTTGGCCACCTCTGGTGACAATGAGCCCAGCATCTGGGCCTATGCCCTCCCCACTGGCCCCACTGCCCCTCTGACCCTAATCCAGTACCAAGCAGGGCATATCGCATGAGGTTGTAGCACCCCGCTGTTGTAATGACAGCATGAATGAGTGTCTGTATCTAGTGTTACCTACCCTCCAGGGCTGTACACACCTGTGAACTTAGAGTCCTCACCAAGTGGAGAAGCTTGTGCATCACCTGTGATGTGGTCCTAGATCAGCTAAAGTGAGCCAGGTTTACTGAGAATTGACACAGGGCAACTGCTGCTAAACTCTGTGTTTGGCCTAGGACCAGTATCATGGATCCACACTGTGCCACTTCTTTCCCCTCTGTTATTGGGTGCCTGAGACAATCTCAAACCCTGATGTAAATGGACTTCACAATGTGAGAGTTAGAAGGTCTGGTGTACCTGTCACTGCTGCAGGTGACCCTGTGGTCAGACTTGGCCTCCATCATTGTCTCCTTTCATGCACACTCTGGATCCCCTAAGACTGTCCCACCCTGTGGGGAGTGGATTTCTGTGTGTGCCTATTTCTTGGGAAGACACAGACCCAGAGCATGCAGGGGCTGTAGACCTTGATCATCTGGCTTCCATCAGGTATTAGAATGATGCAAGTTTTCTCCCTCTTTTTGAAGGTTTTAGGGAGAAGAATAGACTCTGCCCCAGGCAGACTGATCCCTTTCTGTCCTTGCTGGGTGCTACAACCTTGTCACCAAAGGGGAGAGGGTGAAATCTACAATCTATACAGACAATCTGTCTTCTGCAACCATTGTACAGGTGCTGATAGAACAGAACAAAACAAAACCAAAAACAATGGAACAGAAACCCTAACAACAGTAGCAAATACAACAACAATAAAAGAATAAGACAAGCAAAAAGACAAAAATAAAAACAAGCAGAACAATAAAGACGAGAAAAAATGATTTGGAGCAGAAAAATGAATAGAAAAAAGAATATGAAAGGGAAGAAGGAAGGAAAGAAATATATTACATATAGAAACATAAAAATAAACAATAGAACAAGAAAAATGGAAATACTAATAAGAAATGGAGAAGCCAAATAACTTACATGCATGATCCATGAACATGTAGTAAGATGAGGGGTTTGCTGGAGGGAAGGGGAGTACCAGGCAGATGAGGGCAAAGGGTGAAAATTTGGGACAACTGTAATAGCATCATCAACAAAATACATTTATACACAGGCTGACAGTGACCAGAGGGGAAAGAGAAGGGAGCTTCAGGGGAATTTCAGGGGAGAATGGGAAGGGTTTACAGGAACAAATATAAAGGACATATGAACAAAAACTAGGGGGGGCTGGAAATGGGAGGGAGGAGGGGAGGGATGGGTGATTGGGCTGGAATGGAGTAAAGGATAGAAACTGTACTTGAATAATGATTAAAATAAAATAAAAAAGTGAAAAAGTAGAGTAAGACAAGGAAAGAGAAAACATGAAATACAAAAGAGGGAAAATAAAAAAAAATAAATGACAAGATGAAAAATAAAGAGGTACTAAAAGATTAATGAAGACAAATGTGTGGTTCCTCCACACAGATTGATAAGCCTGCTATAATCACCCCGGGATAACCTGTTTGTGAATTCCACTGTATTTGCTCCAATGTCATCCAGACTTGACCATTTGTTGTCGAGTCTTGGCCCTCCATAAAGATTCTCTGTTGCAAGCCAATTTCAGATGCTGTCCTCACCTGGCCTTGGGCAAGTTGTCAGGGCGGGGTTTCTAGTAGACAGTGGGTTGGGCTTCTCTAGCCCGGAACTTAGGTCTGTCTCAGTCTGGCCTTTTGAGTTCCTCACTCTGAGCACCTCTCTCTTTCCCCTCAGAAATGTGGTCAGTGAGGTTATCCAGTCTGGGCAGTGGTGGTTCAAACATTTTTGGGAATGGTTCTCTAATGGAGAAGCACTTCCTCTCCATCCAGTGGCTTCAGGAGGCTGAACTTTCTGGGGACCCAAGCTCTGCTTCCCCATAGTGCAGCTTCAGAATCCAGAATGTGATCAACTGACTCTGGGACAGATGCCCACCTGGGATATGCAGTCTGAAAATCCCAGCTCTCTGTTGCCTGTTAAAGGGGTCCAAAAAAGAAAGAAGAAGGAAAGAAATAGAGAAAAAAGAAAGAAAGAAAGAAAGAAAGAAAGAAAGAAAGAAAGAAAGAAAGAAAGAAAGAAAGAAAGGAAGGAAGGAAGGAAGGAAGGAAGGAAGGAAGGAAGGAAGGAAGGAAGGAAGAAAGAAAGAAAGAAAGAAAGAAAGAAAGAAAGAAAGAAAGAAAGAAAGAAAGAAAGAAACGAAGGAAGGAAGAAAGGAAGGAAGAAAGGAAGAAAGAAAGAAACCCAGCCTACTTGGCACTACAGTCTCCCAAGCTTCTCCAAGGCTCCAAATGGCCAAATGCCATCCCCTTGCCATCTAACAATCAGGGCTGGTCCAAATATCCAGCCTAGCCTTTACCCCTTTCCTTGGAAGTCCACAGGACTGGAGGGACCTAGCAATCCAACATGTGAGGACAGGACATCTCCCATGAGGAGGTGCACAACACAGGTCCTCTTTCTCAAACCACATAGTCAAGACTCCCTGTGGTTCTCTGCCCATAGTCTGTCCAGAAAGTAGAGGACCCTGAAAAGTCATTACTGGGTGTACCAAGCAGATGCCTCCTCCAGCCTGGAACTGTTCCATTGCCCCTCAAGCAGTCACACACCCTGGTCTTGTAACAATGGGGACACTCCCTCCCTGGGATGCTGCACTCTGAGTTCCCCAGCAGGACTGAATCCCCACAGGTAAAGTGTCAGATTTTGCAAAATGAAAGCATTCCTCACCCTGTTGTATGCCAATGTGAATATACTTAATATTTCTGAAGTGTATACTCCACATAGTAAGATGGTACCTCTTGTATTTTCTACCACACCTAAGAACTTTAAACTATATACAACTGGATTTCATAATTGATATGATGTTTCCATTACATCTAATCTGTGATAACTGGCCACACTCTGTAACAGGTCAGTCCCATCTCAGACATCACCAGCACCCTGCATTTACACTGCACTGTGCTGAGGTTTTCATTTCTGTCCTCATTTACCTTCTCTCCTTTGCTAAGAGAAGCAGAGAATGCAGCAGAGAAGGAAACAAACATGGATCCACCAGGCAGAACATGGGGTTCTCTCTCATTTTACCCACCTGTAAACTCATCCTGGACATTTCTACCCAAACTCTTCTCCATTCATGTGATTATGTTTTAATTGTGCACTTTCCTAACTGTATAAAGATTATTAAGAAACACAGTTACACATTAAAAAGCAAGTTCACCATGCTGAACTGTGGTTATGGAAATAAAGACGTTATACCTTTGCACAATGGTGTGTGAGAGGGTGTGTCACAGTGTGTGACTCTGCATATGTGACTGTGTGATGATGTGTTGCTGTGTGACTATGTGTGACTGTGTGACCAACTGTGTTGTGGTTCTGTGTGTCACTGTGTGTACCTGTGTGTGTGAGGGTGTGCATGACTGTAGTGTGACTATGTGTGTGACTGTGTGTACTGTTCTCATACTAAGTTAACAGGAGGGAAGCTTGTCACTCTATGCTGGCAGATATATTCACTCAGTACACATTTTTGCCTACTGAAGAGTTCAACATGAAATTTGTTTATAATTGGAAAAAAAAAGTTGTCTGTTCTTTTCTAGAAGATCTTTTGATTAAACATTTGCCCTGTCTGACCATCGTGATCATGGACGGGGCCTGTTGAACTTCAGAGCCAGTGAGGTGGGGTTCCTTGGACTGCTCCTAGAATTCAACATGCTCCTAATGCAAATCCTACCCACAAAAACCTGAAACACTCGGATCTCAAGTGAAATAGAATGAATTTGATGAGGCACATCCCAGTCCTCAGAGTCCCATGTCCCCAGTGTGGTGTTAGCAATGCTTCCTGCAGGAGAGAGGGACTCCTCCTAAGGGTGGGTGTGGGGGATCCTCTGTTTGGAGCACTGAGCTCACAACCTTACCTGGAATCCATGTGGACCCTGAGATGACAGCTGAGGCCCACGAACCCTCAACCTGATCAGGCTGGTCAGTGAATGGAGGGCCCATGGTCTCTGGGACCAAGATGGGGAGGGGCACACATGGGGAGTCAGACACCATGTCTGGCTGTGTCCACCTGAGAGATGGGTGTAGAGCTGCACACAGGGACAAATCACCAGCAAGATGCCTGCAGAGCTCAGGGTCACAGATGAAAAGGTAAAAAGGCACCAGGGAAAGGCATGCATACCAACATGTATCTTCAGACATATATTTCAGAAACTGATACATTTGTTAAAAATTAGAAAATATTATAAAGAAACATTAAGCTTTTACTCTTCCATAAAAGTCATGCCAGTACTGACAGTATAAAAACCCTTAGAAACACACATATAAGTACGCATGCATGAAATTACACAGCACACACACTGACAAAAACATAAAATTGTATGTGCAGATAAAGCACACAGTAACATCCACCAACACAGAGATGCACATGTTAACTGACACTACAACACAGAGTAGCAGATGTACACATAAATACAAGGATAGGATGGGAAATATGTATGCAGGAGTTTTCTGTTCAAGGAGAATTACAGGCTGATTGAAGAATCTTGTCCTCAGCCTCTCTCTGCTCCTGCTCACCAGATGTCCCCAGATGTCCAGTGTCCTGAGAATCCCTGGAGCCCAGCCCCACATTTGCCCCCTGAAGATGGACTTTGGTGTGTTGGCTGGCACTTTCTCACTCCATGCGTATGGTCCAGTAATCTAGAGCCATGTCTTTGGTGGTCACGGAGCTCAGCTGCAGGGAGATCTGGATGCAGAACATCTCCCTGTGTCAAGATTCTGCTCTGTAAGAAAAGTTGGCATGGGGTATGCACTACTCCTGGCTTTCATCCTTGCAGCTTCTCTGTGGGGTTCACCAGTCCTGACCCTGACTCATGCAGCTCACCTGGGACTGAACACCTGAGGACAAGGAGAGCACTTTTAGTAAGGGACACCACACCATTCAGCCTCCTTACATGCATTAGCTGAGACTCTCAGAGCTCAGTTTCTATCAATGAGAAGATCTCCAAGCATGTTATGTCTGTGATGCATTCTTGTCCTTGGGGTCACACCCTTGCTGACAGAGAGGGAAACACAGGCTTTCTAGTGGGCTGCAACTCCCCAGGGCCTGGTTCTCATTGACCTGTAGGAATGGCATTGTTTTGTGGGCTGTGGGAGACTCAAAATTCACACTCAAAATTTTACATGTGCGTACATTACAAGGAGTCACAATCACATGTCAGCAAGTTAACATGACTATGCACCCAAACGCACTCACTCACACTCTACCACACAACTTCAAGCAGCTCAGGAAGGAAACTTGTCCCCAGATTCCTGAGGTGCAGCTGAGACCCAGATCCTCAGGGAACCAGCATGGCTGAACCCAAATTCACAGAAACATCCAGATTCCTTCTGCTGGGGCTGATGGATGTTCTCTTATATGACAGGATTGTGCAGAGTGATTAATTTAGGGATGACTGAGTCAAAGGTGTTGACATAGGGAGATTATCATGACTTCTCTGGTTGAGAATAAATGCAATCATGTGTCCTTTTCAAATGGAAAGTAAAGAAAATCAGAGTAAAAATTCTGTGATTGTTCAAACAGATATTGGGGTTAATTTCCACATCCACCCAGTAAATCAGGGGTAGAAGGATAATGTGTGGCAAGGAGGACAGAGGCCTGAGGGGTGGAGGTCCTGGGGGATGATCACAACCCCTCAAGTGTGAGGTGTAACTTTCAGAAGGAAAGACATGTGTGAGGATATTGTGTGCATGTTGGGGACAGAGTGCCTGAGCTCAGCACACAGGGGCCTGGACGAGACTAGACTCCACTTTGTGGGAAATGTTTACAAATATAGGGTTGATGAAAGAACTCAGGGGGTTTCATTGTCAAGGAAGAAAAAAGATGCACAGGAGAACGGTGAAGGAAAGGTCCCAGGCAAAGGGTGGAATCTCATCAGAAAACATACAGTGTCATTTCTTCCTTTGCTGTCTACAGTGACAATGTGGGAGGGCAGAGTCACAAAGAAGAAAGAAGTGTCCATGGATTCAGCTGAGATCTTTAAGAAGAAATCCCTCCTCCCAAGTGGAAGCCCCATCCATCTCCTTCCAGGCAAGCACTAGCCCCTGCATTTGCTCTCTGTGGTCCCTGGGACATGGGCATCCACTACTGCCAGCCTTCCTGTATCTCCCAAAGTGGTTTCAGTCTGAGCTCCCACTGACTTCCCCTTACTGTGTCTCTGGCACAGTAATACAGGACCATGTCCTCAGCTCTCAGGCTGCTCAGATCCATGTAACCTGTGCTTGTGGACTTGCCTGCAGTTATAGTGACTCTGCCCTGGAACGTCTGTACATATTATGTGTCACCACTCTTAGGGTAAATGCACCCTATTCACTCAAGGCCTTGTCCAGGACCTGTTGCACCCAGTACATCCAGTAGTCTGTGAAGGTGTATTCAGAAGCCTTGCAGGAGACCTTCACTGATACCACAGGATTAGTCATTTCAGTCCAGGTTGTGGCAGCTTCACCTAGGTGTGGACACCTGTGGAGAGAAGACAGGAGTGGGTGGAAATGTCACTTGACTGTTGCTGGTTCCCTCCTAAACTCCGGAACAAAGGAGTCCCTTACCTGTAGCCACTTCCACCAGGAAAAGGGCTCTCCAGCTCCAGTCCATGGTGAGGGGCTGTGTAATCTGGATTTCTGTAGGGGAGGGTGTGGCTGTGGGTGATGTTCTCAGACACTGACAGAACCACATTTAACCTAGTCTACCTCTTCTCATTTGCATAGTCAAGAGGAAAAATATGTCATTGATGATATGACTCCACTTGGAGACAGTAGAGGACACAGAGACCATGATCGGTGGGAGATTCAGGGTCTATGTCCTAATTAGTGTTATTGGATATACATCCTATTGCAGGTCCCTTAGCTTTATGCAGACATATCTCCTCCCACTGAGGAACAAGTCCCCACAGCACATGCTCCTACTTCAGAACACACCTTTGAGTGACACAGAGACCACCTGGATTATTTGACCTTGATACTTGAATGTCTTATTGCTGGGCCAGTGTGTCTCCCAAATTGTGCCCCTACTAAGTTAATGAAACCATCCATATCCCCAGCTCCTTACAATTCAGATGTAAAGAAGCCCTAGATATACCTGTATTGACTGTGGTTCTTACGTCTTATTGACTCAGTAAATGCTCTGATGGAATGGGATGTTTACAGATACATCATGCCTAATTTAATTATAGACATTTTTTTGAGAAGAGGAAGCCCCAGGCCCTTAGAGGAAATTCCTCCCTAGCTCCCTCTGCTCCTGGGTCAACAAACCTGAGGTCATGAATCCCACATGTCCCCTGCTAACCAGCCCAGGACCTGCAGGGGAGAGTCCTGTCTGGGCTCACAGAGCATGGTCCTCTCATGGCTGGAAGCTGATTTCAGGGTGCTCCCTCGGGAACACCATGTGCTTCAACATCTCTGGACACAGAGAACTGGTCGTACTAAATCTCAGTGTTTGTGTAGAGAGCCCCGTAACCAGTGCTCTATGAATCATCAGGGAGCCTTTTCCCTGGAGTTGCCTGATGCACTGACACAGCCAACTCAACTGAGCTCAGAAGCTCTCAGGAGCTTCAGGGGCTTCTGATGACCTCCAGTTCCTCCGCTTGCAGGTCCTATCTGAATACTCCTGCATGTGGCCCTAATCTCACTGCATATCTACTGCTCAGCAAACCACACACACACACACACACACACACACACACACACACACACAGAGTGATGATTTTCATTGTAATTAACTCCAGGTATCATATGGACAAGGCCTGCCCCCATGGATTTCAGTCCTGAGTGCGACTTTGTACGTGACTTAGTGTGGGGCTGCTCAGTGAGGGACACGCTGTCTTTGCATCCTTTTGGGATGCCCCATCCTGATGATTATCTTTCTTTCTACCAGCTACTTTATGGACCTCAGACCCCAGCACCCCACATGGAGACAGACTGACTGCTCAGAGACTCCCAGCAGCACATTCCAGTTGTTGGAGGAACTACCATCTCCCCATGCACCTGAGCCTCAGTTTCAGCCTCATGGACATTCCCAGACTAACCAAGGCACCATAGGTGAGAACTCTGACATTACTGGTCATTACTCATCTGTCTGTCAAAGGTGGTCTTCTCTAGGGTGGGTCGTGGAGGGGTGTGGTGATGTTCACCACGTGGGCTCCATGCCCTCCACATCTAACAGCCCTGCAAGCACTGAGTTCTTGCTTAGATCAAGAGAAAGGCAAGAGCATCTGTTTTGGTTTGCACTGTCTGGGGAATGTCGCTGGTAGTTCCTACCTAGGAGAGGACTGAGAAAGACCCCATTTCCACAGGACCAGGGACCTGTGTTGGATTGACAAACATGTGTTAGTTACATGTGCCCCCATTTCATTTCAGTCACTGCATGTTTATCCTCTATGTTGAACTTGTCATTATCATGTATTATCACCCTCGGGCCCTGCATGAAGCAGACATCCCCGTTAGCAAATGTCCACAGTAATCTGATGAGTCAAATAAATCCTTTTGGTTTCAGTAAATGTTTGCCAGGAATGTTTTCAAACCAAAGGCAAATTGCACTTAGTTGTTGTCCAAATTGAAGATGGAGAAAAATTTCATTTGCAAGTCAATGACTGAGGGCTTGTTTGCTGTGGCTTGTCATTGGCTTAGTCTGCTGAAGTCATCTCCGTGAGCTCTGATGCCACATATCGCTGCTTTTTTCCACCCTTAGTAATTTCCCGTGCTTCCTCATGAGACCGGGCATTTTCAATGGGCTTCAAAAGTCTAGGGCACATAGAATGCTAGCTAACTGCTTTTCAAATTGGAAGGCAATATCAATGGGATCCTTGCTTTGTTCACTGAGTGTCAATTACTATGTAAAGGAAACACATGTGTGGGTTCTGATGGGCAAACTTGGACAAGCCAGCATGTCTTCTGTTTTATGGTAGCATAGATCATGTTTCTTCAGAGAATGAGACCCAAAAATGATATTTGCACTTACATTTATATTAAATTGGTGCTCATATTATAGGCAGTGAGACATCCCACAATCCTATGAGGTGCGGGTTACAGGTAGCAGACCCAGGAGACCTGCTGTCAGAACTCAGCCTGGTGTGACGACAGATGACCAGGGTGCCCAGGGAAGAAGATCTCTGTCCCAGCTGCAGAATCCATCATTAGGGCATGAAAGTCATAATTACCCCTCCATCCCTCCTTGTTCCAGCCTGCTCCTCAGTGGAGTGGAGGGTGCGCACCTTTATTGGTGAAAACAATCTGCTTTTCTGAGACACCAATAAGTTTACCTCTAAACGCACTTGGCCAAACCCAAGAATGACTTTCAGCCAGATCTTTGGGCATCTTGTGATCTAGTCAAAATAAAGCAAAAACCAACTGTCTCAACAAAACTATTTAGGGGAAAAGTTCCAAGTCAGAGACAATATGCATCTGCCCGGTGTATTTAGATGGAGAAGAAGCAACCACTTCTCTTCCACATCAGGGTGATCACTTTGTTAGGTAACTATAGGTGGAAAGTTGGTTGGAGAGGAAGGTCCTGGTCAGAGATGAGACTAGGCCTTAACCTCCATGTTCCCTGTACCAACACAATCTGTGGTCCTTGAGTGCCCTCTGCAGCCTAGTTCTCTTGTCTCCTGCAGGAAGGTTTATGTCTGAACTCACCCTGATTCCCCTCACTGTGTCTGTGCCACAGTCATACACGCTCTTCTCATCAGCAGTGAGACTGCTGATTGTTAAATAAACTTAGGTCTGTAGCAGGTGTCCCGGGTGATGCTGAGACAGGATTTCAGCATGGGAATGTAGTCTTTACCCCGACCAGTCCATATAGTACTGACCCATTCCAGCCTTTTCCCTGGAGCCTGGAGACCTCATTGAAGAGAATGCAGAGAGAGTTCAGGTGAGGAAGAGGGTCTGTAAGGGCTTTGCAAGTTCTGGGTACAACTCATGCAGCTGCGCCTGGGACAGCACACCTGGGGATGAGGAGCAATGTATACTGTCAGTCACATGCCATCACCTTCATTCCACAGACCAGTGTTTGACATCTGAGACACTCACTCAGAGGGGCTATCACCAGGTATAGGAAGAGACCCAGGAGTTCCATCTTATTCTAGAGCACAGCTCTGCCTTCCCCAAGACCTCAAACCCCTGTGAGGAGAGATCTGGGGACCCCCACAACACAGGGAAGGGTTTGCACTTGATCTGGCAGTGAAATTTGTATGTGGGGACACCTTTCTCATATAGGTGGGGAGGGACAAAGGTCTGACACACTGGTCATTCTGGGACCTCTGTGGGGATACCTCTTCTCTTGAGCTCACTCACCATGTGTATCCTGGACAGGAGATCACCTGTTTTATGAGACACATTGGAATTATATCCAATGATGACATCACCTTTGTAAGCATGAGGAGAAATGTTGGACTAGATGAGTAGGTGATACTTTGGAATTCTCATGCATCTTTCAAACAGATTTGGTAGGGATTTCCATTTGTTCAGAAAGTTTCTGTAACCCAATACTTACCAAATACATATCAATATATACTTATATGTGAATGATGTTTACCTTGGTATAAAAACTTAAAAAACAAAGCAAGCTGGTTTCAATATTGTATTTTCTTTATGGCATTTTTATCTGAGTAACTTCATCCCAAGCACAGGTGATAAAGACTTATGAATTCATTTTTGGAAGATTCTGATTGTGTCTACAGCTCCCTGTACAAACACTATCCTTATGCATGTCCACAGCATATTGCAGGGTCCTAAGTTAATTACATGAGAAAAAATGCTTTTTTACATGAAAAACAGAAATAACTATAGTAACTACACATGTGTACCATAAAGAATTTTCATGTCTTGAAATGAGTATGCAAGTGGGTTTACTGTTCAGTTTTCTCAGCCTAGTGTTGTCATTGAAGTTGCGGTTCTGAAGGTCAGAAATGAGAAGAATTCCTAGCACAGATTTGTTCACAGGAAGGGGAACTTCTACTCTGATAGGACATGCCACTTTCTCCCTCTCTGGGTCCTGTTTCTGGGGATGGTCACTGTAGTCAGAGTCAGCTGGGCTCCCTCATACAAGAATTAACCTTCTTAATGTATAATAAACATTTTAACCTCTCATATATGTGATTTTAAAATATATTCTTCCTGTGTAGACTCATCTTTAATTTCCATAATAGTCTCTTTGGTGGAAGAAAAGTTTTTCATTTTAGCAAAGTTTTATTTATCAACTTTTTAAAATGGGGCCTGTTTTGGTGTTTTATTTAAATTATTGAACATGGTCCTCCTCCATTGCCCATGGACTAAAAGATCCTGGTATGGGTAGAATGCTCATCGAAACTGGTAGAACAATGGTGGTTGGAATGCTTAATGTTACTGAGAACTGATTCCTGTGTCAGTGTGACCAGGAGACCAAAGTTCCACGGCCTGAATCCCTGACTCATGTCAAGGACTGATTCACTTCATGGGACTTTACACTGTGAATCTCCCTACAGTATGCAGCAGAGCCAACTAGACTATTCCCTGAGAAACTATGTCATGTAAGGGTTAGACAGACATGGGAGGAACATTCTAAGATGGGATGGGGATGCTAAGCAGAGATGACAGGTACACAGTCTCAGAACTTCCTTCATGAGAGTGGCTGTGGCCAGGCAGGGCCAAGGCTGCAGAGACACTGAGGGAGACATAAAGAGATGGACTGGAACTGACACCTGGGCATGTTAACTGCCCAGTGAGAGCCATTGGTAGAGATGTTGGTACAGATCTAACATTGGAACAAGGGAGAGAGAATAAGCCTGGTGAGTGTGAAGTCCTAGAGACTGCAGTGTGTTCCTAGAGCCTTCAACTGCACTCTCAGTGTGTCTGGGAGGAGGACAGTGGGGTTTTCAAACTTGTTCTCCTGTGCAGAGGCTCACATATCCTACTGTTCAGAGGATGTCTAGGAACAGTGAGGCAGGCGTGACACTGTCTCCTAGTGGATACCCTGAGACCCAAGCCTGCAAGGCCATTGGTCTTAAGGAAATGCCTATCAATCCAACCAAGACTTGGAGCAGAAAAATGTCAATTTAAAGTCAGGATTTTACCCTCTGAATAGGAGAGAAACAGGAGAACATGCACAATGAGGTCATTTTGCATCATTTGCATTGTCCTTATTAGTGACACATGTGGGACCATCTCTGGTTGATTTGGTATTTGCAATATTTGTGGTTTGGCTTTAAGTGCAGAAGCAAGTCAACTGGTAGTTTTAGAAATGTTGAATAATTAGGAATAATATGAATAAAAAATGGGTTGACTTGGACTCTGTAATTTGAAGATAAGTTTATATCCATGTGTCTCTGTTGTACTGTTAAATGGGAGTGAATTCAGGCTCCCTGCTACTTCCTTCTTTCTGTCCCTTCCATCACTCCTGTGATGTGGTTCCATCACCCCTGAGGGCTTGTTACACTGTTACATTGTTTCATGACTTGAGTTTGACGGCCCTATTCACCATCCATTCTGTGCTTTGTGATTGAAGTGGACATCATTTGGAGAAAACATCAGGTGGGACCGCAGGACGTTCCATTCCATCACACACCTTAAAAACACCATTTCCTCTGTACTCTTGTCCTCTACTGGATCAACAGCCCTGTAATATTTATGGCTCAATAACAGGCATGTAAAAACAGCATTTTCCAGGACAGTAGCCTGACCCCAGGCACCAGGGTTGTGTTAGTTTGTTTGGCACTGAAGTCGCATCTGTCATGACAGCCATATTTGCTGCCACAACTGGGTTAAGTTCAGAAAATTTTATTGTTATTCTCCAATATCCTTTTCTCACACACAAGTATGTGATTGAGTGAGGGTGCAGTAGGAACGCTCTGGGTTTTTTTAAGTCATTATTTTTTTTTTGCAGGAGTTTCTGAATTCCTTATTTAGGTTTCCTGTACAGAATGTTTTTGTGGATTTTGTGTGGCCTTCTCCTACAGAATATTCCAACTCCACAGGTCAGAGAAACCATGTAAGGAATCCTCTATTTGTAGTGTTTCCTATGAAGACCAATTGTGCCATCATAACAGGTAACATAACTATGGGATGGGGCAAGGACCCTCTGTGTCTCTTGTGCAAAGTATCTTCAATGAACCTCGACCGAGCATCTGATCTTCATAAGTCCCTATTGTGACTGAGGGACCAGAGACATTTGAGATCTTCTGAAATCAATGACTTCTCAGAGACAATAATCAGTAATATTTTGATGTCTTATTACTTCCTATTCTTCAGTGCACAGTCACAGTCCTTCCAGGAAGTCTGGAAATAATAATATTACACAGTTTTAGAGTGCAGTGTCATCTGTCATCAAGGTGTCTGACATCTTCAATTAAGTGCTTCTGAGTCTGTGAACCAGTTCAAGGTTGGAAAGTGATTGAATGGTCTTGATTCTCTGTGATGGTTATTCAAGTTGCAATCTGTTCACTTGGCTTAGAACTCTTCTGTGTGGAAATACCAAGTAAAAGTTTAGTAGACTCTGCAGACATTAACTTTCTGGAAACATCGTGACCCAAGACCCATTGTACAGGTTGCTGTGAAACACTCTGTTCTGACTCCTGCTTGGACTCTCAGTCTGTCAGTCATGGTTAAGCACACCCACTGCATACTTGGTGCTAAGGTCTGTCAGTTGACAGGTTCCACAGCAACATCACCCCAATACAAGCAAGCTTCCTGGCATCAAGGTATTGGATTATTACATCATTCTTAAATGAAGTGAAGCAAGGCTCCTGGGAAAGAAGGAGAAAGCAGGGCTGGGGAGAGGACATATACATGATGATGCTGGAACATCTTGCACTGAGGCAAAGTGAGGAAGTGACAAAGGAAGCTCAGGGCATTTCAAGAAGACACTGGAGGTGTCTTTCAAGAGGATGGGGGTGAAATGGACAGAAAAAGCTTCACACTCCAACAAAATTAATATAATACTGGATTCAAACCAAACAAAATAAATATGTGTGAGTCCATACTGATTTCAATAAAACATTTTTTTTTTTACTTCCAGTTCAGGTGCCTGTGTAGGTAAACACAGTTCACCTCCTCAGACAACCACATAAAAATTACAGCTAAACTACAGACCAACCATTATTCAGAACCACCAGAAATCAAGCTTAATGGAAGTTCTACAACCACAGAATAAACAAGAAACCACACTGAGACTGGAAGGAGGGGCAGAGAGGCTGAATGGTGGTTCCCATGACTATACATGGTAAATAAAAACCAAGAGGGACATCTCAGGAGTGAGAGGAGCCAGCCCCACATAAGGTCTCCAAGCCTGGGGTTCCAATGCTTGGAAGATAAGTTCATAATTTCTGGGAGTAGAAAGGAGTCGGCAATGAGAAGAGGGAAGACAGAAACTTCTTGAGTTCCAGGTTGTGGACTGAAAGCACCCATGCATGGACTTATTCAGACTCAGTCCCTCAAAGCTCCAGAAGCAGTGCAGCAGCTTGAAAGGTACCAGAGGTATACAAGGAGGAGCTGATTTGTCTGGCATCAGGGCAAGTGTTAGAGCAGATCCAGCTTTGTCCCAGACAGAAGTGCTGGCATGGGTATTTTCCTTAGATAAGACCTAAACCCACAGAGCCAGCAGGTAGGCACCAAATCTGAAACTCCATTAGTTTGGTTCACACTGTTTATTATACCCAGGTGATTCCATGAGATTCTGTCCTACACAACTTTCAGGGCCATACAAGCTGCTTCCACTGGCTCTTCCAAATGAATGAGTTTACTCATACTTCAGACTTTCCTTAATTATCTCAAACAGAAGCAGCATTTGGTTTCAGTTAGCCTTACATTTCTCACTAAGTGGACCCAGGCCTGGCACTAACAGCAGCTGGCCTTAGTTCACATCTTGACCTTGCTTGGGCACCACCAAGCACATAACAATTAGCAACCACCTGGGGATCACGTTGTAGCTTATGACATTAATTCTGGATAGGACACAGGTGGAGGCTGACCTTTGCCAGCACCCCCTGGGAGATCCCAGAGCTTGTGCATATATTGGACAAACCAGAAAACAATTCAAAGCTCCACAATCAACCACTTCCACAACTGACGCACTCAAAGGATGAACATAGTGGGCCTTAGAACCCTGGCTCTATGGAGTGGGACCCTGCACAGCTTATCCTCCACAGTACCCAGGGGTTGGTGGTTAGTGGTTACAGCCAGTCCTTGCAGCTGTTCAGTCTGTGCAAATACCTCCCACTGAACTAACAAAGGCAATCAATGTTGAACTACAAGAGGAGGGTGTATACAGCCCCTATGGTGGAGGTACTTTGAGTCCCTGCTTGGATGATTGGGGAGGCTGAGCCACTGGATCTTACAGGGCACTTACTACAGTAAGCCATGCTATCAAGCCAGGAAGATGTAGCAGCTTTTCCTAATACACAGAAACAAACACAAGGATGCTGCCTAAATGAGGAGACAAATAATGAAGACCCAAATGAAAGAACAAAACAAAACTCAAGAAAAAATCAAACAAAATGGAGACAAGCAACCTACTGGATAATGATTTCAACACATTGGTTACAAGGATGTTCAATGATGTTAGAGGGAGGTAGATGATCTCAGACGGACATTCAACAGCATAAAAAAGCCATGGAAACCATAACAAATAAGCATTCAGAAATGAAGTATACACCAACTGAAATGAAGAACAATTTACAGGCAATTAACTGTACTGTCACTTTGTCCCATGTAGTCAAGTCCTTGTCCTGGGACCTGACTCATATAGTGGCTGATGAAGGTGTATCCAGTTTTGCAGGAGACCTTCCCTGGAGTCACAGGCTGCCTCACCTCAGCCTCAGGCTGCACCAGCTGTATCTGGGCATGGGTACCTGTGTAGAAGTGACAGGAGTGAATGGAAATGCCCCTTGAACATCCCTGGTCCCCTCATCAATCCAGGAACTGGGGAGCCCCTTGCCTGTACCAACTGCCATCATGAAGTGGGCTCTCCAGCTCTAGTCCATGGTGAGGGGCTGTGCTGCCAGTAATCCTATAGGGGAGTTTGGGTGAGAGTGATACTCTCAGGGAACAGACAGACCCACATTTAACTTAATGTACCTCCTCTCATTTTCATGTTCATGAGGCAGAGTGTTTCATAGCTGAAATCTTGATCCTGCCTGAGAGACAGTAGAAGGTATGGGACTATATTCAGTAGGAGACTCAGGGTCCAAGTCCTAATTAATTAGTGTTGTAGGACACATGGCCCTTGCCAGGTCCCTGAGATCTGTGCAGCTATAGCTCCTCCCACTGAGGAACAAGCATTCAGAGCACACTCACCTCATTCAGAACCCACCTTTGAGTGACATGGAGGCCACCTGGACCAGTTCTGGACTTTAGTGATAGATGTCTTATTCCTAGATCCACGCATATCCAAAATGCTGCACTTAGTGAGTAAATAGAACCACCCCTGACCCAGCTCCTTATAATTCAGATATGAGGAAGCCACAGAAATAGCCCCAAGAACTGTGGTCCTCATGTCTTATTAAGTGGTAAATTCTATGATACCATAGGATGTTTACAGTCACCTCATGTCCTACTCTTATTACAGATGTTTTCAGGAAAATAAGAAGACCCAAGTCTAACAGGAATCCCTCCTCAGCTCTTTCTGAACCTGTTTCTGGGCAGCCTCCCTGAGCTCATGGGTCCTGTGCCTGCTGCTCAGCCTGTGCCCTGCAGGATAGGGTCCTGCCTAGTCTCAGAGGGCATGGACCTCTCAGCATCTCTAGTCCAGTATTAAAGGCTGAGACCTGAGTTAAGGAAGTTTTTACAGGGAAAATTTGTGATTTGACATCTCCGGATGTACATCTATCCTTTCTAACCCCCCAGTGACTCATAAGGAACCCCATAGCCAGGGCTCTTTGAAGCCACCAGGGAGCTCCTTCCTTTGAAATACCCTATGTGCTGTCTCAGCCAAAAACGATTGACTCCTGAAAGTCTCCAGAGCTTTTGTGGCCTCTGATGTCCTCAGGCTTCTCTGATTGAAGTTCCCATTTGAGGACCCCTGCAGTCGGTCCTAAACTCACTGCACTTCTATTGTTCAATAAATCACTTGGACACACGTGCGTACTGTCATGGTTTTCATTGTAATGAACTCCAGATCTTTCTTATGCACTGCCCCCTCCACATGGGCAGAGCCCCCCTCCATGGATTCTAGACCTGGGTGTGCCTTCCTAAATGAGTCAGTGATAGGCTGCTCTTCAAGGGACACACTGGCTTTTTGTCTTTTCCGAATGCTCCATCCAGATGATTATCTTCCCTTCTACCACTGGCCTTATGGACCTAAGTCCACAGCATCCAGCGTGGAGACAGACTCACTGCTCAGTGAGCCACAGTTCCACCTGTCAGTCTCTGCAGGAACCACCACCTCCTCCTGCATCTTGGTCACAAGTTCGACCTTCATGGATAGTCCCACACTGGCCAAAGTATCCCAATTGATAATTTTGACACTGTTTGTTGCCTAAGCTTCCTTTCAAAAGTGGTGTTCTTTAAGGTTGGTCATGGAGGAGCAGTGGCGATGGTCCCCTTGGGGACTTTGTGTCTTCAAATCCAGCAGCCCAGCAGACAGTGAGTTCTCACTTACTTCTAGGGACAAACAAGAGCATCTGTTTCAGTTTTGGCTGTCTGGGGAATGTCACAGGTAGTTCCTATGGGGACAAACACTAAGAAAGTCCCCATTTCCACAGGACCTTGTGTCTGTGTAGGATTTATCAGCATGCACCAGGTCTGTGTGCCACCAAGCCATTTCAGTCAGTGCATATTTATCCTCTATGTTGATCTTAACATTATCATGCAAGATCAATCACTGAGGAATGGTACCACATGGCTGGTCTTCAGCTTAGTCTGCTGAAGTCATCTCAGTGAGCTCTGATGCCACACAGTACTACCTTATTCACCCTCAGTGATCTCCTCTGAGTCTTCACAAGGGTCTGGTATTTTCAATGGGCCTCACAGGCCTAGTGCACAGGGAATGATATGTAACAATTTTGCAAATTCCTAGGTGACATTAATTAATGGGGTCCTCTATTTTGTTCACTGGATGCCCAGTACTGTTTCAAAGAAACACATGTGTGGGCTCTGGTGGACAAGTGGGCACACTTGCATGCCCTCTGCTTTACAACAGCATAGGTCATGGCCTCCAGTGAAGCTGAGTAAAAAGGTACATTTGCATTTACATTGTAAAAAATCAATGCTTACTTTATGGACAGTGAGACATCCAACATTTCCATGGGCAGTGGTTGAAGGTAGCAGACACAGGCGAACTGTTGTCATAACTCAGCCTTGTGTGAAGGCTTAGGAGTAGGCTGCCTAGGGCAGGAGAAGACCCCTGTCCCAGCTCCAGAATCCAGCACACAGGGGGAAAGGGCTTAATTCCTCCTCCTTCACTGTTTGTCCCAGTCAGTCCCTCCCTGGAGTGGAAGGTGTCCAACAGCACTGAGGAAAACAATCCACTTTACTGGGCCATGAACTCAAAATAAGATCACATGTAAACACACTATGGACAGGCACAGGAATAACTTTCAGCCAGATCTCGGGGCACCTTTTGATCTACTCAAACTACCACAAAAACCAACAGTCACAATGAAGCGATTTAAGGGAAGAGTTTCTCAGATATTGGTAATACATGTCTGACTAATGCATTTAGATGGAGAAGCAACCATTTTGTACTGATTGCTTTCTTAGATAGCTGCATGTGGAATGTCAGATGTAGAGGGAGCTCCTGGGCCAGAGATGAAGCCTTAAGCTCCATGTGACCTGCTTCTGCAGAAACACTGTGTCTGTTAATATTCACCTCTCTCTCTCCTTCTGTGCACACACAGGAAATCTGAAGTGAAAGTGGGGATTCTCTCTAGTTTGATGCAGGTGTGAGAATGGAACCACACAGACCACTCCTGTGAGCAGGAACATTTTCAACCTTGTCATGGATGAACAATAAGATCCTAAACCAGACTACTTACCTGACATGATCCAGTCACTCTTGACTTGTTGAAAAGTCAGTCCTGCTTTCAATACACTCCTTAATGGAGTGACAACTTTTTCAATGTCCCCCTGTGTGTGACATCATCAACCTAGACTTCCATACAAAGGAATAGTTGGCTGTCCCTCTACCTCTGCGTGATGTCAACTGTTGTTGCCATCATGTCCATGGAGTTAAGTCAATGACCATCACCACCAGGGGTCTTTGTCTTCTGGCACTTGTTCATATGCCTCTGGCATCTACTGTCTAGCATACATGTATCCTGCTGCTGGCTGGCTTGGGCTCTGAGCTGTGTAGGACTGCCACACTGTTGTGTCCCGCAGAGCCTCTGGCTGGGTTCAGAAGATTTGATGATTCATTAGAATATGAGAAAACAAATGTATGTGATTCTCTGACTTTGGTGCATGTGAGAATGTTTTTCTCTGATGACAACAAACCTCTGTAACTCAGACACTGAAGAGATCAGCACAGAATCATGAAAGGAGTGAGTCTCCCAGAGGGAACCTGCTGAGTGGAAGGTTAACCCTGCACCAGTCAGGAAACCAGCCCTTAATCTGAAGCTGGTGATCCTGGGGCAATCATTGTATTCAGTGTGTCTTGAGAACCTCCTGCAGACCAGCACTCTTGTCCACTGGAGGAAGGTTTGTGTCTGGGCTCACACTGATGTCCCTTCACTGTGCCTCTCACACAGTATACATGGCCATGTCCTCAGCTCTCAGGTTGTTCATTTGCAGGTAAAGTTTGTTCCTTCCATTGTCTCAGGAGATGATGAATTGGTCTTTCACAAAGTTGACAGTATGTGCTATTGACAATACTATTAATGTGTGAGACCCACTCCAAACACTTCCCTGATGCTTGGCAGACTCAGTCCAGTTTGTAACTACTGAAGGTGAATCCAGAGGCTGTGCAGGAGAGCCTCAGAGACCCCCCCAGGCTGCACCAAGCCTCCTCCAGTCTCCTCCAGCTGCACCTCACACTGGGCACCTGCAAACACAAAGATGCCTGGTCAGGAACCTGTCACACATTCACTGTTCCTCTCAGTCATATCCACTCACATACTCAGTGTCTCTTGTTCTCCATAAGTAATCTCTTAACATTGGAACCAGGAAAACCCAGCTGAGCCCAGACTCCATGGAATATGGTATGTGTTCTGTCCTGAGCAGGAGCTGGGAACACTTGGGAATCCCAAGCTGGACTCCTGTCCTACAGCTGCAGGGTAAGGGCTGGGCTGCTTTTTATGAGCAGAGGGGCCTTATTTTTTAATATTGTCCTATTATATAGGGAACTGTAGGGTTGGACACTGACATTAAGGTCATGGTTCCTGAGTTTGGCATGTCCAAAAGTGCATGTCTGTTAAGAATTACTCTGCACATCAAAACTTGTTCCCTCCCCGATTTACCAATAGCTCCCAGAGGTGGTACATGACTTAGCACAGTAAATTTTCATTAAAAAGGGAAGTAAATGAGAGAAGCCTTTGAAAGTCACTAATAATGAACAAACCAAGAAAAATCAACCCTCATGACCAGGGGCAGAATTAAAAAAGCAGGAGGTTTGTTTTCAGGAGACAGAAAGTTCCATCTGGCCTTATTTCCCCTACACAGTGATCAGAGTGTGAAATACAACAGAGTGTATCCCTATAGCACCTGGACCCAGTATATTAGGAGGTGGAGCATCTGTGTGGATCTTTAGGAGACAGTAGCATGAATTCTATAGAGAAGCAGACAGTGCTCCAGGATCATAGTCCTTCAGTGGAGTATGGTGCTGAATGTCCAGCAGCTTAACTGTGTCATTTGTTTTCTAGACTCTGTGACAAAATCATCTACAAACATTGGGGACACAGAAGAAACTCAGTCATGACTAGATCTGCTTAGGTGAAGATGTAGGTAAGGATTGGGGAGTAACTATGTTTAAATTACAAAAATGTCATCATGGAAAATCTTGATGCAATTCCCTTATGCAAAATAACAAACAAATACAATATTATTGATATGAACATAATAAATTTATTTATTCATTGATTGAAGGATGGAAAATCTAACTTTATATAAACTATTCATCTTTGGAGGTTCAGCCTTAGGTTCACCATCAGCATTTGTGTTTGAGCACATGGAATGTAGCTATAATCAGGGAGCTGGAGAGGGAGTAGGTTTGGGCCCCCTGGTTTGTCAACAATTCATTTCTGAAGAACCATCTCCTCTCTGTCACAGTCCTTACCCATGTCTGTACAGGACCTTTCATAGTGCTGCCTCCATGGCAGTAGGCAAATGGGTGTCCACTGTACTTGAACCCAATGCACTGAGGGTATCAGTGTGTGAATGGGAAAAGTAGATCCGTCCATGGGGATACATTAATGTGGATGGTGAATGAAGCTCATCTGAACTGGCACACATGCAGGACTGTCATTCCTCTGGGCTGTGATTTTCCTCATTGTTTAATCAGTTCAGTTTCTCATCCTTTCTCTGAAGCTACTGCATATCATATGTGGAGTCATTCAGATGAGAAAGAACTGCCTTGATTATTTATCCATGTTCCTGGTTCCAGATGAGGTCCACACATGTGTGTGGTGCATCTTGGACAGACTGGAAATGTGACTTGTAGGGAACTTATGTGTGTGGAATGGCAATTGTAGCTCAGCCCTATTGAAAAGCCCATAGGTGCATGGCAGCACACAGGATGCTAAACCCATGGATCAGTTCTCCCATGGAAAATTAGACCTGCATTATAACTAGGCTGCCTTGTGACCTGCTCTTGGTAAAACTCCCTCACCCTGAGTTGAGGCAGCAAATGCTTACTGCATATCTTTAAAGCAACTCCCTGAATTCTGTGCTAATTCTCCCAAGAATTGAAGTGTAACCAGACCAATTACTCTTATCATTGCCTTGCATTTGCAACATTTTTTCCTTGTTAATCTGTAAGAAGTCATCAGTGACTTCCTTTCCATCGCTATCTGTAAAAAGTAATTATGTAAAGCAAACTGAAGCATAATGAATGAAAACCTTCTTTGATGTATGCTATTTGAAAGCCGATAAAAACTTCTCAAGGCAAGAGTTGGGGTGCTCTCCCCTTGAGAGAGTGGCTGTGCCATTCCCTTTTCTCCACAGGTCTCGGTAGTCTGTGTGAATTTGTCTCATCTCATCCATAAACCTGCAGACACTGAGGGCCGCTGTCCACATCAGTGACTAAATTCCAAGATTGGGCTCACAGTTGTTTAGTCTCAATCAGAGGAAATTCAGTTCAAACAATCATGTTAGTAGAGACTCCCACATAGAACCTGAACTTCACAGTATTTGTTAATATACTGTGTATCAATATTAATCCTTGAGGTTGGTGATCAGAACTACTACAATAGTAGGACCTCAGTCAGAATTCATTCCTCCACCTGATGTAAAATCAGAGCAGATTTCAGAAGGCACTGCAGGTGCTAGGTATTTCCAATCAGGACGAGATAAGGAAACAAATATTTTTTGCCACAGAGAGTGTTCAGGAGTGGATAGAGATTTCCCTCCACTGTCACAGGTTCCCTCTTCATCACAGGAACTCAGAAGCCCCTTCTTTCTGGCAAATGCCACCGGGAAGAGGGCTCTCCAGCTCCAGTCCATGGTGAGGGGGTATGCAGTTAGCACTTCTGTAGGGGAGGGTGTGACTGTGGGTGATGCTCTCAAGGCACAGAGGAACACACATTTAACTTAGTCTACCTCTTTCATTTGGATATGCATGAGGCATAGTGTTTCATGGCTGAACACTTGACCCCACCTGAGAGAAGACAGAGGACACAGGGATCATGCTCACAGGGAATCAGAGGGTCTAATTCCTAATCCATGCTGTAAGATATGTCTCCCCTCTCAAGCCCCTGAGCTCTGTGCTCACATAATCCCTCCCACTGAGGAACAAAACCTCACAGGACAAGACCCTCATTGAGATCCCACCTTTAAGTGACACAGAGACAACCTGAACTTGGTCTGGGCTTTAATGCCTGAATGTCTTATTTCTGGGTCAATGTATCTTCAAACTGCTGCATCTAGTGTGTTAATAAATCCATCACTGTGTCCAACTCCTTAAAATTTACACATAAAATACCTTAGAAATATCTCAATTGACTGTGGTTCTCTATTCTTATCAAGTTTGGTGAATGCATTGATAGAATAGGATATTAAAAGTTGCCTCTTGTCCAACTATTATTTTATATTTTTATGAACAAGAAGATCCTGGCCCTCAGAAGAAATCCCTCCAAGATATGTCTGCACCTGCTCCTGGGGAAGCAGCCCTGAATTCACTGGTCTCATGTGCCTTCTGCTGCCCAGCACCATCCCTGGAGAGGAAGGTCCCTTCTGGGTTCAGAGGGCATGGGCATCTTGGTGTCTCTAAGAAAAAAAAAAGAAAACATTTGTGCAGTGTATGAAGAAGACACTGTGAGAGATCAAATGTGTCAGAAGTGGTTTGTGAAGTTTCATAGTGGTGATTTCTCTCTGAATGTTGCTCTATGGTCAGGTAGACTAGCTGAAATTAGTAGGGATCAAATTGACACATTAAGTGAGAACAATTACTGTTATACTACACAAGTGATAAAATTATTGGTAAAAATGGGACAGAAAAGACTTTTTGGGCAACCCAGTGATTTGAAAATTAACTCATCCTCTTTACTCATTCATAAAAAAAATAAATCTTTCCATATGTTACAACATAGATGGGGGTAGGGAGTAATATACTGAGTTAAATTAGTGTGACAGATATACAGAAATACAACATTTTCTCACTTTTATGTGGAATATAAAGAATAAAATAAATAAACAAGCAGAACAGAAATAGACACAGGGACCCTGAGAACAGAGTGGGGATTTCTGGAGGGGAGGGATTTTGGAAGCCTGGGTAAAAAAAGTAAAGGGAGTAAGAAATACAAAGCTGCAGTTACAGATTAAACACAGGGATGTAAAGTACTGCACAGTCAATAATATTGCAAATACCGTGTGTGGTACCAGGTGGTACTGGATCTATAAGGCCATCACATCATAAATTATGTAAATGACCATTTTGCTGTAGGCTAGATGCTCATATAAAATAATATGTAGAATTTCAACAGGAATTGAAGAGAAGGAAATGAAAATTATCCCAAATTCCTATGAAACTAAGGCAAGGCTGTGGGTCAGAATATTACAGGAAGAAGTGGCTGAAGTCAGGACTCTGCTCACACATGCCATCTTTATTGGGAACGTTCAGAAAGCCTCTCAGTTTATAAGAGGCCCCCATTGAAAACCACAGCCTAGTATTATTCACTGGTGGATCATTCATCAGTAAACAAACTGGGGACTGCTAAGCAGGACTTAGTATAATATTCTGACTTGCTGAAGGGCCTTTCCTGTCTCTCCCAGAAATTTTAACACTGAGCATGATAAATGTTCCCTGTCCTCTTGGGGTGTGTGTGTGTGTATGTTGTCAGTCTGGACATCCACACCAAGCTGTGTGGGTCCCTCTTCCTCTGTGTGGTGTCACCTTGGCTTGGTGTTGTTAGCATGCCAAGTCAATGACCATCATCACTGGGTATGTTTGTCCATAGGAATTGGGTTCATACATCTCTTGTACACACTGTCCAGCATACACATGTCCTGTTGCTGACCAGCTTGGACACAGTTGTGTGTACTGGGCTGACTGTTGTGTCCAGTAGAGTCTCTGGTTAGATTCAGCCAACATGTGTCAGAAGTTTTGATGATTCATTAGAATTGGGCATGAGTGTCTGAAAGAGACTCCGCATTTGGTCCATATGAACATACTTTCTTCCTTTACAACTGACTTTTCTCATGAAGAAATTTCAGAGGTGAGTGCTTAATGAGGAATCCAGAGAGGTTCCCTAAAGGGAATAGTTACAGGAAGAGGAAACCAGACAGGAAACCAGCAGAAACATCAAGTGCACCTGCTCCTTTGATATTCTTTGTGTTTAGAGACCCTGAGCAACCGCTAGCGGTTACCGCCTTGGTTATGCCCACGTGGCTACAGGTAGTAACATTGAACATCTGAACCTCTGTCCTTTCCAGTGACCCCCATTGCTCCTGTAACCCTCATAAAGGGCAGCATGAGGCATGATCAGTGAGGATGTAGGTCCCCTTTCCTGTAACAAGAGTATGAATGGGTGTCTGCATCTAGAGTTACCTGTCCTCCAGAGCTGTATACACCTGTGGACTCAGAAACCTCACTGGAGTGGAAAAGCTTGTGTATGACCTGTGACATAGTCCTCTATCAGCTGATGTGAGTCAGGTTCACCTAGAAATGTCACAGACAACTGCTGCTAAAGTCTGTGTTGGACCCGAGACCACTATTGTGGAGGCACAGGGTCCCTGTTCTATCCTATCTGTTATCAGGGGGCACTTCCTCTCTGTCCTATCTGTTATGCAGGGGCTAAACTTGCTGGGGACCTTAGGTCTGCTTCCCTGTAATGCAGCCCCAGAACCCAGAATATGCCCGTCTGACTCAAGGACAGAAGCCCGCCTGTGAGACACAGTCCAAAAACCCAACTCTGTGTATATTGCTGGCACATTCACATCCCCTAAGCAAGCTGAAGGGGATCACCAAAATACAAGGGACACTTGGCACTCCAATCTCCCCAACCCCTCCCAGGCTGCAAAGGGAAAAATGATCCTCTCACCCCTGTTCTGCTCAACCAGGATGGTGGGGTCAAATATCCAGTCCAGGCCCCAAAGTTTTGCAATATTACAGGACTAGGGCTGGATGAACCTAGCATTTCAGCAGGTGGGAGTGGGGACCTGCCCATGTGCACAAGGTGAGCAACAAGGATCCTTTTCCTCAAGCCACACAGTCCAGACTCCCAGTGGTTCTCTGCTCACAGTTCTTCTAGAGACTAAAGGGTCCCCGAAAGTCACTAGTGGGTGAGCCAAGCAGACCCTTCCTCCAGCCTGGAACTGTTGCAAGGACCCTTCAGCACTCACAGATCCTAGTCCCATAACAATGGGATTGCTCCCTCCCTGGGATGCTGTGCTCAGAGTCTCCCAGGTGGACCTAATCATCACAAATTCCCATCACCGTTATGTGGGCTCCCATTCCCATCTATGTTGCTGTGGATTGGGGACCCCTCTGGGCTGAGACCCCACACTCCCAAGGGGAGGGAGCTCCAGGATGCAACATCCATTGGATTGTCCAGTCACTGCTACTTCAGGAGGAGTTTCACCCTCTCCTTCTCTCCTCCAATTTTTTTCCCTGCTCCTGTTTATAAAGTTTCATACCAGCTACACTTCAACTGGTTTTACAAGTTGATTGCTCTGGTTCAAGCATGTGGATGAAGCTTCAAACTTTCTAGTCAGCTAATCTTTCTTTAACATAAAATCCAATCTTTTTAACAAAGGTAGACTTTGTATTTATTTATATCCTGCCACATGGAAGGAGAGGGGCTCATGAAACAATGACATCCAGTAGATTACATTTCTGTCATGTGTAAATGGCTTTGTTGTTTCAAATTTTTATGAAACGGAATTTGCATCTTGCCTGCCTGCACCACAATCGTGGATGTGGGTCTTATTAGGCACAGGTGGCAAACACAAGGTTCCCAGGCTGAGTCCTGCCCTCCTCCTGGTTTTATCTGGCCTGGCAACTTGTTTCTACCCAGTGGCAGTGCCAAGCTCCTTGGCCCTAGTTAAGGAATAGTTACATTTACACAGTCCTAAAATTACAGTAGGCGATTTGAAGTTACCATGAGGTGGATGTGGTCCCTGGTGAAAATGAGTTTGACACCCCTGTTCTAAGGAGAGAATAGAAAGGAAGGCAGGACTCAGCCTGTGAGAGGCAGAAGGAAACACCATCTCCCCATGCTTTCCTGTTCTGCAGATGTGGGGATAAGCTGACACCCACCCAGGTTCTTGTACAGGAGGCCCCTGGGATGTGTCTCTGTGCCCTCTGTGCACAGTAATATGAATATCTTCAGGGCCCATGCTGGTCATTGTGAGAGCCACCTGGTTTTTGGAGTTGTCTTTGGAGATGGTGAGCCTGGTCCTCAGAGATGGGCTGTAATACTTAACATCATTCCACCAAACATTAGTGAGCCACTCCAGTGCCTTCCCTGATGGCTGACGGATCCAGCCAACACCCACACCTCTAGTGCTCAGTGAGAACCCAGAGAAGGAGCAGGTCAGTGTGAGGGTCTGGGAGGGTCTCAGAAGCCCAGGGCCAGACTCCTGCAGGATGACCTGAGACAGAACCCCTGTTGAGAAAGGACAAGAAGAGGTGAAGGCACTTGAGGAAAAGAACAGGAGTCTTTTCATCCCTGAGGACATCCCTGACTGGATCACTCACAGGAAGGGAAGGTCAGCAGCAGGAGAGTTGACCACAGTGTGTCCATGGTGGGCACAGGAATCACTGCCACAGGCCCAGTTCCCTGCTTTTCAACCCATTGAGGGAGGGGCTGGGTGAGATTTGCATTCATTCTCATGGTCTTGACCCCTCAGGGACTCAGGGCTCTGCAGTAGGGGAGCAGTGAGACCTGAGCTGTGGGCTCTTTGTTTGATCTTTCTGGGGACACTGCCATTCAGGACCAGGACTCTCAGGGCACAAAGCCTTTCAAAGGGCCCTGTGCTGTGGAGGAGACAAGGTGGTGAGCCCTCATCTAGCAAACAGCATTCTTTCCTGGGGGCCCATCCAGGGCCCTTTCCCTGTGCATCCTGTCCTGGAGTGGTGGGCTTAGAGGACTGGACAGGTGCAGAGGGGTGAGCCTGGGCTAGAGGATATTCTGGCAATGGAACTCTCTGCACTATTAGTGGGAATGTGAATTGGTGCAGCTGCTAAGGAAAACAATATTGAAGTTCTTCCAAAAATTAAAAACAGAGTTGACTTATGACCCAGATATTTCATGTCTCAGTGTTTCCAAAGCCAAGAAAATCACTATATCAAAGAGTCATCTATAGTCCCATGTTTATTTAATCATTATATACAACAGTCAAGCCAAGGATGAAGTAAATGTACATTATGGAATATTATTCACTATGAAAAGATGAAAATCCTGCCATTAGTGACAACATAAACGGACCTTGAAGACATAATGGCAGAGTAAGTAAATGGGACACAGAAAGACAAATATTATATGATCTTACTTGAATATGGAATCTTAAAAAATCATTAAGAAGATCTTATTTGTGATTTTCTGAGGTGGTAGTTGGGCAGTGGGAGAATCAGATGATGATGATCTGAAGGGACAAACTTCGACTTGTAAGATAAGCCCTTGTCATGGAATGGACAACACAGTGACTAGATTTAACACTGCTCTATGGTGTGTGGGAGTTTTGTTCATGTGAGTGGGTCCTAAAAGTTCTTAGCACAAAGAAACCCACATTTCCCTCCTTTTTCTACTATTTTCTTTTTTTCTGTTCTCTACCTTTTCATTTTCTTATTTCTGTATGAAATGATGGATGTTAACTGTATTTCTGTGGTAATCATGTCACCAGATATGTAAGTCCAGTCATTATGCTGTGCAGCTTATACTTAGACAGTGAGGAATGATCATACTTCTGTAGAACTGGAAGAAAAGTGGGGTGAAAATGAAATAGGTCTTTTCAAGGTTAACATTGCATTGGCCAACATGCATCTTAAAAAGATGGTCAACATTAATGATAATTAGAGAAATGTAAGTCAAAATCATAATGGGTGTTAATATTAAAAAGAAAGCTAAACAAAATATCAAGTGTTTGCAAGAATATGGAAAATAGGAACCCTTGATCACCCACTAGAGAAAACAGTACAAATGCTTTTCAAAACTACAAAATGGAAGTGTCATATTAAATAGCAATTTGACTGCTGGGTGCATGTCTAAAGCAATTGCAAAGAGATGTTTAGACGCCCCTGATGAAAGCAGAAAATTCAAAATAGACAATAGGTGGAAACAATCTAAATATCCCTTGATGGATGAAGGGATAAACAAAAGTGGTATATGCATACATTGGAGTATTGCACAACATTGAAGACCGGAATCCAGTCAGATGTTTCAGTGTGGATGGACCTTGAGTGTGGTCGACATCTGTGCGTCGTGGACCCTGGGTGAGTGTCCGAGCGCCCAAGCTCGCATAAATCAGGATGCAGGGGATGCAAATGCAGTGATCAAGAGCAGATGCATGCTCAGGCTTTATTAGCAGTGATAGTTATACAGATATTTTTGGCAAGCATTCCTAATGCAGCTGCAACCATTCAAAACAGTCTATAACAAGTTTACATATTTGCAGAGTACATGTAGCTCTTTGTTCTTTTCCCGAACTCAATTTCAAAGTAAGAGATAAAGGCTCTTATCCTGCTAGCTTAGGGGAATAATTCAAGCCCAGGAGTCCGGTCTCAGAAAGCCTTCCTTCTGACGCCGCCTGGTTTGCCAGGGCTGACACAGACTTCCAGATGCCTGTCCTTACTCGACCCAAGCCTCAGGAGTTCGCACGTTATCCCCACAATTCCCCCTTTTTAAATTTTTCTGCAAGAATCTTGTCCAAATTGTCTCTATATTGGTTGCAGTAGGTTTCAGACTATATCGATATAAAAGACAGGCAAAGCACAATAAAACTATCAGAGCAATTCCTAATCCTATGGCCGAATGCATAATACTTTGGACTTGACCAGCAAAGTCCAACCCTTCTAAAGTTTTAGCCAAATATCCTGCAATCTGTTCATCAGTATCTTTAGGGAATTGTTTTTGAAAGGTACGAGCAATATCATCAGTTAACATTCCGATCTGCTGAGCTGACGAGTTATTTCCAAATAAATATTGATGAATCACTTCCCATTGACACAAAGATTGATTATATAAAAAAGGGGTAATACAAAAAGTAGTAGAATTCCAATCACATTGTAATTGAATCTGATGTTGTAATGATAATAACTTTCTCCCCACCCAGTCTACAGTCTGTTTCAACACATCAATCTCATTTTGTAGGCGTGCATCTATTTGGACCTGTTGAGTCCAAAGTTGGTGGGAGTCTTGATGCCATTCCTCAACAAAATCTTTTGTCTGAATAGATTCATACAATGCCAAGCCAGATACTGCAGCAACAGTAGTTATAGTAATTAAGCTTAGCAACACTGCAATTATCAAACCAATCATGCGGCGAGTTCGCTTTAACAGCTTTTCAAAAAACTCTACTGTTATATGGGTAAGTGGGTAATGTGACCAGGGGTGAATAAGTTGGACCGCCAACCATACGTGAGTACGCTGCCGTAACAGCAAAATGGAATCAGATGGACGAAAAGAAATAGAGGAATTCAAACAGGTATACAATCGACAATGCACACATTGGATATGTGGGGAAAAGGTAAGATTTCCAATAAGAATAAGATAGGGCATGGGAACACAAGCAGAGATGTTATACAATCTATATAGAGTAAAATTATAACGACTAGGTGTTCGAGAAGTCCCGGAAAATGATACATTGTGAAGATATATAGGTTTCAAGGCTGCTGCAAGCTTCCATAAATGAGACTGAATCGCTAAAGGAGATTTTTCACTAGCCAACAGATTGTCTCCAATCCCTCCGTCACCCCAGGCCATAAGACGTGGTCCCTGCAATGAAGTCTCATTTCCGCTCATCCTGCGAACAGAAGACAGATTACACATAATATTCCATTCAGAACACTGGATAAGAAATTGTCCATACGGTCCCCAGTTATACCATCGTTTCTGAACAATCTTCCTGAAAGTCCCAAGACATTTTCTCCATAGAAAAGGATGACAGGCCAACCTTTGATAAGAGAAAGGAGTGCAGAAGGGAAAAGGTAGTTCAGTAGTAAAAATAATATTCTCCCAAGATTGAGCAATAGAATATGCCTGTAACCGCTGAAGCCTAGTTCTAGATCGGGTTACATTAACACCTGGAAAAATCCAAAATTGATAGCCCATGTTTAAACAAGGAGATGGCCCTAAACATAACAGTGACTGATCATAATAATAACTGTAGTTGAAAAGCGCACCGTCATCTTGATTATGCCCAGTTAAGTTGTTCCAAGGGGAAGACAATAGACGAGGGGTAGTGTAGACCAAAACATCAGGATCTCCCCAGGAGACGGGCTCCATCAAAGGAGGATTAGGGATATAAGCCCAGTAACTTACATTAGAAGCATTGACTGGCCCAGAAGATACTGAAAGCAAAGCACAAATGGCTAAAAACAGATGCTTGGAAGTCAAAGGCCTCCCAGTATGCTGCAGAATCCTTTGCCCTTGGGCAGCAAGAGATTTGACCTGTCCCCAAGTGGGAAAATTCTGCGGAGATCTCATCCATGCATCTGCAAGGGGTCGTTCGGATCACGGGCCTTGATCCATCTGCCGGGAATCCACTGTTGTCTTCCATCCTGTAGTAACACAAGCCCATAACCCCTGCCTTGCACTATTAAAGTGGCAGTCTGCCATTCGGCCCCAGCGGCAATTTTAACCCATACCAGAAAATTAACCCTATCAGATACTTGCTCTGCAAAATGTTTGTCTGCACGACTGTAAATATCTCCTTGAGACAGGTTTAAGAAATTTAAGGTAAATAAAACTTGTGCCATCAACGCACGGACACTCTGTATTGATATCAGGTGCTCCTCCAGTTTCCCCCTTTTTAATTTTTTTATTTGAAGTCTTAAGGTTTGATGACATCTTGTTGAAGAACTAATTGTAAAGTGGCAAACAAGGAATAAAGCACGGGTTGAGAAGTGTGGATATGAGCAGTAAGTAGGGATTTAAGAACTCCAACTACATAAGCAGAATCAGCAATAATATTAATAGCTTGATCATTAAAATCAGTACAAGCCTGAATAACAGCAAACAACTCATTCTGCTGCATGGATGAATATTTTGTATCAGCACTCCAATACCTTTTCTCCGTCCAGTAAGCAGCACGAGTTTTAGAACCATCTGTGAAAACATTAGGAGCATCAGAAACAGGAGTTTCACTAATTATTGTGTTGATTACAAATTGCTGAGAATGGAAAAAATCCCATAGCTTGCCCTTTGGAAAGTGATAAGAGAACTGCCCTGTATAGCCAATTAGAGAAATTTGCAGAGGTTCAAATTGTTGAAATAGAAATTCCACTTGATCTTTAGAAATAGGAAAAATTATATATTGACAATCATACCCACTAAGGCTTCCCGCAGCCAAAACATTTTATTTCTCCCCTGACCGGATTTTGCAGCTTATGAAACGTAGTAGCCATGGTTTCTGCCATAAGCTGGACCCTACGACTTTCAGATGTAACATCTTGACACACTCTAAGATATTTGGTAACATCTCCTTCCTCCTTAACCGGCAAAATTGCCCTCCTGCAATCTTCGTTAGCATTTTCATAAGCAAGCATTTTTAATAGCTGGTCCCTTGCATGAGCCCCGATAACAGTCCTCTCAATAACTTTCTGTAACCTGGCTATAAATTCAACATATGGTTCATTAGGTTTTTGAATAATTTTTGTCCAGGACCCATAATATTCACCAGTAGGACGAACCCTCTCCCATGCCTCCATGCTTATTTCATTTAACATTTTGTGAATCTCAACTGGAGCTACTTCTGCTTGTTTCTCAGGTGTATCATAATCTCCAGTGCCAGGTAATAAGGGGTATGTGATACACCGTACTGCCGCATTGGCATTTGCATGATTAGCATGGGCTTTTTCAGCACATAACTCATTGAAACACATTTGCCATTGTAAATATTCTGGTTCTTTCAGCAGAGCCCTGATCAAAGTTTTCCAATCCTCAGCTATCCAATTATCGTAATGTTTAGCTGTTCCCCACAACATTTGTTTAACATAGTGCGATTGAGGCCCGTATAGGGTAACAGCTTTCCTCAATCTAGCGATATGATCTACATTAATACCCTCATATCGCTGGGGATCAGCAGGCTGCATAGCATTCGGCGGCGGCCGAATAACAGGGAAAGCAAAAGCACCAACACTCTCATCCTCCGAGCTAGATATTTCTCCTTCAGAGGTTACCGAAGTAGAATCAGATAACATCTGTTCCTCAGGAGGAAGCTTATAACGAGGGCGACGATGCGTAGCCAAAAAAGAGTTAGGAGCAGGAGTAACCCTAGAGGCAGAAGCCGCCTTTACTTTCGTTTTTACACTGGCAGGTCTCTGAATCATTTTTACGATAGCCTCCAACTCTCTCATAGAAAAGTTTTTCTCCTGCAGAGGGACTCTAGGAGCTGAAGGAGCAACAGAAGGAGGAAGAGAAATCTTTGGGGAAGCTTCTTCAAAAAGCTCCTTCTTATCCTTATCCACTTCTTCCCTATATTCCTCAGTGAAATCTAAATCCTTCAAAGAGCCATCAGAGTCCCGCTCGAGATCTGCAATCATCCGTTCATCATGAATGGCCTCTAAAATAGCGTGAACAAGTCCCCAAATCGACCAAAAACGAGTAGGGACCTTTTCACCCTGTAGGACTGCCTTTTCCACATTCCGTCGGATGCGCAGCCAATGCTCTATATCCAAGGTCCCTTCTTCAGGGAACCATGGATTATACTTATGAATAATGGATATACATTTATCTAAATCACTGCTGGAGACAACTGCTCCATGCATCTTCAACATATGTTTTAAAATAGAAATATAAGGGGTAGATACTGATTGTCCCATGACCCTGTGAAAGTTGTATCTATGATACTCACCTAAAAACTTACCCAAATCTCTACTTTCGGGGTCCCTGTTCTGGGCGTCACTTGTGGTCGACGTCTCTGCGTCATGGACCCCGGGTGAGTGTCCGAGCTCCCGAGCTCGCATAAATCAGGACGCAGGGGATGCAAATGCAGTGATCAAGAGCAGATGCATGCTCAGGCTTTATTAGCAGTGATAGTTATACAGATATTTTTGGCAAGCGTTCCTAATGCAGCTGCAATCATTCAAAACAGTCTATAACAAGTTTACATATTTGCAGAGTACATGTAGCTCTTTGTTCTTTTCCCGAACTCAATTTCAAAGTAAGAGATAAAGGCTCTTATCCTGCTAGCTTAGGGGAGTAATTCAAGGCCAGGAGTCTCTGACGCCGCCTGGTTTGCCAGGGCTGACACAGACTTCCAGATGCCTGTCCTTACTCTACCTGAGCTTCAGGAATCGGAACATTATCCCCACACTTGAGGACTTTACGATGAGAGAAATAAGCCTGTCACAGAAAGACAGCCCTGTATGTTTGTACTTATGCAAGGTACCTGTCTAGAGTCATCAAGTTTATCAAAGCAGGAAGTAAAACAGCAAGTGCCAGAGCTGAGGAGGAGGGAGGTGATTTATATGTATAGAATGTCAGATTTTGCAAGGTGAAAGACTTCTTCAACCTGTTCTATATATACTTAACATCACTGAAGTGTACAATTCAGAGAGCTAAGATGGTACATTTGTATTTTCTACCACAATTTACAATTGAAATATATGTAAAATTAGTTTTCAAATTTTTTTTTGTTTTTTCCATTACGTCTGAGTTGTGAGACCTGGCTCAGCTCTGTAACAGGTTAGTCCCATCTTCTACTCCTCCAGCACCCTGCATTTACATCGCAGTGTGGTGAGGTTTCTGTTTCTGTCCTCATTTACCTGTTCTCCTTTGCTAAGAAGAGCAGAGAATGCAGCAGACAGGGAGAGACACCTGGGCTAGCAGACAGAGCATGGGCTTCTCCTACATTTTACCCCCTGTAAACACATCCTTAACATTTTCCCCAACTTTTCTTCTATTCATGGGACATTTATTTAATTATGCACTTTCCTAACTGTATATAGGGTATTAGGAAACAGAGTCATAGGTTAAAATGCAAGTTCAACATGCTGAACTGTGCTTATGGACATACATAAGTTATATTTTCATATTGCGACATAGGAGTTGGTGATGATGTTTGCTCATGATGTTTTGTTGACTAATACCTGGTGTTTAAAGGTTAGTTGGTATAACTTTTTGAGTAGGCTTCTGAAAGCATTGGGGCAGTAACTGCAAAATTGTTCATAATTATACTTTTACAATTATAGATTTACTTAATGTATTCTCAGTATTGCATCAATTCTGAACACATAATTTTATTTATAATAACTGCTACTGTAGGAGGTAAACATAAATGTTAGTTAAGGTCATTTATTGAGTACATGTTGTAGCAACTATAGGAGGAGACACCTTTGCCTGAGGCACTCGGTGGACTGGACATTTACATGCAGAAAACACCCTGACATGTTACAGAGGAAACGGTGTGCAATGTCATGAACAGTTTTTTGCCACTGTTCATGTGTGAATACACATCTTTTCCAAAAAAGAGTTTGTGACTATGTGATGGGGGGTTCATGTGACAATGTGAAACAGAATGTGTGGCAGTATGTATGGCAGAGTATGTGACTGTATGACTGTGAGCCTGTGCGTGACACTGTGAGATTGAGTTTGACTGTGTGACTTGTTGTTTTTTGCTGTGTGTGATTGTGTGCATGGCTGTTTGTGTGTCTGACAGTGTGTCTGTGTGTGTGACTCTTTGACTGCATACTAACATCATGTGCAATTGTGTTTGTGTGTGATGGTGTGTGACTGTGTGTGTGAATCTGTTTTGATTTGTTTGGATTGTGTGTGACTGTTTGGCTGTATGTGTGACTTTGTGATGACTGTGTGTGTAACTGTGTGTGTCCTGTTCAAGTACTAAGAGGACAGGATAGATGCTGGTCAGTCTCTGGTAGCAGTTATATCCACACTGTGTTCACATTACAGAGTGAAGAATTTACTATAGAATGTGTTTAAAATTATAACAATGTCATCTGTTTCTTTCTAGAAGAACTTTTGATTAAACATGTGCCCTGTCTGATCATCGAGATCATGGACTGGACCTGTTGAACATTAGACCCTGGGAGTCAGGGACACCTGAACTGCTCCTGGGATCCAGCACACTCACACTGCAAACTCCACTCACAGTGAAGCTTGACACCTTTGGATCCAAGAGAAAAACTTGAAGGAGTTCGATGAGGTTCATCTCCATCCTCAAAGTCCCATGTCCACACTGTGGTGTTAGCACTGCTTCCTGCAGGAGAGAAAGGCTTCCCCAGAGGACAGAATTGGGTGTTTGGGGCACTGAGATGACAGGCCTTTCTAGGATCCTTGTTGACCCTGAGATCACAGGTGAGATCCACCAGCCCTGAGCCTGATAAGACCTGTCAGCAGAAGGAGGATGGTGGGATCAGGGACCAGGGAGGGGCACACTGTTTGCAGCTGTGCCCACTTGTGAGATGGGTGCAGAACTGCAGGCAGAGCTTAGTCAACTAGCAAGACTGCAACACAGCTCAGACTCATGGGTGAAAAAGTAAAAAACACTGAAGAAAGACACCTATACTAAGATGTGTTGTACGCATATTTTCAGCAGCTGATAAATTTGCTGAAAAGTAGAAAATTCTGCAAAGAAACATTAAGCCCTTGCCCTTTCATAAAAGTCCCATCATTACTAAGAGTATCAAACACTTAGAAATACACACAAACTCACACATGCATGTACACAGCACACACACTCACTAACATAAAATTTCAGGTGCAGGAAAAGCACACAGTAACACCCTCCCACACACACAGATGAACAGGTTAACCAACACACTAACACACAGAGAACAGATGCACATGTAAATGCAAGAATAACAGAGAAGGTTTGTGAGAAGTAGTTTTCTATGCAAAGAGAGGACTTAAATGCTAACTCAAAGATCTTCTTCCTAGTCTCCCTTTGCACCTGCTCTCCAGATGGGTTCCTGGCATCCATGGGTCCAGAGAGCCATTGTAACCCAGCCACACACCTGTACCCTCAACAGAGACTTTGGTGTTGGCTGGCACTAACTTGCTTCATGTGTATGGCACAGTGACCCAGGGCCCTGTCCTTGGTGGTCACAGAGTGTAGCTGGAGGGTGAGCTGGATCTGGGACACGTTCCTGGGGTCAAGATTCTGCTCTGTGAGGAAAGCTGGGGTGAGCACTACCCCTGGATCCCATGCACTGCATTCTTGCAATACATCTCTGAGTTTCACAAGTGCTGAGCCTGACTCATGCAGCTCATTGAGACAGGCCATCTGGGGAAAAGGAGGACTTTTCACATTTCAGCCTCTTTAAGTGCATTACCTAAGATGATCAGAAATCTGATTCTATCAAGGAGAAGATCCCAAAGCAACTTGTGTCCATGACACGCTCTTGTCCTCAGGCTCACACCCAACTGACAGAGAGGGAAACACGGGATTTCTAATGGGCTGAAATCTCCCCAGGTCCTGGTTCTCATTGCTGTGTGGGAAGGTCTTTGTTCCCTGAGCTGTGAGAGACTCAGAACAGAGATTAAATCATACATGTGCACACACATCACACAGAGTTACAAACATGTGCAAATAATTTAGCATGTGTGCACACATGCAGGCATATACTCACAGTCTCCCACACAATTTCTAGTACCCCAGGGGAGAAAACTGTCCACAGGTTCCTGAGGTGCAGCTGAGAACCTGGTCCTTAGGGCACTGGGGTGACTGAACCTGGACACTGAGGAACATCCAGATTCCTGCTGCTGGGACTGGTGACAGTTCTCTTATATGAGAGGACTTTGCAGGTGTGACTAAGAGAGGGATGGCTGAGTTAAATGTGTTGACATGGGGAGTTTATCCAGAATTCTCTGACTGGGACATAAATGGAATCATGTGTCCTATTCAAAAGGAAACTAAAGAAAATCAGACTAAAATACTGTGATTGCAGAAACCAGATGTTGTGGGTTTCCCCATCCACCTGGTAAATGAGGAAGGTGCAAGAAGGCAACATATGGCAGGCAGGACAGAGACCTCAGTGGTGGAGGTCCTGGAAGACAGTCATAACCCAGGTGGGATGACAGGTGCCTGTCAGAAGGAAGGAGATGTGTGAGCACAGTGTGTGTTTGTCAGGGGCACAGAGCCTGTGCTAAGCACACAGGGGACAAGATGGGGCTGGTCCCTTTCTTGGAGAAATGTTTTCAACCACAGAGAAGCTGAGAGCACAAGAGAGGTCATTGCCAAGAAAGGAAAAGGACATGCAGGAGCGTGGTGAAAGGAATGTCTGCCAGCACAAGGTGGAATCTGACCTGTGAACAGACAGTATCACATCTTCCTGTGTTGTCTTCAGTGATAGTGTAGGAAATCAGAGCCACATAGAAAGAAAAAGTGTCCCTGGATGCAAATGAAAGCTTTGGGAGACAATCTGTGCTCCCACAAGAAAGTCTCTTCCTACCCAGCCAAGGCACACACTTGCTCCTGGGGCTGGTTTCTCTGCCCCGAGGTCAAGATCATCCCCTGGTGTCCTGAGCACCCTCTGCAGCCCAGACCTTCTGTCTCCCACAGGGAGATTTATGTCTGGGCTCACACTGACTTCCCACACTGTGTTTGCTGCACACTAATACATGGTCAATTTTTCCACTCTCAGGCTGTTCATTTGCAAGAAGAGGAGTTCTTGGCATTTTTTTTCTGCAGACAGTGATTGCAATTCACCAAGTTGACATAGTACATGGTACTTCCATCACCATTAATGTCTAAGACTCACTCCAGCTCTTTCCTGAAGCCTGACAGGCCCACTGCATATAGTAAATAGTGAAGGTGAACCCAGAGGCCATGCAGGAGAGTTTCAGAGGCCCCCTGGTTGTACTATTGCCCCCCAGACTCCACCAGCTGCAACTCATACTGGACACCTGCGAACACAGAGATGTCCTGGTCAGCACACTCTCACTCATCCATTGTCTATCAGTCATCTCCATTCACATAATGGGGGCCTCTCTGTCACCAAGAATCAATTTTTAAATAGCAACAAAGAAAATCCAGATAGCACAAACTACATAGTGAGTGGTCTGTATTCTGTACTGAGCGGGGACTGGGAACATCTATGAATCCCAGGCTGGGCTACTGTCCAAGAGCTGCAGGGTCAGGTCTGGGATGCTTTTCATGAGCTGAGGGGCCCTATTTGTACGTTCTCCTGCTATATACAGAGATCTAGGGTTGGACAGTGGCAAGAACAACATGTCCCCAGAGTGTGATTTGTCCAAAGGTGTGTGTCTATTAAGGATTACTCCCTAGCCTTAGACAGTTTGGTACAGTAACTTTGAGTGACATCTTGTTACTGAAGTTTGGGGTTTCAATCCCACATTAGGCATGTATAAACCTTGTCTGGGCATGTAAAGGACTCTCTCTCTCTCTCTCTCTCTCTCTCTCTCTCTCTCTCTCTCTCTCTCTCTCTCCCTCTCTCTCCAGGGAGGATTGTATCCGGGCTCATGCAGAATCCCCCTCTCTGTGTCTGACACATTAATACATGGCTGTGTCCTTAGCTCTCTGGCTGTTCAATGTTAAATGCATTTCACTCCTGAAAGTCCCCCTCGTGGTGCTGAGTTGGGAATTCAACATTGGGTTGTAGTCTGTGCTTTTATCGTACCATGTTACAATACCCACTCCAGCCCATACCTAGGTGTCTGGCAAGCCCAGTGCACTCCATAGCCTATTAAAGAGAGCCCAGAGGCAGCACAAGTGAGGGAGAGGGTCTGTGTGAGCTTCACCAGTCCTGGGTCTGATTTTTGCATCAATGCCTGGGACAAAACCCAATGGAAACCAGAGCCACTCCTGTTCATAAACATTTAGGTGTTTACTGAGATGGTATAATGTGCCTAATCCAGTCCCTGTACTTCCTGGAAGAGTCTTCAGACCCATATTTCTAGTAAAACTCTCCTTACAAAAATCAGTCATGTTCATGCCATGAGACTCACACTAAGTCCAGCACTCTCCCTTTAGCCAGATCCAAATTCACTCCCAGATTTTTGGGTAATTGTTCCAACAGAAACTCATTCCTACAACCAGAGCCTCTTCTAGTCTCTATGACTGCTATATGCAATCAGCATTGGGCAATGTTGGCTGGACAAATTCTGGGAGATTTTGTAAAATCATGGAATAATAAACCCATTAAGATAGTGATGAATTGACCTTTATTAAATATTTGTCCCAACAAACAACAATCTAATTAAGGGATTTAAAAGAGAAGCCTACATAGAGAATATATTTTGAGGTCATAAGGCTAATGAAAGAATGAGTACATTACACATTAAGAATATCATAGATTATGTGGAAGGCCCTGTACCCTCTGACCACAGTGACTACCCCCAGAAACAGGGTTGAGTGAGGATGGGAGTGAGGGTTACCTGCCAGGGTAGAGGTTTCCTTTACTATGAGGAAATCTATTGGAATTTTCCTGATTTTCCTCCACTGAATCCTAGCATTACTGACAATACTACACTGAGGAAAGATGTCAGTTAAGCTGCTTCCATAATTATTTCATCTATAAAGAATCCACAGATGTACACATGCGTAATTGGTTTAGGGACTCGGAAATATCCATGAGTGTGCATTAAGTAAGAGATTGCCCTGGGAGATGTAGCCACAGTTAAAACCTTCCATAAGATCATGACTCTATAGCTTATGCTTGGTGTGAATTTGCTTAGTAAAAAAATGTCACAAATAATATTAAGTTGAAACATATTGGTTTATTTTTATATGTTTATTTTTATTGTTGTTCAAGTACAATTGTCCCAATTTTCACTGCACCCTGGTCCCCCGTCCCACCCATCCCCACCTCCCACCCTCAAACCCCCTTTGGCTTTGTCCATGTGTCCTTTACACATGCTCCTTGTGGGACCTTCCCCTATTTTACACATTATCCCTCTTCCTCCTCCTCTTTGATTAGTGTCAATTTGTTCTTTGTTTCAATATTTTGTTTGCTTGTTTGTGTTTTTCATTAGGTTCTCTTATAGGTGAGATCATATAGTATTTGTCTTTCACTTCCTGACTTATTTCACTTAGCATAATGCTCTCCAGTCCTATCCATGCTGTTGCAAAGGGTAGAAGCTCCTTCTCTCTTTCTGCTGTGTACTATTCCATTGTGTAAATGTATCATAGGTATTTTTTATCCACTCATTTATTGGTGGGCACTTAGGTGCTTCCAGCATTTGACTCTTGTAAGTTATGTTGTTACACACTTTGGGATGCATAGTTTCTTTTAAATTGGTCTTTCAGGAGTCATAGGAAATAATCCCAGCAGTGATATAGCTGGGTCAAAAGGCAGTTCCATTTTTAGTTTCCTGAGGAAATTCCATACTATTTTCCACAGTGGCTGCACCAGTCTGGATCCCCACTGACAATGCACTGGGTAGGAAGACAAACAATACAATTAAAAATGGACAAAGTACTTGAACAGACGCTTCTCTAAGTAGGTCATACAGAGGACCAAAGACATATGAAAGGATGCACAGCATCACTAACCATTGAATTTAATGTAAGTTAAAACCACAATGAGATACCACTTCACACAGGGGGAATGGCCATCATAAAACAATAAACAAACAACAAGTGCTGGAGAGGTTGTGGGGAAAAGATTGGTTTATTAAAAACAATACACCAAGGTGACATTATTTGAATATAAAATCACAGTGAAAAAATGGTATTTCTAGATATCTTTAAGTGCTGGGTTACCCAGCCTGACCAAATGGTAACCCCTTTTGAATCTGATGAAAGATGCATGAGAATTCACGTGTCACTGACTCTTCTAGTCCACCATTTCTTCTTATGCTCAAGAGGATGAGGCAGCACTTTGATCTAATTCCAAAGTGTCTCATAAATGAGACACTGACATACATGGTGAGTGAGTTCAAGAGAAGAGATGCCCTACAGAAGTCCCAGAATTATGAAAATACCTGATCTCATTCTCTCCCCACTTGTGTGAGAAAAGCTGGCCACATGCAACTCACTCCTCAGCTCCAGAGACAATATCCCCCTGGGCTGTGGGTGCTCCCACCTCTCTCCTCTGGTGAAGACAGTTGCACTCTGTAAGAAGATGAGAAAGCTGGGTCTTATCTAGGGAGGCACAGGGAAATGAGAGGCTGTGGGAATGAGAAAGTGACATGACCGCTGACATCAGATAAGCTGCTCCAGGCAGTGGAGAAGGAGGGAGAGTCTATGGAACAAAAAAATGCAGTTCTAGAATCTGGAAAAGGCAAAGAGACAGACTCTCCTCTATGAGTTTGTAAAGGCTGCTATATCTGCATTGCAAGGACTGGGGAGCTGATAAACAACAACATTTAGGTCCCACAGACCTGCAGGCTGGAAGTCCACAGTCAAGGTTCCTTGTGTCCCCTGATGCATTGCCCATGCCCTGCAGGCGAGGGTCCTGTCTTGGTTCACAGGGCATGGACACCTCAGCATCTCTAGTCAAGACTGTGCCCTGACTTCAGGATATTCCCTCAAGGACACCATGTGCTTCAACATTTGCAAGTACAGAGACCTGGCCTTACTAAAACACAGTGACTCTGCAGAGAGCCCTCCCCCACAAGCCAGGGCTCTCTGATGTCACCAGGGAGCCCCTTTCCTGAGGCTGCCAGATGCACTGACTACCCCTGAGTCCTGGAGCTCTTGGGGACTGTGGGGGGCTCTGATGTCTTTAGGATCCTGTGGTAGAAGGTCCTGTGTGAGGATCCCTGCAAGTGGCCTTAATCCCACTGCACTTACAGTGCTCAAAATCACACACACACACACACACACACACACACACAAACACACACACAGAGCAATGGTTTTCATACTAATGACTCCAGCTCTCCCTTTTTCCTTGATCCTGGCAAATGGGCAAGTCCTCCACCTTGACCTGAACCTAGTGAGTGACCATCTTTGACAACAGAACAGAACCACACATGATTGGCATGAGCACTGGAGAGTGCCCACTCTTGTACTTTCCTGTTCTCCCAGCACCTCTCAAACTACTAAGACACACTGAGAAAGGTCTGCCTTGTCCTGTGAAGGGTCAGACCTAGGGGACCCTTGTCCAGACAATGTGTCCAACACTAAAATGACATGCAGGGCTCACCCTGATGCACAGCCAAAGGTCCTCATTCCGAGAGCTCACAACCAGTGCCCCCATGGGCAGTACAACAGGGGGCAATGGGCAGGGTTCTTCCCAGGAGCAGGAGCAGAAACAGGTGCTGATGCAGGAACAGGGGACCCATGAAAGCAGTCCTGGGATGTGAGAATCTCTGTGGGCCAGTGTCAGGGTTGTTTTCCACTGTGCTCTTTGGTGCCCTGAGCACACCCTGGTGTCCACATCACACCCTGCAGTCCAGCCCTCATAGATCTCTCAATAAGGTGTGTGTCTGGGTTCACACTGACTTCCCCTCACTGTATGTCTTGCACAGTAATACACAGTCCTGTCCTTGGCGGCTATGACCATGACCTTGGTGAGCTCAGTTGCAGGGAGAACTGGTTCTTGGACACATGTCTAGAGATGGAGGTGCAGCTCTTGAGGGATGGACTACAGTTAGTGCTTCCTGCAGAATATATGCACCTGTTCCACCCCAGCCCCTACTCTGGAGCTGCTGGATGAAGCTCTAGTAGTAACCACCAGTTGTGTTGGAGAATCCAGAGACAGTGTAGATGAGGGAGAGAGTCTGTGGTAGCTTCACCACCTCTGAGAATGTTGTTTTTCTTTAATCCATATTCTTCTAACTCAGAGGCTTCAGAAATAAGTGCAGAATCAGGAATCCAAGGAGGTTCTCTGTGAGAAACTGTTGTAGGTAGATGAAATCAGACAGAAAATGAGCCCAAACCTCCAACTTCACTTGCTTCTGGGAGCACCCTTATATTCATGTTCCCAGAAGCCTTGTGGAGCTTTGGGTCCCACTGCAGGGAGGTTTGTGTCTGGGCTCACACTGACTTTCTGTCACTGTGTCTGTATTGCAGTAATACACAGCCGTGTCTTCAGCTCTCAGGCTGCTCTTTTGCAGGTACAGCGTGTTCATGACATTGTCTCTGGAGATGGTCAATTGTCCTTTTACTGAATTGCCATAGTTCTGTGTACTTCTATCAGGATTAATCTCACCAATCCACTCCAGCCCCTTCCCTGGAGCCTGGCGGAACCAGCTCATCCAGTAGCTACTAAAGGTGAATCAAGAGGCCTTGCAGGAGAGTCGCAGAGACCCCACAGGCTGCATCAACCCCCGCCAACTCCACCAGCTGCACCTCACACTGGACACCTGCAAACACAAGGCATCAGGTCAGGAAACTGTCACCCATCCACAGACTCTCTCAGTCATATCCACTCACATACTCTGTGTCTCCCATTCTCCATAAAGTACCTCTTAAAATTGCAACAAGGAAAACCCAGCTGAGCCCAAACTCCATGTTGAGAGGTCTGTGTTCTGTGCTGAGCAGGCACTGGGAACACCTGGGAATCCTGGGCTGGGCTCCTGTCCCAGAGCTGCAGGGTCAGGGCTGGGGTGCTTTTATGAGCAGAGGGGTACTATTTGCATGTCCTCCTGCTATATAGGGAGCTCTGCTCCCTATATGACATGTCCTGCTGCTTGGACAGTCACATGAAGGGCATAGTCCCTGAATGTGGCTTTTCCTACAGTTTTTGTCTGTTAAGAATTACTCCCCATATCTAAGTCTGTGCCCTTATCACTGATCCAACTGCTCCAGGACACCTGTACATGACCTAGGAGAGTAAATTGTCATAAAAAGAAAGAGATTTAGAATGAGAGATGCATTTGAAATTCATCAGTATTGAGTACACCAATATAATTCAACCCTCATGATCAGAGGGAAAATTAAAAATGTGGAAGTTTCAAGTTCAGGAGACAAGACATTGTGTCTGAACCTATTTCCCCTACAAAGTGATCAGAGCAGGAACTAAGAACAGGTTGTGACCCTAGAGCATGTGGACCTTGTGTTGTTGGAGGTGAAACCTCTGTGTAAGTCATTGGGAGACAGAAGCATAATCTATACAGAGAAGGAGACAGTGCCCCTGAGTGGAGTTTAGTGCTGAATGTACAGCGGCCCCACTGCTTCGCTTTTATTTTTATTCTCTAGACTGTGTGGTAAAACCAGGCTCAAATATTGGGGACACAGAAGAAACTCAGTCATGAGTATAACTGCTTAGGTGAAAATGTAGGTAAAGACTGTCGAGTAACAGTGTTAAATTACAGAAATTTGTTATGGAAAATCTTGATGCCAACCACTATTGTGAAATAACAGATGGAAATATCATCATATTGATGTGAAGGTCATAATGTTTCTTTACCCATTGATCTCAGAGTAAATAAATAATTTAAATAGCCTTCCTTTGTTGCCACTGGTGGTTCTAACTTTCTATGAAACTGGCCACCCATGGCAGTTGCCCTCATTTTAAAATCATCACTTGTGGACCTGTGAATTTGTGGACATATGACATAGACCTAGTCAAAAATGCAAGAGAACAGGTCATCACAGTTTCATGAAAAGTAAATTTCAGAAGCTTTGCCTCCTCCCTCTTTCATTTGTTTTCATGTCTGCACATCATCCCAGGAACAATGTTATCTTGTCCACCGGAGATGGGCATCACCTGCACATGAGTCACATTCTGCAGGGATCTGTGTGCAGAACTGGGAAGAGATATTCCCAGGTGAATGGATGGAGGGATTCAACAAACCTGGAGCCAGAACTCCTAGAATTATTGTTCTTTATGTTGTGGTTTCTTCTCCTCATGTAGCAAGTTCAAGATGTCCTATGTCACTTTCCTCAACAATAACCTCGAGTTGTAATTTAGTCATTGATATAAAAAAGGACTGATTTAGAAATTAACCCATCTTCTTCACTCAGCCATAAAAAATGAAACCTTACTATTTGGGACAATATGGATGGGCATAATACCGATCCATAAGTCAGACAGAGCAACACACATACCACATGATCTCACTTCTATGTGGAATCTAAAGGACAAAGTAAAGAAACAAGCAGAATAGAAACAGACTCATAAATCCAGAGAAAAGACAAGAGATTTACAGGTAGGAGGGGATTTGGAAGTCGGGATGAAAAACGTAAAGGGACTAAGATGTACACATTGGCAGTTACCTATTGGACACAGGATGTAAAGCCCAGCACAGGGAATAAAATGAACAATGTTGTTATAGCTGTGTGTGCTGCCAGGTTGATACTTGATATATTGGGCCATCATACCAAAAATTCTATAAGTTTCTGATTACTCTGATGTAGGTTAGAAGCTCATATAAATTAGCATATAGAATGTCAGCTGGAATTGAAGAAAAAGGATATTAACACAAATTCTACGGATGCTAAGACTAGGGTGTGGGGCAGAGTGTGACAAGCAGGAGAAAGAGATAAATTCCAGGACTGTGCTCACACATTTTATGTTTACTGGGAAACTCGTGAACATCCTGTATGTTTATTGGAGAATCCCATTGAGAACCTCAACATAGTATCATTTTCCGGTAGTTCATGATTCGGTAACAAATGGGGCTGCTAAGGAGGACTTATGACAATAATCTGACTTGCTGAAGGGCCTTTCCTGTTCCTTTCAGGGATTTCAACTACATGTGTGATAAACACCCTGTGTCCCAGTGGTGTGGGCACTTGTCATCCTGGGCATCCACCCCAGGCTGTCACATATCCCACTGCCCTCTGTCATGCCACCTATAGTTGGTGCTGTGCGCATGCTGCCAAGTCAGTGATTGTCACCACCAGAATTCCTTCTCCCACAGTGTGTGGTTCATATGCCTCTGGTACCCCCTATCCACCATGCACATGTCCTGCTGCTGGCCAGCTGTGTGGGGCTGGGCTGACTGACTGTAGGGTCCAGCAGAGTTTCTTGTTAGAATCAGCTGACGTGGATCAGAAGGTTTCATAACACATTGGAATTGGGCACAAGATAGTCTGAAAGAGATTCTGCCTTTTGTCTATGTGAGAATGATTTCTTCTTTACAACAGACGTTTCTAACTCAGAGACATCAGAGGCAAGATCAGAATTAGAACCCACACAGGTTTCCCGGGGGAAACTCTTTTTTTAAAAATTAAAAAAAAATTATTTTAGTTTATTCAGTACAGTTTCTATTCTTTATCCCCATTCCAGCCCACCCACCCATTCCTCCCCTCCTCCCTCCCCTTTCCAACACCCCTAGTTTTGTCCATGTGTCCTCTATATTTGTTCCTGTAAACCCTTCCCTTCTCCCCTGAAATTCCCTCCCCTCTCCCATCTGGTCACTGACAACTTGTCCTCTATTTCAGTGTCTTTTGTTATATTTTACTTGGTTCTTTGTTT
>CM052546.1:69591243-69629515 GCA_028533065.1 Trachops cirrhosus
CCCATTCCAGCCCACCCACCCATTCCTCCCCTCCTCCCTCCCCTTTCCAACACCCCTAGTTTTGTCCATGTGTCCTCTATATTTGTTCCTGTAAACCCTTCCCTTCTCCCCTGAAATTCCCTCCCCTCTCCCATCTGGTCACTGACAACTTGTCCTCTATTTCAGTGTCTTTTGTTATATTTTACTTGGTTCTTTGTTTTGTTGTTTAGGTTCCTGTTAAAGGTGAGATCATATGGTATTTGTCTTTCACTGCCTGACTTATTTCGCTTAGCATAATGCTTTCCAACTCCATCCATGCAGTTGCAAAGGGTATGAGTTCCTTCTTTCTTTCAGCTGCATAGAATTCCATTGTGTAAATGTACCATAGTTTTTTGATCCATTCATTTACTGATGGGCATCTAGGTTGTTTCCAGCACTTAGCTTTTGTAAATTGTGCTGCTATGAACATTGGGAAACTCTTAAAGGAAAAAGAATCCAGATAGAAAACCAGACCACACTTCCAACTACACCTGCTGTTGGGAGAATTTTTGTGTTCAGGAACCCTGCACGCCCCCTGGCGGTCTCAGCCCTTCCTGAAGGGAGGTTTGTGTCCTCTAACACTGAATTTCTCACTGTGTATCTCACACAGTAATACAGGGTCATGTCCTTAGCTCTCAAGCTGCCCAGCAAATAAACTAGGCTCTTGGAGGCATCCCTGGTAATGCTGAGTTGGTATTTCAGCGTTGGGGCTCAGTCTGTGCTTCCACCACTCCATATAACACCAACCCACTCCAGCCCTTTCCCTGGAGAATGGCAGATCCAGTGCACAGCATGTCTCGTTAGAGAGAATCCAGAGACAGTGCAGGTGAGGGAAAGAGTCTGTGAGGGTTTCACCAGTCCTGGGTCCGACTCCTGCAACTGCAACAGGGAGAGGACACCTGGGCACAAGGGGCATCAGTCCCTGTGAGTCACGTGCAGTCACCACCATCCCATAGACCCATGTCTGACATCTGAGATGCTCACCCTGGGGCACTGTCACCAGGCACAGGAGGACACCCAGCTTTGTCATCTTCTAGAGCACAGCTCTGCCTTCACCGTAGAATTCCATTCTGTCCGAGGAGAGAGGTGTGAGCCCCCACAGCCTAGGTGAGGATTCACCTTGGAGCTAAAAGAGAAATTTGCAGGTGGGGAAGCCTTTCCCATGTGTGTAGAGGAACAGAGGTCAAGTATCCTTGTCATTCTGGGACCTCTGAGGGTGAATCTCTTCTCATGAACTCACTCAACATGTATGTCAGGGGTAGGGGATCACCTTGTTTATGAGACACACTGGAATATGATCAAAGGATGGCCTCACATTTTGAGAATAAGGAGGAATTCTGGACGAGATGAGTCGGTGACACTTAAATTCTCAAACATCTTTCACACAGAATTAACTTTTATTGCATTTCCCCACATTTACAGGGCCCTCAAACTCTAATATATCCACGATTTCTGATTTTTTGCATCATAATTTAATACTGAAACCATGTCTCATCTGGTGTATAAGACAAGCAGTAAAGCAAAGCCATTTTCAATGCCATATATTTTATATTGTGATATCATTTTGATCTGAGTAACTACGGCCCAAGAACAGGAAGGTGTGACATTCTTGATTACTGATGTTGGAAGTTTTGTGATTGTGGTTACAACCCCCTCTGCATCCATCCCCTATACTAGCCCAGGGCACACTGCTGAGGTTCCAAACTAGTCACATCAAATGTAATCACTGCTTTACATGGAACAAAGGTTGTAAATGAAAATAGTAACTGAATGTCTATAATTCAGGGTTTTCAAATGCAGAGATGGTGATGGCAGGGGATTTACTGACCTGTTTTTTCAGCCTTGTATTTTCAATAAGGTTGGGGTTCAGAGTGAGGGAAATAAAGAGTATTCCTATCACAGATTTGCTCACAGGAAATGGAACTTCGACCCTGACAGGCAGGAGAGGGCACCTCTGACCGGAGGAGCCCTGGTGATGGTGTGTCTGTATGAGGAGCCACAGTTTCATGGGACCAAGAGCCCTGTCTCAGCCCACCATCATCATAATCATTAACATCATCATCATCATTATTTGATTGCCTAAAAGTGTTTTTAATTTCTGTGTGCATGGTGATTGTCCACACACAGAGACACATCTTCAGAACATAAAGCAGGTGTGTCCTCTCCAGATGCCATTTGGAGAGTGAAACCACAAAGGCCCCACCTGTCAGTTGACCTAAGGCCTTCCAAAAAACTGATGGCGCTGGATTAGAAAACAGAACCCACCTAAGAGTTTGAACCGAGACCACTGTCCACTTCTATTGTCAATATTTAAATACTCATAATCATTCTCATTTTCACTACACCCGGTTGCAATCTACTCATAATAAATTATTATCTTACTTTTTTGCTATGCATTAATAGTTGAGTGGAATAGGTAGTATGACTCTGTTGTAACTTATGTTTCACTGCTGCCAACTTATGGCCCATTCCTGCCTCTCCTCCATTGGCCACAAATGGGAAATCTACTAAGAAAGGCTGCTTCTCCTCTTCAGATGTCATTAGGAGGTTGAAACCACAGAAACCCCTGTAAGTAGAATTCCCCTCCCCAACCACCTACTTTCCTGGCTCTGTCAAAACATGCCTGACTTACTGAAGGGCCTTTGCTGTTCCTCCCTGAGATTTCAACTCTGTGCATGATACATGCTCCCTTTCCCCTTGAGATGTGTGTTTTTCCTCAGCCTGGAAATCCACACAAAGCTCTAATGGGTCCCTCTGCCTCTGTGTGGTGTCACATACACTTGGTACTGTGAGCATCAAGTCAAGTCAATGCCTGTCACCAGCTGTGGTCCTTGTTCTCTGTCATTGGATTCATAAATTTCTAGTGTCCATTGTCCTGCAGGCACACGAGCTGTTGCTGGCCATCTTGGACACTGAACTGTGTGGGGTGGAGCCAAACTGTTTGGTCCAGCATAGTATCTGCTTAGATTCAGCTGACATGGATTGTGTTTGATGATTCACTGGAACTTCACAGGAGTGTCTAAGACAGTCTTCCTTTTGTCCATGTGAGAATGTGTCTTTCTTTACAACAGATTTTTCTAAATAAGAGAATTTTGAGGTGAGTGCAGAATCAGGAAGCCAAAGATATTCCGTGAGGGAAAATGTTACAGGAAGGGGAAACCAGAAAGGATACTTCCCAAACCTCCAACTGCACCTGTTCTTGGGATGGTCATTTTGTCCAGGGAAACTGAGCACCACCTGATGGTTACAGTTCTTCCTGCAGGGAGGTTTCTGTCTGGTCTCAGGCTGATTCCCATCACTGCATATCTGGAAAGGTCATACAGGCCCATGTCCTCTGCTCTCAGAATGCTCATTTGCAGATACAGCACACTCCTTGACTTGTCTCTGGAGATGGTGATACCACCCCTTCACAGAGCTGGCATGGTATGTGTAACCACCGCTCAAACTGATGGATGAAACCCACTTCAGCCCCTTTCCTGGAGCATGTTGAACACTGTGCATGGCATAGTTACCAAACTTGAATCCAGAAGCCATGCTGGAGAGTCTCAGAGTACTGCAAGGCTGAACCAATCTTCCCCAGACTCCACCAGCTGCAATTCATAATGGACACCTGCAAACACAGAGATGTCTGGTCTTGAAACTATCACCCTTCACAGTGCCTCTGATTCAAAACCACTAACATATTCAGTGTCTCTAGTTCTCCATAAACTAGCTCTTAAAATAGCAACAATGAAAACCCAGCTGAGCCCAGAATCTATCGTGTGTGTTCTGTGTTCTTTTCTGACCAGGAACTGGAAACACCTGAGAACACCAGGCTGGACTCCTGTCCTAGGGATGAAGGTTCAGGTCTGGGGTGCTTGTCATGAGCACAGGAGCCCCCTTTTCATGTCTTCCTACTCTATGGGAAGCTCGTATGTTGGAGACCTGCAGAGTGGCCAAAGCCTCACTGCACGTCTGAGTATCCTGGGATGGATTTCAATAACTAAATAGAGACCTAGTCAATTCTGCCTCATACCAAGAGGCCAAATTTAGTAATAAGGAGACCAGCTTCTGGGCCTGGACCCTACACACTGGCTCCTACTGTTCCCCTGAATATAATCCAGGGCAGAGTGGGCCATACCCCATGAGGTTGTAGGACCCCTTTGCTGTAATGAGAGCATGAATGGGTGTCTGTATAAAGTGATACCTATACTGCAGAGCTGTTTACATCTGTGGACTGAGATTCCCCAGTAGAGTGGATAAGCTTTTGCATCACCTGTGAGGTGGTCTGGGATCAGCTAATGTGAGTCAGGTTCACCTGGAACTGTCACAGACAAGTTTTGCTAAAGTCTGTGTTGGGCCCAAGACCACTATAGTCGATCCATGAGTCCTTGTTATATCCCCACAGTTACTAGGAGCCTGAAACAATCCCAGACTCTATGGAAATGAACATAATAATGCAAGTATTACAAGGTTAGGTGTGGCTCTTACTGCTGCATGTGGTCCTGTTGTCAGACCTGGCCTCCATCACTGTCCCCTCCCATGCATACTGTGCATCCCCTACGACTGTCCCACAGTGTGGGGAATATGTTTCTCTGTGTTTTTTTTTTGGGGGGTGGGGGCGGGATACCCGGACCACGTTCTCACAGGGGCTGTGGGCCTTGACCACCTGGCCTCCACTGGGTGTTTAAATGATGCAAGTTCTCTCCCTCTTTTTGGAGGCAATTAGAGAGGATAGACTCTGTCCCAGCCAGCCTGACCCCTCTCTGTCCCTCCTGGGATCTGCAACCTTGTCCCCAAAGGTGAACAGAGTGAAGAGCTACCCCCCCTGCAAATAACAGTTTTGTTCTACAACTGGTCCAGAGCTATGAGTACTCCCATGGATGAGGCAGCCATCACAGACTTAAATTAATTGACCCCTAAATATGTCATCTATGAATGAATCTCTTCTGAAAACTAGGACATCTAATCCATTTCAGGTTATGGCTGATGAGATTAAAAGAAACATTCTGCAAGTTGTCTCCAAAGCTGTGCTGGGGGAAAGGATGATCTCCCCTGACCTTTGACCCAACTTTCCTTTGACTGGGGCTTTGGGCTCACTCTAATAATAATGCATTTGAAGTGCACTTTACACTGCTACTTATTGAAGAATATCGCCAGTGTCGGCCAGCGTAGTTCATTTGCCTTTTTCTGTATGATGGCTCCAGTTGTCTGTAACTTCGTTTTAAACAATTTTGTTAGATTGTATCATCATGACTGTCATATCAACGTATCAAATGCCATATCAACATTTTAAAAAGTATCAAAATTGGTGAATTTTGTGTAGGATTTTAATATTGACTATGGAAGAAAATAAGCAACATTTTCTGCATTCTGTGCTTTATTATTTCAGGAAAGGTAAAAATGCAACTGAAACACACAAAAACACATCTGTGAAGTGTAAGAAGAATGTGTATGTGAGTGTATGTGAGTGATCAACCATGTCAAATGTCATAAGTGAAGTTTCATGTTGGAGGTTTCTTGTTGGATGATGCTCCATGTTTGGGTAGAGATGTATTAAGTTGATAGTCATCAAGTCGAAACATTGATTGCTAACAATCAATGTTATACCATGCAGGAGATAGCTGATCAACTCATAATATCCTAATAAAGTGTTGAAAATCATTTTCAATGTCTTGGTTATGTTAATCACTTTGATGTTTGGGTTGCACATAAGTTAAGTAAAAAAAAATGTGTTGACCATATCACAGCATGAGATTTTCTACTTAAATGTAACAAAAACATCCCATTTAAAACAAATAGGCAATGACAAGTGGACACTTTATGATAATGTGGAACAGAAGAGATCATGGGTCAGATGAAATGAACCCTCAGCAGCCACTCCAAAGGCTGATCTTCATCCAAAGATAGTTATGTTGTATATATGGTCCAATTGGAAAGGAGTTCGCTTTTATGAGCTCCTTTTGGAAAACCAAACAGTTTATTCCCACAAGTATTGCTCCAAAAGAAACCATCTGAAAGCAGCAGTGGATGAAAGTATCCAGACTTAATCAACAGAAAACACACAATATTCCATCATGATAAGGCAAGACCACATGTTTCATTGATAACGAGGCAAAAACTGTCATAGCCTGACTGGCAAGTTCTCATTCATCAGCCGTGTTCACCAGATGTTGCACCTTTGCATTTCCATTTACTTCAATCTTTACAAAATTCTCTTAATGGAAAAAAGTCAAGTCCCTGGAAGACTGCAAAAGGCAGCTTGAATAGTTCTTAGGTCAAAAAGAAAAAAAAAAGTTTTGGGAAGATGGAATTGTTCCCTGAAAAATGGCTGAGGGCAGTGGAACAAAAAGGTGTACAGGTTGTTCAATGAAGGTATTAGTGCAAAAGTAGCATGTGTCTTTTGTTTTACTTTAAAACCAAACTAACTTTTTAGACAAACCAATAGCTTAACCTCCTAGAACACATGGCATTAAATACAGTCAAAGTGGTGGAACTGTGAAAAGGTCATGATAAAAACACAGAGTAGAGTTCTCTGAGAAAGCTAATGGAAGACATTAATTCCAGAAGTTGAACGTGGTCGGTGTTGATAGAAGCAGTGAGGAGGCTGCTCAGAATGAGGTTCATAGCAAAGATGGAACTTGAGATTTGCCTTTTTATGGAAGATTTTTCACAGAGCCAGCAACTGGACTGACAGTGTCAGTCTGAAAGGATTTATCAAAACAAAAAAACTCCTTACAGATGTGTAGTAATAGTTACACTCATTTCAAACAGACATTCACTCACTTTCTCCAGCTTCTTAAGTGCAACTTTCAACTCATGATATTCACTATTTATCAATGTTCCCATAAAAGTATTTCCCAATGTGGATTCAATCCTTGATTCTCCTGTAAGTCTATTCCACAGTGCTGGCCTCACAGACACTGACTGGGTATCTGGGCCGTGGACACTGGAGACATCGGTGACCTCAGAAATGGCCAGCCCACCGGCCGGTTCACAGACTGTCATCTGCTGAGGCCACCCATGGGCTTGTCCATCAGAGTGCCCTGCTGCTAATTGGACCACCTGGTTTTCTTTGAACTAAGGTGTGTGGCTGTTCAAGGTACGCTGGGGACAGCACCTTGCTGGACTCACACATGACACTGGAGTGACCTTCACCAGGACCTAACATATGTGCCATAATAACTGATACCATAACAAACCTGAGGGGGATTTAAAGTCAGGCCACACACTCAGAGAATATACATTGAAATTGAATACTTGATAAAGGATTAGTGGCATGAACACACAATAAATCTCCAAAAAGAAGAAAACAAAAAGCAAACAAAACCTAAGCCAGTCATCGGAACAGACACCTGCCCAAAGGATGCAGCTGACTAAGAAGTAGCATGGCACTTCCCCTGCAGCATGAAAACAGAAGCCCCACATGAGCAGCAACTCAGCATCCAGTGCTCTCCTCCAATAGAACACAATTGGGGTCTGGAAGAGAGGACCCCTCCTCATTGCCAAGGCATGGGGACCATCTGAATGCCCATCAGGAGATGCATAAATAATATGCTCACAATGCAAACTTCCTACTCAGCCTTGAAACAGAGGAGCTGCTTCCATAAACTGCAATGTGTGTGACACAGCATGATGCCAGACCATATGCACTAAGCCATCAGGAAGAACCAGCACTGTGTAACCCATGGAAGCAACATATTTGAGTTAACTCAGCTCATGGACAGGCAGCAGGATGGTGCTTGCAGCGTGAGAGGAGGGACTTGGGAGGTGGGTGTTCCCTGCCTGGAAGTTTCCATGGAGAGGCAGAGTCAGGGCTAGGGGTTGGCTGTAGAGCCTGAGCCTGTATTCAGTCACATTGTGTTATACACTCAGGATTTGTGGTAGACACATCACATGTGATGGGTTTTCACTGTGAGAAGGTGACAGGGGAGGGACTGTGTTAAAATAGAATTTGAGAGGCCATTTCAGAAAAACCACCTGGCACATCTTTCTTCTCCAACCAGTGCAGGGTTTGCACTCAGCACAGTCACTTTTGCACTGGGTCCCAACACTGCATTTCACACAACTGTTTGCACAAGTAACAGGAAAGATGTATCCTGACTACTGGACTGAACATCGGAGACAACCTTCAAATTTGCATCCCCACGTGCAGGTAGAGTAACTTACCTTGTCTGCAGTGATAGAAGCTCCTCTCCTCTATGCAGTACCTGCATCCCTCCCTGTCTCATAAACAACCCTTGACTTCACCCTTACTCAGAGCAGCATTAGGGCTTCTACTTGAACCACTGCTTCCCGAATATCATTCCTTTTTTTTTCATCTCAGACAAATACTGGTTGCCACTCCCTTTGTTCTTTTATTTTCACAGTATTGTTACACTACTTAAAAGGTAATCCTGCTGCATGAAACCACACAAAACAACCTGAGGATATCATGCTGAGCGAAGTGATGCAGGCACAGGACAAAATAACAAAGAGTAAATAACAAAGGTACCCTCTTATGTTGGGACTCACAGGCAGTCCAGACAGAGCAGCAGAGAGCCGAGTGGTGGTTGCCCAGAGCTGGCAGTAGGGACACAGGGGAACTGTCTTTACCAGGGAGGAATATCCTGTTATGAGGGCTGGTTCAGATTCGAGGTTGGCTAAAATCACTGTACCTAGGATTAACAAGTAGCATGTGCATTTAGTTTGTGCCAAGGGTAGATCTCACCACAACACAGAATGGCAGACAGGATTTGAACTCCAGTGTGAGGGCATGAAGAGTCGCAAGGCTTCAGTCTTAGTCAGGAGGCAGACATTGCTTTTAAAAGTCCTAACCTGACTGGAAATGGTCCTATTGGATCACCAGCAGAGAAGAAGAGTTCACTCCAGAAGAGATGCTAACAGAGGGAAGAGCAAGACAACATAAACAAAGGTACACACCCTTCCTTCCATGTACCCATACAGCAATGAAATCTCCCCAGACAAGCACATTCAAGAGCACAGATTCCCTGCTTCCAGCTCCTGGTAATAGGTTTCCTTTCCAAAGGGGAACATGTCACTGTCCTTAGTTCAGGCCCAAGCTGCTGGCTGCCAAAGTTGAGCTCCAGGCTGCTGTCGGTGAAAGACAAGACTCCCTCTCTCCAGTCCACCCCACTTCTGGGATGGAGGCTGTGTCCATGACTGCCATGCCCATGACTCCCTGGCAGCGTTCACCAACAAGGACAGGTGGCCCATGGAGACAGAATTTGTCAGCACCCAAGTGTGAGCACTCAGTCCTTACTGGGTGAGGCATGAATCTGTCTCTGTCCCCAGTGACATTGGAATAACTTGCCTCAGAGCTTTTCTGGAACAGGGCTGGAAATCAGCCATCAGGTAGATTTGCACATCTATCCCCACATCGGTTGCATCATTTTCAGCAGTGTGCAGAGGTGCTTGAGGACTGGGTGTAGTGAGAAGCCATTGCAGGAGAGGGGATCAGTAGATTTCTAGCTGCCATGCGGTCCTGCCCTTGTGAAAGACACCAAAGGACAAAGGGCGAGGCACCTGGAGGAGAGAGCTGCTGCCAGGACAACATCAGACCTGGTCATGGATGCTGTACATTCAGAAGAGCCTGGAGGTGATTGCTTCCATGTATGGAGACATCCATCACTCAGGCTTCCATGTATGGAGCCGTCCTGTTGAGTATGAGGAAAATACGTGTCTTCACAGAGGGAAGCTTCCAAATGGGGAATGGGAAGGAAGAAACTGAAAGTCCAGTGAAGCCACTGTCATCCTGGGGTGGCCATGTAATAACCACGCCAGGTCTCATTGCAGTCTCTGAGCCTGGGTCCTTACATGCTCAGTGATCAGTGAGACCCACCTGTGTTGATGTGTGTATCATCTGATTGTTATTCTCATTGCTGAGTAGGTTTGCATTAACGGATGTTTCCTAGTTTGCTTATTTTAAAGATGTAACACTTTTGGGTTGTCTGTAGCTTTCAACAATAGAAAGAATCTCTATATATTTGCATACATTTTTGTGTGAACATGTAAAATATTCTTCTGAAGCAAACACACCTACAAGGATGTGAAGGTGTTGTGTTAAGTATATTTTGATAAGAAACTGTGGTGCCCTTTGTCAAGAAAGGAAAACAGGACATAGAGGGACTTGGTGAAGGAGAGGTCCCCAGTCACTGTTGGTATGCCATCTGGAAATGGATTGTGTCATCTCCTTGTTTATTTTCTGGAGTGAGAATCTGAGAAATTTGATTCACAGAGAAGAAGGAAGTGTCCCTGGAAGCATCTGAGAGCTGAGAGAAAATGCCTTCTCCCAACAGGGAACCCCTTCCCTCCCCACCCAGGTCCACACCTGCCCCTGGGTTTGTTCTCTCTGGTGGGTGGGACCTGAGCATGCCCTGAAGTCCAGAGTAGCACCTGCAGCCCAGTCCTCTTGTCTCCAGCAGGGAGGTTTGTGTGTGGGCTCACATTGACTTTCTGTCACTGTGTCTATAGTGCAATAATACACGGCCATGTCTTCAGCTTTCAGGCTGTTCATTTGCAGGCACAGCATGTTCTTTGCATTGTCTCTGGAGATGGTGAATCGGCCTCCCACATAGTCTCCATAATATTTCTGACTTCCATCATACCATATAACTGCTACCCTCTCCAGAACCTACCTGAGAGTCTGATGGACCTAGTGCATTCTGTAGCTACTGAAGGTGAATCCAGAAGCCATGGAGGAGAGTCTCAGAGATCCCCAGGGTGTACCAAGCCTCCCCCAGACTCCAACAACTGTACCTCACACTGGACACCTGCAAACACAAAGATGACATATAAGGAAACCTTTGCATGTCCACTGTTTCTCCCATATAGCTCACATACCTATTATCTCTCATTCTCCATAAATTACCTTTTAAAACAGCAACAAGCAAAACCCAACTGAGCCTGAAGTCCATTTTGATTGGTCTCTGTTCTGTTCAGCAGGGACTGGGGACACCTGGGAATCCCGGTCTGGGCTCCTGTCCCAGAGCTGCAGGGTCAGGGCTGGGCTGGTTTTCATCAGTAAAGCAGCCCTATTTGCATGACAGACTGCTATATAATGTGCTGTGTGTTTGCATGGTGACATGAAGGGCACGGTCCCAGACTGTGACTTGTCCAAGGAAGTACGTCTGTTAAGAATTACTCGCCAGCCCTGGACAGTTTCTCCCAGTTTGTTATAGCAACATCCTATAACTGAAAGTATACAGGTTCAATCCCAGGTCCTGGTGTTTATGGGAAGGAACCAATTTCTCTCTCATTCTCTCTCTCCCTCCCCTTCTCTCTCCAATGATAGTAATGTACTCCTGTGAATATATTAAAATAACAATATGAAAAATAAATTAATTAGTCCCTTCAGTTGGTCCTGTGTATTCCCCAGGGACCCAACTAATCCAGGAGGTTGGCATATGACCTAGGACAGTGAGATAGAGTAAATTATCATAAAAAGTGAGGTATTTATAATGAGACATGCCTTCAAAAGTCACGAGCAACTAACAAACCAAGGTAAATCAACCCTCAGGATCAGGAGGAGAATTGAAATGGAGGAGGTTCATGTCCAGGAGACACGAAGTTCCATCTGACACCACACCCTATACGAAGTCACCAGAGTATGAACTAAGAACAGAGTGTGTGAGTAGACATTAGAACCCAGTGTTGGAAGAGGGGGAGCATCTGTGTGGATCATTGGAGACAGATGAGTGAACTCTACAGAGAGGCAGACAGTGCCCCCAGGCCATGTCCCTTTAGTTGATTTTGGTGTTGTATGTGCAGCAGTCTCACTGCCTCATTTTTGTTTTAGTCTCCAGACTCTGTGGCTCAAACCCTGGGTACACAGGAGAAACTCACTCAGGACTGGATCTGCTTAGGTGAAGATGAATATAAACACTGTAAGATCAGTATGTTTAAATTATAGAAATTTCATTATGAAGAACCTTGATATAATGCCTAATATGATATAACAGAGGATAAAGGAATAATAATTAATATGAAGAGCATCATTGTCTTTTACCCATTGATTCCAGAATTCTTGTTTTATATAACGTCCTCTTCCTGGGGCTGCTGGGTCTAACTTTATGTAAAATGGACAACAATGGTGGTTCATTCTTTTTTTCACCATCAGCATCCTGGCTCTGTGGACATGTGATGTAGTTCTAATCTAAAAGCAAGAAACATGTTCACCCCTTATTCATTTGAAGTAAATTTCAGAAGCTTCATCTCCAACCTCTGTCATCTGTTTTCATGTCTGCACATGACACGTGTGCATGCTGTCACCTCCTCCAAACAAACTGGGTGTCACTTGGGCATGAAGTCACATGCTGTGTGGATCTGTGTGCAGAACTGGGAAGATATACACCCGGGTACATGGATGGTGGGATTAACCAAGCCTGTAGACAACACTCCCAAATTCTTTTTCTTTATGTTGTCATTTTCTTCCTCGTGTGACAAGTTAAAGTTGTCACAAGTCATTTTCTGCAGAAATACCCTCACATAGTAATCTAGTAAGAGATATATTAGATTGGCCAAAAAAGTGTGTATTGTTTTTCTGTACATGGGTCTAGATGCACTTAGTTGTTTTCAACTTCATTTGATACAATTTTGTTAGATTGTCTTATGACAGCTATCATATATGTGTGCATTAAAAAAACATCCAAATTGGTGAATTTCTGTGTAGCTATTTAATATTGAAGGTGTGATAATATGGAATGTTTTCAGTATATTATGCTTTATTATTTCTAGGAACTTTAAATGACAACTAAAAGACAAAAAAATATTATGCAGTATTCAGAGAAAGTTTTGTGAGTGATTGAATATGTCAAAACTGGTTTGTGAGGTTCCATGCTGGAGATTTCTCGCAGGACAATGCTCCATGGTTGTGTAGAGAGTTGAAGTCCATAGTGAAACAATCAAGACATATATTGAGAAAAATCAATGTTATACCAGGTGGGAGAGAGCAAACATACACAAAATATCCAAATCAGTAATGTTATTGGTGAATTTTTTTAATAAAATCATGTTTTTTTATTTTATAGTTTAAACCATACAGAATTTTTAGTCAATCCAACAGAATGTCATGTGGGATTGAAAGGGAAAAAGGAAGAGCATTATCGCTGACACTGTGGAAGCTAAGGCAAAAGTGTTGGACAGAGTGTGACAGGCAGGAGACACGGCTGATTTCCAGGATGGTGCTTACACGTGTCATCTTTGTTGGGAAAATGGTGAACATCCTGTAGGTGTATTAGAGATTCTCACTGAGAACCTCGTCTTACTTTTATGTGTCTGTTGTTCATACCTCAGCAAACAAACTTGGGGCAGTTAACCAGAATTTACTGTTATAATCTGACTTGTTGAAGGACATTTCTTGTTCCTGCCAGACATTTCAACTAAGTGTGTGATAAACTTCCATGTCCCCTTGGTGCGTGTGTTTGTCATCAGCCTGGACATCCACACCAAGCTGTCCTAGGTCCTTCTGCTCTGTGTAGTCACCTACTCTTGCTGTGAGCACGATGCCAAATAAATGATCATCACCACTGGGGTCCTTGTTCTCTGGCATATGATTCATTCACTATGGTGCCCACTGTCCAGCATGCATGTGCCCTGCAGCTGCCTGACTTGGACATGACCTGTGTGGGGTATGGCTGCAATGCTGGGTCTAGAAGTGACTCTGGGTAGATTCAATCTATGTGGGACAAAAGGTTTCATAATTCACTGGAATTGGACACAAGACTGTAGAAGACTCTGCATTTTGTTTTTGTGAGAATGTCATCTGATTTGAAAACAAGATTTAAAAAACATTTCTAGACAAAGTAGAAGGGAGGCAGAAAGAGAGGGAGAGAAACAACAAGTGTGATTGCCTCTTACGCACCCCCACAGGGGACTTGGCCTGCCACCTAGGCATGTGCTCTGACAGGAAATAGAACCAGTGACCCTTTGGTTTACAGGTCAGCACTCCAGCCACTGAGCCACACCAGCCTGGGTTATCTTGATAAGTTTTAATTTCAGAGGTTTCAGATGTGATTGCAGAACCAGGACCCCAGGGCGTTTCCTCGAGGGAAACTCTTACAGGAAGAGGGAACCCTATGAGATACCATTCCAACTGTCCAAAACTGCACCTGCTCTTGTGGTGGTCCTTGTATTCAGGGACCCTGAGTACCCCTAATAATAACAGCTCTTCCTTCAGGGAAGTTTGTATCTGGGGTCACAGTGGCTTCCCCTCACTCTCTGGCAAAGTAATATATAGTCATGTCTTCAACTCAGGCTGCTTAGCTCCATGCTGGCTGTGCTCATGGACTTCTCTGTGGTCACATGACTCTGCCCCAGAAATTCTGCCCAAAGTTCGTACTACTATGGTTAAGGTTAACACTCCCCATCCATTCAAACCCTTATTCTGGGGCCTGTTACACTCACTGCACCCTGTGGCTGGAGAAGGTGCATCTAGTTGTCTTGCAGGAGACCTTTCCTGAGGCCCAAGTTTTCCTCACCTCAAAAGCAGACTGCACTAGGTGCACCTGGGTGTGAACATCTGTTAAGAGGAGACAAGAATTGGTAGAAGTCATACTTGACTGTCCCAGATCCCCTCCTAAACCCAGGAACTGTGGAGTCTCTTACCTAGAACCAATACCACCAGGAAGAGGGCTCTCCAGCTCCAGGCCACGGTGAGGGGTGTGTCATCTGGACTCCTTTAGAGGATGGTGTAGACTTGGGGCACAGACAGACCCACATTTAACCTAGTCTACCTCTTCTCCTTTGCATATTCATGAGGCAGAGATTTTCATAATTGAATACTTGACCTCACCTGAGAGGAAGAAGTGGACACAGGAGCCATGATCTGAGGGAGTCTGAATGTCTAGGTTCTAATCAGTGATGTAAGATTTGTGCAGCCTGCCATGTCCCTGAGCTTTATGCTCGCATAACTCCTCCTACTGAGGAACAAGAACCCACACTGGATCCTCTCTGTGAACCCAGCTTTGAACACAGAAACCACCTGGACTAGTTCTGGGCTTTAATATCAACATATATTATTCCAGTTCCAGTGTGTTTCCAAAATGCTGCACCTAGTGAGTGAATAAAAACACCACTGTCCTTAGCTTCTTATAATTCACATATAAAGATGCTCTGCTGCCCTGGCTGGTGTGGCTCCACTGAGCACAAGCCAGTGAACCACAGGGATACTGGTTCAATTCCCAGTCAGGGCACATGCCTTGGTTGGGGGTCAGGTCCTCCACTGGGGGTACACAAGAGGCAAATACACATTGTTATTTCTCACCCACTCTGTCCTTCCCTTCCCCTTTCTCTAAAAATAAAGAAATTTTACAAAAAGATGTTCTAGGAATACCCCCATTTTTTGTGGTTTTCTTGTCTTACTGACTGGAAAATGCTCTGATATAATATGAAATTTATAGTTACTTCATGCCCAACTCTTATTTCAGATGTTGTGAATTAAAGATGAAGACCCAGGCCCTAAGAGGAAAACCCTCTTTGGCTCCCTCTTCACCTGCTCCTGGGGCAGCTGCCCTGAGCTTGTGGGCCAGGTGCACCACTTGCTGGCCACTTTGCTCCCTGTATGGCAGGGTCCAGCCTCGGCACATTTGGCATGCTTCCTTCAGTGAATCTAGTCCAGAATTTAAGGCTGATCCCTGACTTCGGGATGTTCCCTCAGGTACATCCTGTTCTTAGACATCTCAAGATAAAGAGAACTGGTCTTACCAAACTCCAATGATGCTTCAGGGAACCCCCAAGTCAGAGCTCTGTGAAGGAACCAGGGATCCCATCCCCAGAGCTGCAACATGCACTGGCTCAGCCAACACCCACCCTCATTCCTTGAAGCTCTGAGGGACTTGAGGTCTCTGATGCCCTCAGGTTCCTCTGCTTGCAGGACCCATCTGAGTAGCCCTATATGTGGCCCTAATCCCACTGCACTTCTACTGATCAATAAATCACACACACACACACACACACACACACACACACACACACACACACTGGGATGATTTTCATGGCAATGAACTACAGTTTTCTCTTCTCCCCTGTTCTTAGTACATTGGCAAAGCACCTCACTGACCCTCATCTAGTGTGTCACCTGATTTTACAACAGAACAAAAGCAAACATGATTGACATACAGATTAGAGAATGCCTGCCCTTGTGTTTACATTTCCCATCAAATAGAATCTGAAGAGTCCATGGTGAGAAGGTTCTGGCTGGACCTCAGGAGAATCAGACCTAAAGGATGCTTGTCCAGTCAGTGTAGCCAACAGTAATCTGACATGTTTGGTTATCATATTGTACAGCCAAATGTCCACATTCTCAGAGCTCACAGGCAGGAGCGCTGATAGCAGGACCATGGGGGACATTGAATGAGTGTCTCCACAGGACCATCAGCAGGCACTGATGCAGGATAGGGGAACCCAGAATTCTGGGCCTGGCTAGTTAGAGATCTTGTGGTACAGTGACTGGCTTCTTTTCCACTGTGCTCCCTGGAGTCCTGAGCACCACATGCGGTTCAGCCCTTTTGTTTTCCATGGAAACCTTTGTGTGTGGGCTCACACTGACTTTATTCCTCTGAGCCTTTTACACAGTAATACAAGGATGTGTCTGTCTGCAGATTCACAGTGTTTCTGAATTATCCCCTTAGATGGAGTATCTGTCTGTCAAAAATGCAGCATAGTGTGTCATGTGACTTTAGATTCCTTCTAATTAGTCCTACCCATGGCAGTGTTCAGTTGTTGTCATGGTGGTTGTAGATGAGCCAGTAACTTTCAGTTTGTATAAAGTCAGGTAATGTAAATCTAGAACATTTACAGGAGAATCTCAGAGGCTCTGAGAGACTGGATTAGATGCAAGGACACAGCCCAGACCTGGCATCTTTCAGCCTAGGACTAAATCTACATCAGAGGTCTGAGAATGATGCTGGTCCAGCCCCACCACCACACACATTGCCATTCTGTAAGCATGAGGGTGGGATGCAACTGGATGAGCATGAGAAGAGACACATTCTTCAGGAAAGAAAGAAGGTACTGACTCCATGCCAAGGAGGAAACACCATCAAGGAGTCAATGTAATAATTGAATTTTCCAGCACCAGTGGCAGAAACCAACTTTCACAGTGGTCTCCATGACAAAAAAAGTCTCCAGTAGCAGCACTGACCAATTCACAGAGACATCCACAGTTAAGATCTATGGGAGGAAGTAAAAGCTTGTGTCTTAGGTGTGTTCATTAACTGTGAGCAAGAAAATTTGACACATAACACTACACAATAGGACACCTGTACAAATTGTCCTTTCTAGCAGGTCTGGGTGTACCAGAAACTATGGGGATAACAAAGAGCCAGACTAGAGTAGTAATGGACATACTATTAAATGGTGCCCACATGAGACTCAGGTATTGGGATCATCAAAAAATGAATTTAATGTTCTAATGACTTGTTACAAGCTTAAAGGAAAAGGGAGGGAGACTTTGGGATCAGAAATGTAACTGCTGCTGAGTGATGGAAACTGAGAAAGAACAACTGGATAAAATGACAACAACATAGAGCCAGAATGAAAAATACTTCCAATACACTCATACTCAGACCCCTAATCATCAGGAACTCCAGATCAAAGCCCCAGTAGGAAACCCCCTCACCCCTGGCAGGATGGATATTGTAAAAGGACAGAAAATGAAAGTGAAACAGGTCAAGTGCTGGTGCGCATGTGGAGAAAGGGAGCCCTTGCACACTCTGGATGGCAAAATAACATTGTGCTGCCACATGGAAAACAGCCTATTGATTTGTCTAAAAAGAAAAAAAAATGAAACCCTGCTTGATTGAGCCATGAAGCTTCCAGATGTTCATTTGAATAATAAAAATCCAGAAACTGTAAGAGGTACTTGCATTGCCCTGTCCAATGCAGTATTATTCACTGCAGTCCGTACATGAAAACCACCTCAGTTTCCATCAGTCAATGACTGGGTAAACACGGGCTATATGCTCATGACACAGTATGACTCAGCCTTAAAACAGAGGGAATCCTGTCATAAACCACAACGTGGTTGAAACTAGGTGACACTGCTCTGTGAAATTAAGTCATATTGGAAAGGCAAATATTGTGTGATTCTTCTTGAACTATGCATTTAAATTACATTACTTTTCCAAATGCATATTCAGGCAGTCAAGGTCTGGGCTGGTGAAAGGTGATTACAAGAGACAAAGGGATCAGTGGAGTGCTGGCTGTGGCAGAGTCCTGTGCTTACAAGAGAAAATGACTGATAGAAGTACCTGGAGGAGACAGCTGTTGCTGGACAACATCAGACCCAGTTATGGATGCTGTGCATTTACAGGAGGCTGGGATATTTGCTTCTATATGTGTAGCAGTCCACCCCTCAGGGCACTGCTGAGATCAGGGAACAGCCAATGTGCATGGAGTGCAGCTTCCTACCTGGAAATGGGAGAAAGGGACAGAGAACCCAGCCACTGTTAAATTAAGATGGCTGTGTGACTACTCCACTCTAAGAAGACAAGAAACCCAATTAAAAAATGGGCAAAGGACTTGAACAGACACTTCTCCAAGGAGGACATATAGAGGACCCAGCCACACATGAAAAGATGTTCAGTATCACTAGCTATCAGAGAGATGCAAATTAAAACCACAATGTAATACCACTTCACATCAGTCAGAATGGCCATTATAAACAAAGCAACAAACAACAAGTGTTGGAGAGGTTGTGGAGAAAAGGGAACCCTAGTGCACTGTTGGTGGGATTGCAGACTGATACAACCACTATGGAAAACAGTATGGAATTGTCTCAGAAAACTGAAAGTGGATCTGCCTTTTGACCCAGCAATTCCACTGTTGGGATTATATCTTAAGAACACTGAAACACCAATCCAAAAGAACTTATGCACCCCAATGTTCTTAGCAGCACAATTTACAATAGTCAAGAGCTGGAAGCAACCTAGGTGCCCCTCAGTAAATGAATGGATCAAAACACTATGTTACATTTACATAATGGAATTGTATGCAGCAGAAAGAAAGCAGGAGACCTGCCCTTTGTGACAGCATGGGTGGAACTGCAAAATGTTATGCTAAGTGAACTAAGCCAGGCAATAGAAGACAAAAACCATATGATCTCACCTTTAACAGGAACCTAAACAACAAAGCAAACAAACAAGCAAAATATAAGCAAAGACACTGAAATAGAGAACAGGCTGACAGTGACCAGAGGGGAGAGTGGAGGGGATTTCGGGGGAAAAGGGGAAGGGTTTACAGGAACAAGTATAAAAGTCATATGGAGGAAAACAAGGGGGTGGAAACAGGAGGGAGGTGGGGAGGGCTGTGAGGTGTAGGCTGGGATGGGAGGAAAAAGCAGAAAACTGTACTTGAACAACAATTAAAATTAAAATTTTTAAAAAGGTGGCTGTGTGAATGCCAGGAAACACCCTTTTGTAGTCTCCTAGACTGGTCATTTCTACACTGAGTCAATAATCACTGAAATCCCCTGCTTTGATGTCCGTATCATCAACATAACCATCATCATCAATGTCATCATCATACTGGCATCACCATAACCATCATCAACACCATCCTTATCCACATCATCCTCATCACATAACTATCTTCATGATCACCATATCATCATCATTTTTATCATTTCCTTACTTGTAATTGTTCTTGTTATTTTCTGTATACATGGTGGTTGTCCACACACCATGACTCTTTATCTAAAAGCAAAGCTAGTGCTTCCTCTTAGATGACACTGTGAGATTTAAACCACTATGGTCCCACCTCTAACTTTACCCAAAGTCTTCCAAAAAGCTGATGACCTTGGATAGGGAACATATTTCATCTAAGATGTAGGACCAAGACCCCCATCCAAATTCCATAATCATCACCATCTCCACAGCCACCCCACCACACTCATCATCATTTGATTAACTGTAACTCTTCTCATGTTCTATAAAACTGATGGTTGTCCTCACGTAATAACAGTTTATCTCTTTTGTGGCTCATTTTTATAGTTGCTAAGATGGATAGGTTGTCAGATGTTTTTATTTTACATTTGACTGCTGATAAATAAAGGCTCCTGTCATCCTCTTTTTCATCTGCCCCACATGGGAAAACAGAGAAGAAAGTCTGGGTCTTCTCTTTAGATGTCACTGGAGGACTGAAACTGCAAAGACTCTGGAAGCAGATTTACCTCTTCCCTACCACATTGACAAATTAAAGCCCAGAGCCAGTCTCATTTTCTGGTTCTAGCAAAGCATGCCGGACTTACTGAGGGGCCTTTCCTGTTCCTCCCAGAGATTTAAATTGTATGCTGCTTAAATGCTCCAGGTCCACTTCTTGTGGGATTATCATAAACATGGACATCCACACCAACCTGTTGTGGGTCCTTCTGCTTCTGTGTGATTTCACCTGCATTTGGTGCTGGGAGCACCATGCTGAGTCTATGGTTATCACCACTGATGATTTTTCTCCTCTGGCATTAAACTCATATGCCTCTGGTAACACTTGTCCTGCATGCTGGCTGGCTTGGACACTGCTGTGTGTGGCTGGGTCCTCAGTTAAGTTCAGCAAAGTCTCTGGTTAGATTCTTCTGGGGTGAGTCAGAAGTTTGATGATTCATTTGAATTGGCCATAAGAGTGTCTGAAAGAGACCCACTGCCTTGTGTCTATGAGAGAATGTTGACTTTCTTTACAACAGACTTTTGTAACTCAGAAGTGAGTGCAGAATCAGGAATCCAAAGATGCCCTGAGGGGAACTCTTACATGCAGAGGAAACCAAACAGGAAACCAACCCAAACCTCCAACTGCACATTCTGCTGAGATGGTCTTTGTGTCTAGAGACACAGAACACCCCATGTTGGTCACAGCTGTTCATGCAGGAGGTTTGTCCATAGGATCACACTGACAACCCCACACTGTGTCTCTGGCACAGTAATACATGCCCATGTACTCAGTTCTCAGGGTGCTCAGCTCATGCAGGCTGCACTGATAGGCTTGTCTGCAGCCATGGTGACTCTGTCCTGGAAATTCTGCATATAGTTTGTGTTACTATTGTTAGGGTTAACAGACCACATCCACTCAAGCCCTTGTCCTGAAGACTTGCACACTCAGAACATCCAGTAGCTCGTGAAGGTGTATCCAGGAGCCTTGCAGGAGACCTTCACTGATGTCCCAGGCTTCCTCATCTCAGCCCCTGACTACACCAGCCTCACCTGTGCATCAACAGCTGTGAAAAGAAAGCAGGAGTTTTTGGAAATGTCCCTTGACTGTCCATGGTACCCTCCTCAACCCAGGGGGTGGGGAGTTCCTTGCCTGCAGCCACTGCCACCAGAAAAAGGGCTTTCAGGCTCCAGTCCATGGTAAGGGGCTGTACCATCAGGACTTCTGTAAGGGAATGTGTGTCTGTGGTGATGCTCTCAGGCCCAGATAGACCCATATTTAACCTTGTCTACCTATTCTCATTTACATATTCATGAGGCAGAATGTTTCATAGATGAAGGCTTGACACCACCTGAGAGAAGTTAGAGGACACAGAGAACATACTCAGTAGATGACTCAGGGCTCCAGTCCTAATTAGTGTTGTAAAATAGGTTTATTCTGTCAGGTCGCTGAGGAATATGGAGACATAACTTCTCCCACCAAGGAGCAAACACCCACAGCACATGATCCTCATTAAGAACTCACCTTTGAGTCACACAGAGACAACCTGGAACATTTCTGGGCTTTAATGCCTAAATCTCCTTCCTGGATCAGTGTGTCTCCAAAATGCCACACCAAGTGAGTTAATAGACTACCCCTGTCCCCAGCTCCTTACAGTACAGATATAATGAAACCATGGTTTTACTCCTATTGCCTGTGGTTCTAATGTCTATTTAGTTTGGTAAATTATCTGCTGGAATAGGATATTTACAGTTACCTAATGCCCACCATATTGTCCATGTTTCATGAAAAAAGAAAGACCCAGACCCTCACAAGAAATCCCTTACCAGCTCCCTCTGCACCTGCTCCTGGGCACCAGACCTGAATTCATGGGTATTGCACACCCCTTGCTGCCCATCCTGCACTCTGCAGGGAAGTGTCCTGTCTTGGTTCACAGGACATGCACCTGTCAGCATATCTAGTCCAGAACTAAAGGATGATCTCTGATTTCAAGCTGCTTCCTCAGGGACACAATGTGCTTTGACATCTCTGGGCACAGAGAACTGACCTTACTCAACCACAGTGACTCTGCAGGGAACCCCATAGTCAGGGCTCTTTGAAGCCACCAGGGAGCTTGTTCCTTGGAGCTACATGATGTACTGACTCAGCCAACTCCTCGGAGCTTTGTACATTATGGGGACTTGGGGGACTGTGATGTCCTCAGGTTCCTGTGCTTGCAGGTCCCATGTGAGGATCCCTGCATGTGGCCCTAATCCTACTACACATGTACTGCTCAATAAATCACACACAGAGACATGCACAGTAATAGTTTTCATGGTGCTAATGTACAAATTTCCCTTTTACACACTTCCTAGCAAATGCACAATCTCCAACATTCAACCAAAGCTAGTGAGTGACTTGCTGTGAAAACAGACCAAAAGCAAACATGATTGACATGAAGACAAGAGAGTGCCTTCCCCTGTGTTTTTTCCCCCAGCACCTGGGACCAGCAAAGTTGACATTAAGAAGGGTTCTGGCTTGTCCTGGGGCAGATCACACCCAGGGGACCTTTGTCCAGTCAGTGTAGCCTACTCGGACCTGACATGTTGGAGGGCATCACTGACCTAGAGCCCACAGGTCCCCATCCAGAGAGGACACAGCCAGGAGACACGAGAGCAGGACCACGGGGGGCATGGGACAAGCATCTCCCCAGGAGCAGAATCACGAGATGACTAAGAAACAGGGGACCCAGAATAATGTTCCTGGACAGTCAGAGTCCCTGTGGTACAGTGACCAGCTTTTTTCACTTTCCCTCTGGAGTCCTGAGAACTCCCTGAAGTTCAGCCCTTTTGTCTTTGCACAGTGGGTGTGTGTATCTGAGCTCACACTGACTTTATTTCTCTGAGTCTCTCACAGTGTAATACAGAGAGGTGTCTGTCTGTGCATTGACAATGTTCTGAACCATCCCTTTAGATGGAGCATCTGCCTGTCACAGATGCAGCATAAGTGTCATCTGACTTTAGATTCCTTCTAGTAAGATCTACTCACCCCAGTCTAATGTCCCTGATCCTGCAGAATGGAGTTACTATCAAGTCAGTTAATGTACCATAATGCACCATGTTTAATGCACCCCCCAAAATTTTTGAGGAAAACTTAAGGATGCATATTAAACATGGGTAGTACTAATTCTGTATCTATATAAATGTTTTTACTTATTTTATTTATGCTTATGCATTAAAAGTGAAACTCTAGACATCAATACTGATATCTGTATGAAAAATAATACTTTGGAGCATGATAATCAGTATTGTTTCTAAGTATAAATAAATAAAAATTGAATAAAATATTAAAATGAAAGTTTTTCCCTGAAAGTTTGGGCCTAAAACATGGGTGCATTGTATACATGGCAAAATATGGTAAATTTAGAACATTACAGAAGAGGCTCAGAGACACTGAGGGACAGAAAAAGCTGCAAGGACACAATCCAGACCTGGGCACCTCCCTGCCTATAAACAACGCTTAGTCCCAGGTCCAGGAGTGCTGCTGCCCCAGCCCCACCCCCAAAAGTCACAACCTACCTATCATCATAAGGGCAGGATGCAGCTGGACAAGCAGGAACAGGAAGATGCTCTGCAGGGAGGTCAGAAGAGACCAGTCCCATACCAAGAAGGGAATACAATCAGGAGTCACTACAAGAAAGGAATACTCTGGAGCCAATGGCAGAAACGAACTTCTTCAATGGTATTATGGTAGGGAAAGTCTTCAGAAGCAGCTCTGACTGATTCACAGAGACCTCCACAGTGGTAGCCTAGCAGGAGGAGGAGAGAGCTCTTGCTAGCTGAGTTAATTAATTATGAGAACAAATTAATGACATGCGACACCGCACAATAGGACACCGGGAGCCACTACACTGCCTAGCAGATCTGGGTGCATGAGAACCTATGGGAGTACCCTGTAGAAGGAGTAGGTCCTTCCACAGGAGAAGAGCAGCACCAGGCCCCAATGGATGTACTTGCAAATGACATTCCTGTGGGACTCAGGAATTGAGATTGTCAAAAACTGAATTTAAAGCAACAGTGATTATTTGTTAGAAGCTAAAAGGAAAAGGCAGACAAGCTTCAGCATCATAAAGGTAACTGCAGGTAGATGATGGACACCAAATAAAGAATCAAAAGGAGAAAAATAACTATAACACATATCCACACATGCATAAATCTATCCACAGGCTCACAAGCAGACCCCTAGTCCTTAGGAACTCCAGATCAAAGCCCCAGTAGGAAATCCCCTCACCCCTGGCAGGGTGGCTACTGTAAAGGACAGAAAATGAAAGTGAAACAGGTCAAGTGTTGTTGAGCGTGTGTGGAAAGGGAGCCCTTGCACACTCTGGATGGGAAAATAAAATTGTGCTGCCACATAGAAAACAGGATGTAGGTCCCCACCCCTCAAAATTTGAACCCCTGCATGATTGAGCCATGCAGCTTCTAGGTGTTCATTCAATAGTAAACACCAGGATTTGGAAGAGGTACTTGCACTGCCCTGTTCACTGCAGCATTATTCACTGCAGTCAATAGGTGAAAACCACCTCAGTGTCCATCAGTGGGTGAATGGATAAACACATTTCATATACACACGTCAGAATATTGCTCAGCCTTAGATCAGAGGAAATCCTTCCATAAACCACACCATGGTAGAAACTAGGTGATATTAAGCTCTGTGAACTAAAGCCATAATGAAAAGTCAAATACTGTATGATTCCACTTATACTATGAATTTAAATTAGATTTCATTTCCAGCAGCAGATGGATGTGCTCGAGGCCTGGGTGTGGTGAACAGTTGACTGCAGGAGATGGGGGACCAGTGGAGTGTCTGCTGTCCTGGAGTCAGTGCCTGTGAGAGAATTAAAGATAGAGGCACCTGGAGGATCCACCTGCTGTGAGGACAATGTCAGACCTGGTGGTGGATGCTGTGCATTCACAGATCCTAGAGGTGTTTGCTTCAATGTGTGGAACCATGAATCCCTCAGGGCCCTGCTGAGAATGAGGGAGGAGTCAGACTACATGGGGTGCAGCTTCCAACCTGGGAATGGAGAGAAAAGAACAGAAAGCCCAGCCAACCACAGTCACCTGTGGTGACCATATGAACACCAGGACATGCCCCCTTGTAATCTAGAGAATGGCTCTTTCCAGGTGGAGTGATTGATGAGACCCACCTGCAGGGATGTCTGTGTCAGCTGATCATTATTTTCATTGCTGGGTAGAATTCCATTCATGGATGTTTCCCAGTTTGCTTATTTTAAAACTAGAAGGACATTTGGCTGGTTTGTAGCTTCTAACACAAACAGGCTACAAATATTTGCATATATTTTATGTGAACATAAAATTCATTCTTCTAAAGCAAACACTCCTAGCACACTGCTGAGATATATAATACATAAGTTTTATAAGAAACTATGATGCATATAATTAAGGAGGAGAGGACCCCAGTCACTGTTGATACATCCTCTGTAAATGGACAGTCACCACCTTGTTTATCTTCCATAGTGAGGATCTAAGAAATTAGATTAACAGAGAACATAGAAGAGCTGTCCCCTGGATGCAGCGGAGAGCTCTGAGATGAAAGTCCTGCACCAAAGAGGAATCCCCACCCACCCCTGTCCCTGGGGCTTTTCTCTGTACTCAGTGGTACCTGAGCACCTCCTGAGGTCCTCAGTGCCCCCGACAGCCCAGCCTTCCTGTCTCCCACAGGGAAGGCTCTGTCTGGACTCACACTGACTCTCCTTCTCCGTGTCTCTCACACAGTAGTGCATGACCATATAACCCATGCTCAGGCTACTCAGTGTTAAATAAACTTGATGATTGGAGTTGTTCCTGGTGCTGCTGAGTCAGGATTTCACTGTAGAGAACCAAAGTTCACTGTAGGTTAGAGTATTGGCTTCCATCATTCCATATGGCACTGACCACCTCCAGACCTTCCCTGGAGCCCTGTGGGTCCAGTGCACATAAGATCTTGTTGAATAAATCTAGAGACAGTGTAGGATAGGGTCTGTGAGCATGTCACTAGTCCTGGGTTTGACTTCTGCAGCTGCACCTGTGCCAGGGCACTGAGGAGCAAGGAGCATCAGTCCCTGTCAGTCATGTTCACTCACCATCATCCCATAGACCCATGTCTGACATCTGAGACACTCACCCTGGGGGGCTTTCACCAGGCACAGCAGCAGACCCAGCAGTCTCATCTTCTTCTAGAGCACAGTCCTGCCTTCTTCAGAGAACTTAACCCTGTATTAGGAGACAGCTAGAGCTTCCACATTCCAGGTGTTGATGTACTCTGGACCTGGAATGGGAATTTGATTGTAGGAAACTCTTCTTATAAGGTGGCAGGGACTGTGGTCAGATACCCCGCCTTTCTCGGACCTCTGTGGGGACATCTATTCTATTGAACACAATCAATACATAAGTCTGGATTAGGGGATCACCTGTCATGAGACACACTGGAATTAGCTGAAATGACAGTCTTGCCTTACTGAGCATAAGAAGAAATGGTGGACTAGATGAATAGGTGACACTTTTAAATTCTCATGCATCTTTCAGGCAGATTAAAAATGTTGATTAGCACTTTCTTGATTTTCTAGCATTCTTAATGCATAATAAACTCCTTCATCAGACATGTCTTGGAAGTATATTCACCATCTAGGATTGTTTTTTAATTCCTTTAGTGGAATTTTTGGTGGTTTGGTAGAATGGATACATTTCATTTTAATAAAGGTAAATTCATCACTATTTTAATGCTTTTTTTGTGGGATATTTCTACAAAAAAATCCCCAGATACTGGACAGATTGTATTGCCCTTGTTCATTTATTACAGCAGCCATAGAGATGACAACAGTTTGTAGTTTCAGGAGGGGAGGGCTGCTGGAAAATTTACCCACAATCTGGGAGTGACTTTGGAACTGGATCAGGGGTGGATGTTGGACTTTGTGTTGCACATAGGAATATGCCCCATGTTCATGAACTGAGTGTAACTAGACATATGAGTGTGAAGACTTTTCAACTGAAGACCCAGAAGGAAGCAAAGGGCATGATAGAGCTTATATCATCTTAGAGAATACCTAAGTAATTATAAACACAGTTTGCTTAGAAAGAGAAACTCTAGAACTATGCAGGTAAAGATCAAGAGAAATAAGGAACATGTTATAGTGCTTGGTTGGAAAAGGGACTCCTTGTTACCAGCATACATATTTTCACAGTGCCTATTAAATAAGGTAACAATATCACAGGTCCCAGTAATCAGACTTGGACAGTTTTGGTATTTTTACTGACATGGTCACACACTGGCTCTCCCAAGCTGCATGATTCACTAGGGCTCCATTTATAAAACCTCTCAGCACTTGCAGGGAAGAGAGAACACCCCTGCCTGGAGGAGCCACCGTGATAGTGTGTCTGTAGGAGGAGCTATAGTTTCAAAGGACCAATATTCCTGTCTCAGCCCATCATCATCATCATATTTTATCTTTCTCATCATTTGCTTACTTATAATCATAGTTTTCATTTTCTATTTACATGGTGGTTGTCCACACATAATGACTCCTTATCTCACGTCTGTTCATGTATTTTATAGTCTTTAGGTGGAATAGGTAGTCAGACTCTATTTTCCTTCATGTTTCACTGCTGAAAACTGATGGGTCTTTTCTGCCTCTTCTCCATCTGCCCCACACAGGACATCTGATAAGAACCTGTTGTTTCCCCTTAGACATCAATGGGAGTTTGAAACCACACACACCACTCTAAGAAGAAGTCATCTCTCCCACCACATCAAAAAATAAAGCCCTGAGCCAGTTTACTCTTGTTTCTGTCAAAGCTTGTCTGTCTTGCTCCAACCTTTCTTGTTCCTCCACTTTGTTCACCATGTTCCTGGTACTGATTGAAGTTAACAGTTGTGTGCTTTGATGGGAACACTTGTACACACTCTGCTTTATGATCCCATTGGCCCTGGTTCTTCAAGGAAGCTGGTCCACAATATGTGTATTTTCATTTACATTTATAAAGAATTGATGCTCTCATTATGACTGTGAAGCATCCCAAAGTCCCATGAGTTATGGTTGCAGGAAGAAGACAAAAAGAGCTGATTTCTTAACTAAGGCCAGTCTGAATGCTGAGGACCAGGGTGCCCAGGACAGGAGAAGATTTCTGCCCCACCTCCAGATTCCAGGGCACGGGGCAGGGGTTAATACTCTCTCTTCCACTGTTTGTTTTACTCAGTCTCTCAGTGGAGTGGAGGGTGCCCACTCATATTGGTAAAATAAGCCATTCTGAGTCATCAGTTCACAGGTCTGGATCAAACTATGTACAAACTGAGAAATGGCTTTCAGCCAGGTCTTTAGACAGCTTATTATCCAGTCAAACTAAAACCAAAACTAACAGTCACAACAAAGCTATTTAAGGGAAAACTTTCAAGTCAAATATCACATGTGTCTGTCTAGTGTATTTAGATAGAGGGGAAGCATCCACTTAGACTCATTGTGGTGATTGCTTTCTTAGGTTCCTACATGCTGAATGTCACATAGAGGGGAAGGTCCTGGGCCAGAGATGAAACCAAGGCTTCATTAAACTCCAAGTACCCTGCTCCTGCAGAACTCATAGGTCCTGGGCCCACCCTGTTGGTTGAAGCCCCTACTGCTACAGGATTGTGTCTGGGCTCACACCAGCTTGCCCTCTGTGTGTCTCCCATGCTGTAATGCAGGACTGTGTTCTTGGCTCTCATTTGCAGATAGGCAGTGCTTTTGGAATCATCTCTTCATATGGTGAAACTGTCTTTCTCTGGTGAAGTGCATGCTGTAGTGTGATGGTTAGCTTTGTGTCTAATGATATTTATCCTCTCCAGTCTCCTTCCTGGAGGATGGCCAATCCAGGTTATATAATAGTCTCTGAAACTGAATCCAGAGCATTTACAGCAGAGTCTCAGAGAATGCCATGCTGTCTCAGGTGTCCCTAGCTCCAACTCATACTGTGCATCTGCAAACAGAATATTCTCATTAGGAGTGACATATACACACAGAAACTCAATTCTCTAGATTCTTTATAATGTTACATGTAAAAGCATCAGAGTAAATGCCCATCTCAGCCCAAAGTTCATGGTGTTTCCTTTGTGTTAACTGCAACAGTGAATGCAAACTTCAGAGACCTGGGGCCTGGGGCTGCTCTCTCAGAGGTGCTGGGTCAATGGTGAGGGGTGATTTATCAGCCCATGAAGTGCTCCACTTACACATGCTCCTCCTCTTATGGACAGAGAAGTGAAGAACCCTGGTGAGGGTCCCCACTCAACTCAGAGGAACAAGCACCCCCGTTGGGACAGTGGGAATTTTATAAGAGGCTGGTTATTCTGTGTGCTGTAGACTCATTATTATTGTTGCTAATTCCCACCATCTGGCAGTTTAACACAATTTAATTTACAATGATATTCCACATGCACAATGTTTCATGCAATTCGGCTCAGAATAAATTCCCTGTGCAACTTTGCCCATGTGTTGACACACAGAGAGAGGTTGTAGGATAGGTGGAGGCAGTCTGGCTTCCTCACCCAGGTGTCTGCGTAGCTAAGGGAAGCAGTGTTCCCATGGCCTTGAAGGGGGTTGATAACTAATGTTCTCATAACCTGGAGACTGGGTCTAATAAACTCTTCCCATAACATGAAGTGGGCTCACATGCACAGAATTATGTTATGTTGTGTAATGTTCTGGCATCTTATTGGCTTGGTTGCCCTCTAGTACTTAAACAGGTAGGAACTCCCTGCTGGGGACAATGATGATGAGAGACACACAAGGGGTCAGGAGCCATGATGGATGCCACGCTGGGGAGTAAGGGCCATGACATGAGACATGCAGATAGACATGCAGCTTGCAGCATGCATGACTTGCCCATCCATAAATAAAGGCATGCCAGATATCCCAACAACTCAGTTAATATTGTTCCATCTGCACAAATACCATGGACCTGCCTGGCCTGGAAGGGTGGCAACACAACGGTTCATCTGAATCTTCAGTCTCTGGGTCTTAGAGCACTGGTCACTGTAAGTCCTGGTCCTTGTGCTTTCAAGACAAAATCCCTGTCCATTATATGTTTGTGCACCTAGAGTCCATCAGTGTCAAACAAAAGAGTGGGCAGAAGTAATAAACATATGTAGAGCATTTTAACTCCCCTGGACACCCTCTGTGCTCAGCCAATTTCCCCTCATTCCTCAATTACTTTCTGACTGTGTCATCAAGTGACTGAGGTGCACACAGCACAATAATTGTTTTTCAGTAAAGGGTTACTCTTATCCAAATGCCACACTGTCATTTTTATATACAGTCTCTGGGAAGTTTGAAAACATGACATGATTAATTAAAGTGATAAAACCTAAGTAAACCCTAAAATCCCTTTGTTCAATGCTCCTCCTGAGTGGTGTTAATGTCCACACCATCAAGAACATCAGCTGTGCCCCTGTGATGTGGTGACTGGGAGGACCATGCATTTATTGATCTTACCTCCAGTGAATCCTGGACCGAGCTCCATGCTGATGTGGTAAATAATGAAATGGTCCATTGACTATATCGACTTCTAACTCTGCCTTCCTGCTACATGTGTTTAGGAGCCTCCTATCACCTTCTACCAGGAGAATATGCCTGTGGAAGAAAACACCAGAGAAAAAGTGCACATGAACATCACTGGAAGGACACTCATGCTGTGTCTTTTACAATAAATATGGCAACAAATCTCCAGGGAGTCAGCCCTTGGGGTCATGTTACACTACAATCCAAATCTAGTCTAGATGCTGTAACAAACTACTGTGAACTGGGTCATTGCCAATAACAGACATGTCTTTCTCACAGACCTGTTGGTGGGACATCAAACAATAGATGCTGGCAGATTTGATGTCTGGAAAGAACCTGCTTACTAGTTGGCTGCTTGTTCACTGTTATCTCACAGGGTGGATGGGGAAAAGGAGCTTCCTGACTCCTCTCTTATAAAGGCCCAAATGTTGTTCATGAGAGCTCCACCCAAGGACCGTCATTGTCCCAAGTCCCCAATTCCTAATACCACCTATGGGCCTCTGGTTTTAATACATGAGTTTTTGAGTGACAAAAACACAAACACATAAAAACAACAAATTTTCAAATACTGACTCCACCCACATGGAAAGCTACACCAGTAGATCTCCCCAAACTCAGGATGCCTATAATTCTGTGGAAGGTTCTCACCTTTGGGAGCAGAAAGAGGACCCAAGAGTTTCAGAACAAGGCCTTTGGCCTTGTAGAGTGGACAGGTTACATGCTAGCATTGGAACTAAGATGCCATGTAATTTATTATTATTTTTCCTATCGCTTACATATAACCACTATACTCATTTTGTAGTGACTGAAATGATTTCCTACCCATAATGGTAGGTAGCTCTGCTTTCTCACCAAGGTTTCCTAGGAGTTCAGTGTAATAATGATCCAGGCTATAGTGTTTGATGTTTGATGCTGACATGTTAAGGTTCACCCTTCTCTCTTCTCCTGTGCACACATGGGGAATCTGAAGTGAAAGTAGGGATTCTCCATAGTTTTGTGCAGATGTGAAAATGAAACCACAGAGATGCCTCCCGTGAGCAGGAATGTTTTCGACCTTGTCACAGATGAACAATAAGGAGTCTGAACCAGACTCCTTAACTGATATTATCCAGCCATTCCTGACTTGCTAAAAAGTCCGTCCTGCTCTCAACAGACTCCTCAATGAAATGACAAACACTTTCATATTCCTTCTGTGTGGGAGACACCCTAGGCATGCATACCAAGGAGTAGTGGGGGTTCCCCTTACCTCCACATGATGTCAACTGCTATTGGGGTCATGGACATGGAGTCAAGTCAATGACTGTCCCCACCAAAGACTTTGTCATTGGTGTTCGGTTCATACACCTCTGATGTCCACTGTCCAGCATGCATGTGTCCTTCTGCTGACCAGCTTGGACTCTGAAATATGTGGGGTTCCTGTGTTCTTGGGTTCCACAAGCCTCTGGTTGGATTCAGCTGATGTAGTTCATAAGGTTGGGTGATTCATTAGAATAGAAGTAAGGGAATACAGGTGACTCACTGATTTTGGAGTATATGAGAACATTTTCCACCTGTTCCAAAAAGTCTCTGTAACTCGGATACTGAAGAGGTCAGCACAGAAGTATGAAGGGAGGGAGGCTCCCAGAGGGAAACCTCTGTGTGTAGTGTTAAGGGCTACATCTGCCAGGAAACAAGCCATTAAATTGCTGCCAAAGCTGCTCCCAAGCTAATCTCTGAGCTCAGTGTGCCCCAAGCACCTCCTGGTGTACTGAGCATCCCCTGCAACCCAGACCTCTTGTCTCCCACAGAGAGGTTTGTGTCTGGGCTCACAGTGACTTCCACTCACTGTGTCACTTGCACAGTAATACAAGGCTGTGTCTTCAGTTTTCAGTTTATTCATTTGCAGATAGAGTTCATTCTTGCAGTTGTCTCTAGAGATTATGAATAAGCCCATCACAGAGTTGGTGTAGTATGTGCTACCACTACTATGAACTTGTAAGAGCCACTCCAGCCCCTTCCCTGGAGCCTGCTGGACCCAGTTCCTATCGTACCTACTGACAGTGAGTCCAGAGGTTACACAGGAGAGTCTCAGGGAACCCCCAGGCCTCACTAGACCTCCCCCAGACTCCACCAGCTGCACCTCACACTGAACACCTGCAAACACAAAGATGTCAGGTCAGGAAAGTGTCACACACTCAGTATTTCTCTCGGTCATAACCATTCTCATAATCAATGGCTCTCGTTCTCCATAAACTACCTCTTAAAATAGCAACAAGGAAAACCCAGATGAGCCCGAACTCTATAGTGAGAGGTCTGTGTTCTGTCCTGAGCAGGGACTGGGGACACCTAGGAATCCTGGGCTGGACTCCTGTCCCAGAGCGCAGGGTCAGGGCTGGGTTGCTTTTCATGAACAGAGGGCTCTATTTGCATGTCATCCTACTATATAGGGAGCTCTTGGGTTGGAGAACTGCAGTGAGGTCTGTGCCTCTGTAAAGGAGCTAGTGTCCCATTGAAGTGTGGTCATGATAGCATTTAAATAACTAAACAGAGAATCATGGTCAGGGCTGGGCCATGTCCAAGAGGCAACCTGTGGTTACAATGAGCTCAGCATCTGGGTCTGTGTCATCCTCACTGGCCCCACTGCTCCCCTGACCCTAATTCACAGCAGAATGGGACACACCCATGAGGTTATAGCACCCACTTGTTGTAATGAGAGCATGAATAAGTTTCTGTATCTAGTGTCACCTACCCTCCAGGGCTGTACACACCTGTGGACTCAGAGTCCTCACAGAGTGGAGGAGCTTGTTAATCACCTTTGATGTGGTCCTAGATCAGCTAAGGTGAGCCAGTTTCACCTGGAACTTTCACAGACAACTGCTGCTAAAGTCTGGGTTGGGGCCAGGACCACTATCATGGATCCACACTGTCCCTCTCCTGCCCCCTCTGTTATTGGGTGTCTGAGAAAATCTCGAGCCCTGATGTAAATGGACTTCACAATGCAAGAGGCAGAAGGTCAGGTGTAGCTGTCACTGCTGCAGGTCGTCCTGTGGTCAGACTTGGCCTCCATCATTGTCTCCTCTCATGGATTCTCCTGATCTCCTAAGACTGTCCCATCCTGTGGGGAGTAGTTTGCTGTGTGTGCCTATTGGTTGAGAAGACCCAGAACCTGAGCACACAGGAGCTGTGGATCTTGATCACATGGCTTCCATCAGGTGTTTGAATGATGCAAGTTTGCTCCCTCTTATTGAAGGTAATTACAGGGAGGAATAGACTATGCACCAGACAGACTTACCCCATTCTGTTCCTCCTGGGAGCTGTAACCTTGTCCCCAAAGGGGAACAAAGTGAAAATCTACAATCTGTACAGACACTTTGTCTTCTACAACCATTGTACAGGTGCTGACAGAACAAAACAAAACCAAAGACAATGGAACAGAATATCCTAATCATGATAGCAAATACAACAACAATAAAAGAATAAGAAAAGAAAAAAAGACAAAAATAAAAATAAGCAGAACAATAAAAGGCAAAAAAAAAGAATTAGAATTAGAGAAGAAACATGAATAGAAATGAGAATATGAAAGGGAAGAAGGAAGAAAAGTAAAGAAAAATAATACATATAGAAAAATAAAAATAAAGGATAGAAAGAGAATAATGTAAATATAAGAGATGAAGAAGCCAAAGAACTTATATACATGATCCATGGAGATAAACTGAGATGTAGGGTTTGCTGGAGGGAAGGAGAGTACCAGGCAGACGAGGGCAAAGGGCAAAAAATTGGAACAACTGCAATAGCATCATCAACAAAATATATTTTCAAAAAAAAGTGAAAAAATAGGTTAAGACAAGGACAAATAAGAGATATGAAAAGGGGAAAAATTAAAAAAAGAAAGGACAAAATGAAAAATAAAGAGCTACTAAAAGATTTTAAAAAGACAAATGTGTGGATCCTCCACACAGATTGATGTGCCTGCTGTGATCACCCCGAGATAACCTGTTTGTGAATTCCACTGCATCTTGCTCCACTGTCGTCCAAACTTGACCACTTGTTGTCCAGTCCTGGGCCTCTGTAGAGGTTCTCTGTTGCAAGCCAATTTCAGATGCTGTCATCACCTGGCCTTGGGCAAGTTGTCAACACGGGGTTTTAGTAGACCAGTGGATGGGACCCCTCTAGCCCAAACTTAGGTCTGCCTCTGTCTCACATTTTGAGTGCCCCCACTCTGAGCACCTCTCTCTTTTCCCTCAGAACTGAGGTCAGTGGGGTTATCCAGTCTGGGGAGAGGTGATTCAATCAGTCTTGGGAGTGGTTCTCTAGTGGAGTAGTGCTTCCAGTCCATCTGGTGGCTTCAGGAGGCTGAACCTACTGGAGACCCAGACTCTGCTTCCCCCTAATATAGCAGCAGAACCCAGAACATGATTAACTGACTCCAGGACAGAAGGTTGCCTGGGAGACATGGTCTGAAAATCCCAGCTCTCTGTTGCCTGCTAAAGGGGATCCAAAAGAAAAATTCAGGGCCACTTGGCACTATAGTCTCCCCAGATCCTCCAGGGCTCCAAAGGGCCAAACGCTGCCTCCCTGCCATCTAACAATCAGGGCTGGTCTAAATATCCATCCTAGGACTACCCCTTTGCCTTGGAAGATCACGGGGCTGGGGTGGACCCAGCAATCCAACCATGTGGGGACAGGGCACCTCCTATGAGGAGGTGAAAAACATAGGTCCTTTTCCTCAAACACACAGTCTAGAATCCCTGTTGTTCTCTGCCACAGCACTTCCAGAAAATAGAGGACCCCTCAAAGTTGTTATTGGGTGTACCAAGCAGATGTCTTCTCTGACCTGGAACTGCCTCATGACCCTTCCAGCAGTCATTGATCTTGGTCTTGTAACAATTGGGTTGCTCCCTCCCTAGGATCCTGTGTTCTGAATCTTCCACATGGACCAAATCCCCAGTTTCCAAAGCCAGATGTTAAGTGGGCTCCCTTCTTTATCTCCATTGCTGTGGATTGGGGACCCCTGCATGGCTGAGACCCCACGACTCCCAGGGCAAGGAAGCTCCCTGCCACAATATCTCTTAGGGCTTCCAGTCACTGCACCATCATGGGAGAGGGCTCACCCTCTCTTTTTTTCCCCTCCCATCTTCTTCTGCTCTCCTGCTTTCAAATTTCAGAGCAGCTGCACTTCAACTAGTTTTTCATGTTGATTGCTCTGCAGTTTAGCCGCAAGTTCTGTCTGGGCTGGGGGGAGTTGGACAGAGCTTCTCACTACTCTGCAACCATCTTGGAATCTCTTCAAGCTTTCTTATCAGGTCATGTTTCTATAATATGAGATACAATTTTTAATAAAGATGTGCTTTCCCTTCCTTTCTAGCTTCCCCAAATTGGGAGAGTGAGGGCAGGGTTGTGAAGGTGAGGGAGGGTTAATACACAAGTCATCTACACTCACTCTGCGAGCAAGTGTGTGTTCACAGCAGTGTTGGCCCTGCATGTCAGCCCCACTGGAATTTCCCAGGGACACGGGGCCTTGCATGATGCCCAGTAGGCCAGGAGATACAACAATCTCCTTTTACCAGGGCAGGCTCCAGGCAGCTGGTGGGGACACACTCAGGGCACAGATGACAGCACTGGTGACAGTTCCCTTTTCCCTGGTCCATGAGAGTCCTTGATCCACATGGTCCCGTTACTACATAAAATAACCTGCAGAAAATGGGCATTTCTAGATCATATTTACAGTGCTGTGTTTGCACCTCCATGGTGGCCATCCTGATCTCCATTATTTGTGGGAATTAGTTTTTTTTTTTTTTGCACTTTTTGCTTTAAAGAAGATGAAATCCCATCTTGCAGTGCTGTGATGAAACCAGTTCTTCTTTAATTGTGTTTGTGGTTTATATGGGGTCTCTCATGATCAGTTTTAGGGAAAATGTGACTGAGTGACAGTTTTTTACACCATTGCACATCCCCGTGCTCTCAGGGTGAGAGGGGAGACTGAGGGAGGTCTGCAAATGGGCTCGGAATGACCCACCAACCATGGACACACCTCACTACCCTCTCACAGAGCAGCCCAGCAACAAAACACCTACATTCTGTGCTCAACTCATGTTTCAGAATCTTGGGAAGAGAAAGATGGTCCTCCATGTGGTTACACACTCAATTTGTATAAGGAAGTAAGTGTGCTTTGTCACCCCCACGTGTGCACACACGCATATCCATGCACTCACACACAGTTCATTCAGATGGCAGTTTAGCTTCTGCTGTGTCTAAAGAATGGAGGAGGGTCATATGCAACAGTGCAAAGGAAATTCTCACACATATTAAATTCTTCTGCAAGAGAAAACCTTCATTTAACTATTGAAATGAAATGGAAGTCCACTGTAAGATCATGTCATGTGTGAACAGTGATCATATTACTTCTTCTTTTCTGGTTTGGGTGCATTTTATTTAATTTCCTGCCAAAGAGCTCCTACTAAGAATTCTGTGCTGTGCTGAATGCCAGGGGTGAGTGTGGGTGTCTTTGTCATGCTCCTGATCTTCGAGAAAAAGATTTCATTATTTTCACCACTGACAATGATGTTACTTGGGACTTTTGTATATGGCCTTTACTATATGGAGCAGTTTCCTTCTGTTTTTAGTGTGTTGAGTGTTGTTTGTCTCAGGCAAGTGTGTTACATTTTGTCATTTTTTTCCTGCATTCATTGCTCATGTCATGTGGAAGGGACTGTATCACCAACTACTGGTGTTGGGTAAATTCTATCATGTTCCAGACAGAAAAATGAACTCAAAGTGGATTAAAGATGTAAATGTAAGAGCTGAAAGTAGAAAACCCTTAGAACAAAACATAGAAGAAAACTTGATGGCATTGTATTTGTCAATAATTTATGTTTGTAATTTTAAATTATTTTTCTTTATTTTTAAATATATTTTATTGATTATGCTATTACAGTTTTCCCATTTCTTCCTCCTCTTTATTCCATTCTGCCCTGCATCCATCCTCCCACCCACATTCCTCTCCTTTATTTCATGTCTATGGGTCATATAGGTAAGTTCCTTGTTTTCTCCATTTCCTATATTATTCTTGACTTTCCCTTGTCTATGTTGTACTTACCATTTATGCATCTTATTCCCTGTATCTTTTCCCGTATTCTCCCCCCTTCCCTCTCTGCTGATAGCTATCTATGTGACCTCCATTTCTGAGATTCTGTTCATGTTCTAGTTGAATGCCTAGTTTTGTTTTTTTTTAGGTTCAGTTGTTGAGAGATGGGAGTTTGCTGTTATTATATTGTTTATATTTTTGACCTTTTTCTTTTTCTTAGATAAGTTCCCTTAATATTTTGTATAATAAGGGCTTAATGATGATGAAGTCCTTTAACTTGACCTTATCTGGGGGGCACTTTATCTACCTTTCCATTTTTTTTTAAATTTTTATTTTAGTTTATTCAGTACAGTTTCTATCCTTTATTCCCATTCCAGCCCACCCACCCATTCCTCCCCTCCTCCCTCCCCTTTCCAACACCCCTAGTTTTGTCCATGTGTCCTCTATATTTGTTCCTGTAAACCCATCCCTTCTCCCCTGAAATTCCCTCCCCTCTCCCCTCTGGTCACTGA
>CM052546.1:69629615-69685197 GCA_028533065.1 Trachops cirrhosus
TAAATGACAGCTTTTTCTGGATAGTCATCTTGGATGTAGGTCCTTGCCTTCCATGACTTGGACTGCTTTTTTCCAGCCCCTTCTTGCCTGCAAAATTTCTTTTGAGAAATCAGATGACAGTCTTATGGGAACTCCTTTGTAGTTAACTGTTCCATTTTCTCTTGCTGCTTTTAACACTCTCTCCTCTTTCATCTTGGGTAACATAATTATGATGGTCTATGGTGTGTGATTCCTTGGGTCCAACTTCTTTGGGAATCTCTGAGCTTCCTGGATTTCCTGGCAGTATATTTATTTTGCCGGGTTTGGGAAGTTCTCCATTATTTTTTTTTCCAAAAAAATTTTTCCATATCTTGCTCTACCTTGTCTCCTTCTAGCACTACCATGATTCAGATGTTGGAACACTTAAAGTTGTCCTAGAGTTTCCCAAACCTTTCTTCATATTTTGGAATTGTTGTTTCTTTATTCTGTTCTGGTTGAAGGTGTATTTCTTCCTTCTGCTCCAAATCATTGATGTGAGTCCAAGTTTCCTTCCCTTTACTGTTGGTTCCTTATACATTTTTTCTTTATTTAGCTTTGCATAGCCTTCATTTTTTCCTCTATTTTGCAACCATACTCAACAATTTCTGTGAGCATCCTGATAACCAGTGTTATGAACTCTGCTTGTGGTAGGTTGGCTTTCTCTTCATTGTTTAGATCTATTTTTGGAGCTTTTATCTTTTCTTTCATTGGGACCATCTTTTTTTTATGTGTGTCTCAAGGTGATTGTTACATATTAAGATGCAGGGCCTTAGGTATTCTCTATGGCAGGGACACCCACTTTGCTATTTTGTGGCATTGTGTGTTGAGGAGGAGTCTGAGAGGGAACAATGGTGCTTGTTTGATTCTCAGCCAACCTTCAGTCACTTCTCCTGGTACCCACAGGCAAATTGGGCCCTTCTGGTGCTTATTCCAAGGTGGGTGGGTTTGTGTACATACTAGGGCCCTGTGAGTCTGGAACTTTCTCTTGCTGCCTCAATCCCCACAGGTTTTTATAGTCAGAGGATTTTAGTCTTTTTTGTCCCCGTGCTGAGAACCTTGGTTGTGTGGTCTGTCTCACTCCCTGGTTGTTCCCCCTGTTTTTTTCTGCATGCAAATTTGGGACCTCCTAGTCTACCTGCTGCTGTCTGGCTGCACATCCTCTCTGCACCAGCTGCCTGTCTCTGCCCCTCCTACCAGTCTGAATGAATGTTTCTTCTTTAACTCCTTGGTTGTCAGACTTCCATACAATTCAATTTTCTGGCAGTTCTGGCTATTTTTTTTTGTTTGTTTTTAAATTTGGTGTCCTCCATTTGGTTGTGTGAGGAGACAAAGTGTATATACCTGTGCATCCATCTTGGCCAGAAGTTTGGATTTGTCAGTAATTTAGTCTATGACATAAACCACAACAAACTGGAAGAAACAGAGACAAATTGACTTACATTCAAATCAACATCACACGTGCATGAGAAAGTTCCCATCAACAAAGTCAAAGGCAACCTATGCCATGGGCAAAATATTTGCATATCATGTGTCTGTTGATGTGTTAACATCCAGGATATAAAAAGAACTTCTACAATCCAGTATCAAAAATCCAAGTGAAACAACAGAAAACAATGGTCAAACACACACAGCAGATTAGACAGGATGGTGAGGGCGTGCAGTTAATGCAACCCTGTGCACCTAGTGGGGATGTGAAGTGATGCAGCTGCTGAGGGATAACAGCAAACAATTCCCTCAAAAATTAAAAACATAGGTGTTCTATGACCTTGAAATTCCACCTCTAGGTATGCACCAAAGGAAAGGAAATTACTGTATTGGAGAGTTATCTGTATTTCCATTTTTATTAAAACATCATATACAACAGTCAAGACATAGATAAATAATTGTACATAATGGACTATCATTCATCATGAAAATAAGAAAATCCTGCCATTAATGACAACATAAAAGCACCTGAGGGTAGAAGGGTAGACAAACAAGGGAGGCACAGGCATACAAATACTGTGTGATCTCACTTGTATGTGGATTCTAAATAAAAATCATTAAAAAGGTTGTATTTCTGGTTACCACAGATGGGGTTTGGGCAGCGGTGGAATCATACGCTGATGATCTATTGCAGGATAAATAAGTGGAGGGGATGTAATGGGCAGATTGATGATGAGATTTAACACTGCTATGTGGTATGTGTCAAATTTTTTAAAGAGAGTAATTACTAAAAGTTTTCACCACAAAGAAACCCACGTTTTCTTTATTTTTCTTCTATTTCTTCCTCTTCTCTTCCTTCGTATTTTCCATTGTCTATATGAAATGATGGATGTTAAGTCCTGTCATTATGCTGTCCACCTTACACTGATACAGTGCTGAATGATCATATTTCTAGATAACTGAAAGAAAAGTGGAAAGGAAATTGAAAGAGACGTTTTTTCAAAGCTGACATGCAAATAGGCAACATGCATCTGAAAAGATGACCAGCAGTAGAGATAAGTATAGAAATGGAAGTGAAAACCATAATGCTATGTCACCTCAGATCCATTAGGGGCTAATTATGAAAAGAAAACTAAGAAAAATAACAAGTGTTTGCAAGAATACGGAATGTAGGAATGCTTGTGAACCCACTATGAAAAACAGTATGGAGGCTTTTCAAAAATAGAAGTCTCATATAGTACAGCAATTGGACTCCTTGGCGTATATCTAAAGTCTTTTCAAATACATGGTTAGACAGCCATCATCACAGCAGCAGTTCAGAACTGACAAAAGGTGGAAACAACCTAAACATCCCTTGATGGATGAAGGGATAATCAGAATGTGGTTCATGCGCACACTGGAGTACTACACAACATTGAAAGCCTTTCAGGTACTTCAGCATGCATGGACCTTGAGAACTTTATGACGGGAGAAACAAGATAGTCATAAAAAGACAGCCCTGTATGTGTCCACTGCTGCAAGGTGTCTATCTAGGGTAGGTATGTGTATCAAAACAGGAAGTCAGATGGTGACTGTCAGAGCTTTCAGGAAGGAGGAGGTGATTTATGTGTATAAAGTGTCAGATTTTGCAAAATGAAAGCATTCTTCACCCTGTTGTATGTCAATGTGAGTATGCTTAATATTTCTGAAGTATACTTCAGAAGTATACTATGTGAAATATACTTCACATAGTAAGGTGGTACCTTTTGTAATTTCTAACACAATTAACACTTTTAAAATATATACAACTAAAGATCACCATTTTTATGTTGTTCCCATTACACCCAGTCTGTGATAGCTGACCACACTCTGTTAACAGGTTAGTCCCATCTCAGACGCCACCAACACACTGCATTTGCACTGCACTGTGGTGAGGTTTTTGTTTCTGTCCTTATTTACCTTCTCTCCTTTGCTAGGAGAAGCAGAGAATGCAGCAGAGAGGGTCAGACACGTGGGGCCACCAGGCAGAACATGGGGTTCTCTCTCATTTTACCCCACAGGAAACTCCCCTGGACATTTCTTCCCAAACTTTTCCCCATTCATGTGACTATGTTTTAATTGTGCACTCTCCTAACTTTATAAAGATTATTAGGAAACATGGTTATAGATTAAAGTGGAAGTTCTCCATGCTGAACAGTGGTTATGGGAAAAAAAGTTATACTTTTGTATTGTGACATAGGAGCTGGTGGTGATGTTTGTTCTGCTATTACCTGGTGATTAAAGGTGAGTTGGGAGAACTTTATTGAATGGGCTTCTGAAAGATTGGGGCAAAAGTACAAAGTTGCTCATAATTATACTTTTTTATTATAGATCTACTCATTAATTCTCAGTATCACATCAATCCCAAACACATAATTTTATGTACAATAATTGTTACTGTAGGAGGTTAATGTAAAATAAATACTAGTTAAGGCCATCTATTAAGTGCATGTTATAGGAATTGTAGCAGGAGAAACATCTGTCCTTGGCATTTTGTGGACTGGGCATGAATGTGCAGAAAATGCCCTGCAACATCTTAAAGGAAACCGTGTGCAATGACATGAATAACTTTGTATCATATCCCATGTGTGCATGCACGCTATTTTCAAAAAATGAGTGTGCCACTTTGTGTGATTGTGTTCATATCTGAGTGCACAACAGTGTGAGTGTGTATAACAGTGTGTGACTCTGCATGTGTGACTGTGTGACAATGCATTGCTGTGTGCCTACATGTGACTATGTGACCAACTGTGTTGTGATTCTGTGTGTCACTGTTTGTGCCTCTGTGTGACGGTGTGAATGACTGTAGTGTGACTGTGTGTGTGACTGTGTGTACTGGTCTCCTATTAAGTGAACAGGAGGGATGCTTGTCACTCTATGCTAGCAGATATATTCACTCTGTGTACATTTTTGTCTACTGAAGAGTTCAACATGAAATTTATTTATAATTGGAAAAAAGTTGTCTGTTTCTTTCTAGAAGATCTTTTGGGCCCTGACTGACCACCATCATCATGGACGGGGTCTGTTGAACTTCAGAGCTAGTGAGATGGGGTTCCTTGGACTGCTCCTAGAATCCAACATGTTGCCAATGCAAATCCCACCCACAATGAACCTGAAACCCCTGGATCCTGCATGAAATAGTGTGAGTTTGATGAGGCACATCCTGGTTCTTAGAGTCCCATGTCCCCAGTGTGGTGTTAGCACTGCTTCTTGCAGGAGAGAGGGACTCCTCCTAAGGATGGATGTGGGGGATCCTCTGTTTGGAGCACTGAGCTGACAACCTTACCTGGAACCCATGTGGACCCCGAGATGATGGCTGAGGCCCACGAACTCTCAACCTGATCAGGCTGGTAAGCAAATGGAGGATCCATGGTCTCTTGGACCAAGCAGGGAGGGGCACACAGGGAGTCAGACACCATGTGTGGCTGTGTCCACCTGAGAGATGGGTGTAGAGCTGCACACACAGACAAATCCACCAACAAGATGCCTGACGAGCTCAGTGTCATGGGTGAAAAGGTGAAAAGGCACCAGGGAAAGGCATGCATACCAACATGTATCTTCAGACATATATTTCAGAAACTGAGCTGTTTGTTGAAAATTAGGAAATGCTATAAAGAAACAATAAGCCTTTACTCTTCCATAAATATCCTACCAGTACTACGAGTATAAAAACCCTTAGAAACACACATATATGCATGCATACATGGAATTACACAGCATACACACTGACAAAAAAATAAAATTGTATGTGCAGATAAAGCACACAGTAACATCCACCAACACAGAGATGCACATGTTAATTGACACTACAACACAGAGTAGCAGATGTACATATAAATACAAGGATAGGATGGAAAGTATGTATGCAAGAGTTTTCTGTTCAAGGAGAAGAATTACAGGCCGATTGAAGAATCTTGTTCCCAGCCCCTCTCTGCTCCTGCTCACCAGATGTCCTCAGATGTCCAATGTCCTGAGAATCCCTGGAGCCCAGCCCCACGTTTGCCCCCTGAAGATGGGCTTTGGTGTGTTGGCTGGCACTTTCTCACTCCATGCGTGTGGTCCAGTAATTTAGGGCCATGTCTTGGTGGACACGGAGCTCAGCTGCAGAGAGATCTGGATGCAGAATATCTCCCTGGGTCAAGATTCTGCTCTGTAAGAAAAGTTGGCATGGGGTATGCACTACTCCTGGCTTTCATCCTTGCAGCTTCTCTGTGGGGTTCACCAGTCCTGACCCTGACTCATGCAGCTCACCTGGGACTGTACACCTGAGGACAAGGAGAGCACTTTTAGTAAGGGACACCACACCATTCAGCCTCCTTACATGCATTAGCTGAGACTCTCAGAGCTCAGTTTCTATCAATGAGAAGATCTCCAAGCATGTTATGTCTGTGATGCATTCTTGCCCTTGGGGTCATACCCCTGCTGACAGAGAAGGAAATACAGGCTTTCTAGTGGGCTGCATCTCCCCAGGGCCTGGTTCTTATTGACATGTGGGAAGACCTTATTCTGTGGGCTGTGGGAGACACAAAATACAGAATACCTTATACATGTGCACACATCACAGAGAGTCACAATCGCAGGTCAACTAGTTAACATGAGTGCACCCCAATGCACTCACTCACACTCTCCCATACAACTTCAAGCAGCTCAGGAAGGAAGTCTGCCCCCAGATTCCTGAGGTGCAGCTGAGACCCAGATCCTCAGGGAACCAGAATGGCTGAACCCGAATGCTCAGGAACATCCAGATTCCTGCTGCTAGGGCTGATGGGTGTTCTCTTATAGGACAGGACTGTGCAGAGTGATCAATTTAGGGATGACTGAGTTAAAGGTGTTATGAGGAGATTATCATGAATTCTCTGGTTGGGACATAAATGTAATCATGTGTGCTTTTCAAATGGAAACTGAATAAAATCAGAGTAAAAATACTGTGATTGTTCAAACAGATGTTGGGGTGCTTTTCCATATTCACCCAGTAAATGAGGGGCAGGAAGGTAACGTGTGACAAGGAGGACAGAGGCCTGAGGGGTGGAGGTCCTGGGGGATGATCACAACCCCTGTAGGGTGAAGGGTGCCTTTCAGAAGGAAGGACACATGTGAGGACATTGTGTGCATGTTGGGGGGATAGAGAGCCTGAGCTCAGCACACAGTGGCCTGGACAAGGCTGGACTTCACTTTGTGGGAGACGTTTACAAATATAGGAAAGGCAAGAACACTCAGGGTGTTTCATTGTCAAGGAAGAAAAATGACACACAGGAGAATGGTAAAGGAAAGGTCCCAGGCATGGTTGGAATCTCATCTGCAAACAGACTATGTAATTTCTTCCTTTGCTGTCTACAATGAGCATGCGGGAAATCAGAGTCACACAGGAGGAAGAAGTATCCCTGGATTCAGCTGATAGTTTTGAGAGGAAATCCCTGCTCCCAAGCCAAAGCCCCTTCCTTCCTACCCAGGAACACACCTGACCCTATGTTTGCTCTCTGTGGTCCCTGAGACGTGAACATTCACTACAGCCCAGCCCTTCTGTCTTCTCCAAAGAGGTTTCAGTCTGGGTTCACACTGACTTCTGCTTACTGTGTCTCTGGCACAGTAATACAGGGCCATGTCCTCAGCTCTCAGGCTGCTTAGCTCCATGTATGCTGTGCTTGTGGACTTGTCTGCAGTTATAGTGACTCTGCCCTGGAATGTCTGTGCATATTATGTGTCACCACTCTTAGGGCAACTACACCCCGTCCACTCAAGACCTTGTCCTGGGGTGTGTCACACCCAGTGCATCCAGTAACCTGTGAAGGTGTATCCAGAAGCTTTGAAGGAGACCTTCACTGGTACTCCAGTGTTCCTAATCTTAGTCCCAGACTATGCCATCTGCACCTAGGTGTGGAGAAGCAAGAGTGGGTAGAAATGTCACTTGACTGTCGCTGGTTCCCTCCTCAACTCTGGAACAAGGGAGTCCCTTACCTGTAGCCACTGCCACCAGGAAGTGGGCTTTCCAGCTCCAGTCTATGGTGAGGGGCTGTGTAATCTGGACTTTTGTAGGGGAGGGTGTGGCTGTTGGTGATGCTCTTAGGGCACTGATAGAACCACATTTAACCTAGTCTACCTCTTCTCATTTGCGTAGTCAAGAGGAAAAATGCATCATTGATGATGATATGATTCCACTTGGAGAGAGTAGAGAACACAGAGACTATGACCAGTGGAAGAGTCAGGTCCACGTCCTAATCAGTGCTATTGGATATACATCCCATACAGGTTCCTTAGCTCTGTGCAGACATAGCTCCTCCCAGTGAGGAACAAGTTCCCACAGCACGTGCTCCTACTTCAGATCACACCTTTGAGTGACACAGAAACCACCTGGATCATTATGGCTTTGGTACATGAATGTCTTATTGCTGGGCCAGTGTGTCTCCCAAATTGTGCCCCTAATAAGTTAATGAAACCATCCATATCTCCAGCTCCTTACAATTCAGATGTAAAGAAGCCCTAGATATACCCTTATTGACTGTGGTTCTCAGGTCTTATGGACTCAGTAAATGCTCTGATGGAATGGGATATTTACAGTCACCTCTGAGTCCCCAGGGCCTCAGAGTTAATTCCTCCCTAGCTCCCTCTGCACCTGTTCCTTGGTCAACAGCCTTGAGGTCACGGGTCCCACATGTCCCCAGCTAACCAGCCCATGACCTGCAAGGGAGGGTCCTGTCTGGGCTCACAGGGCATGGTCTTCTTATGGCTGGAAGCTGACTTCAGGGTGCTCCCTCGGGAACACCATGTGCTTCAACATCTCTGGACACAGAGAACTGGTTGCACTAAACCCCAGTGACACTGCAGTGAGCCCCATAATTAGTCCTCTATCATGCACTGAAGAACTTCTTCTCTGGAGCTGCCAGATGCACTGACACAGCCAACACCTCTGAGTCCAGAAGCTCTCTGGAGCTTCACAGGCCTCTGATATCCTCCAGTTTCTCTGCTTGCAGGTCCTATCTGAATATCCTTGCATGTGGCCCTAATCCCAGTACACATCTACTGCTCAGTAAACTACACACACACACACGCACACACATAGTGATGATTTTCATGGTAAGTAGCTCCAGGTATCCCTTATCCCCTGTTCCTACCATATGGGCTGGGCCCACCCCCATGAACTTCAAGCCTGGGTGTAACTTCATAAGTGACTGAATGTTGGGCTGCTCAGTGAGGGACGCACTGCCATTTCGTCCTTTGTGGATGTCCCATCCTGATGATTATCTTTCTTCCAGCTGCCTTAGGGACCTCAGGCCCTGGCAACCCATGTGGAGACAGACTCAGTGCTCAGAGTCTCCCAGCAGCACCTTCCAGTTGTTGGAGGAACTATCATCTCCCCATGCACCTGAGACTCAGTTTCAACCTCATGGACATTCCCAGACTGACCAAAGCATCACAGGTGAGAACTCTGACACTACTGGTCATTACTCAAGCTGTCTGTCAAAGGTGGTATTCTCCATGGTCGGTCATGGAGGAGCTGTGGTGATGCTCCCCATGTGAACTCCGTGTCCTCCAAATCCAGCTGCCTGGCAGGCACTGAGATATCACATAGATCCAGAAAAGGGCACAATAAGGATATATCTAGGTCTTCTTTACATCTGAACTGTAAGGAGCCTTTGGTTTTGGTTTGCACTATCTGGGGAATGATGCAGGCAGGTTTCTCTTACTTAGAAAAATGCTGAGAAAGGTCCCATTTCCACAGGACAACGTTTTTTCATTCTTTGGGATGAAGGGCTATACATATATCAATTAAATCCATTTGTTCTAGGGCATTATTCAATGCCACAATATCTTTGTTGATATTTTGTTTGGAAGATCTATCATTGTTGACATTAAGGTGTCAACAATTAATCCCCTAGTATAAATGTGTTGCTATAAATATCTTTCTTGAATTCTTCCAAGATATTCCTTACATATTTGGGTACTCCTGTGTTGGGTGAATATTTGTTTATAATGTTTATGTATTCTTGATGAATTATTCCTTTGAGTATTGTGAAGTGTCCTTCTGTGTCTCTTTTTATAGCCTTGTTTTGAAGTCTATTTTTTTTGATATAAGTATTGTTGGCCCTGCTTTTCCCCACTGTGCATTGGCTTGGGATATTTTTTCCAACCCTTTGTTTTCAGTATGTGTAGGTCTTTTGTTCTCAGGTGAATCACTTTGTAGGAATCATATGTGTGGGTAATGTCTTCTTATCCATTCATCTAATTGTCTTTTGATTGGAGAATTTACTCTATTTACATTTAAGGTCATTATTAAGAGGTACTTAATCATTTTCTCCCTCCATATCTGTGTTCCTTTCTTACTCACTCTTTTTCTTCATCCTCTTAAAGCTGTACCTTTAGCATCTTTTGCAAAGCTGGTCTGGAGGAGTTGTATTCCTTGAGCCTTCTTCTGCCTGGGGAACTCTTTATTTGGTCTTGCATCTTAATTGGGAGCCTTGCTGGATAGAGTAGTCTTTGTTGCAGGCCTCTGATTTTCATTACTTGGAATATTTCTAGCCATTCTCTTCTGGCTTAGAGCCTTTCTCTTGAGAAGTCAGCTGCTAGTCTTATCGGGCCTCCCTTGTATGTTACTTCCTGTTTCTCCCTTGTTGTCTTTAAAATTCTTTCCTTGCCTTGAAATTTGGCATTTTAATTATGATGTGTCTTGGAGTGAGCCTCTTTGGATTCAACTGATAGGGGCCTCTGTGCTCCATAAACTTGCATGACATTTCCCCTCTCCAGGTTATAGACATTTTCTGTCATTTTTTTTCAAACAGGTTTTCTATCCCTTAGTCCTTTCCTTCTCCTTCTGGTGTTCCTATGATTCGAATGTTGTTGAGTTTCATGTTGTCTCAGAGTTTCCTTAAGCTTTCTTCATATTTTTGAGTATTTTTTCATGAAGTTTTCCTACCTGGGTATTTATTTCTACCTTGTCCTCAAGTGCACTAAATTGGACCTCTACTTCATCCAGCCTACTTTTAGTTCTTTTGATGTATTTTTTTTTATTTCAGATATTGTATTTGTCATTTCCTCTTGGTTCTGCTTAACATTTTCTATTTCATTTTTCATACTGTCATAGTTCCCACTCAGTTCCTTGTCATTGTCTGTGAGTTCCTTGAGCATCCATAGGGCCATTCATTTGGATTCTATATTTAATACTTTGCTTGCCTCCATTTCATTTAGCCTTTTTACTGGGGAATCTTCCATTCCTTTGACTTGAGTGTTCTTTCTTTGTCCCCTAATTGTAGGTGACTCTTTTTGTTTGTTCCTGCAATTCCAGGTGTTATGCTTTGCCAGCTGTATTTGTAAGATAAATTTCTGTTGCAGGGGTTCTGTGGGACTCAGTAGTGCAGTCGCTTTGATCTCCTTGTCTGGATGCTCCAGGGTTGCCCTTTCCTCTGTTTTTGTGGGATCTCATGTTGTAGTTGGGTCTTACCTGTTGGTGGCTCCTTTGTTGGTGATTTCTCCCCTCTAGCAGGTTTACTGGTATTCACAACTCTCACCTTGTCTTGTATATATGTACAGTTGTTGCTTAGCAAAACAGTATTACCAGACAACCAAACCCACACTAAATAGGCTTCTTGATACAGAGAGTGGAAAGTGGATTTTTACCTGTTAACAAACATATCATATACTTCATTTGAGACATGTCTCTTGACAATATGAATATTTTCCAATGGAAAAATCTGTTTGTAAAAGTAATGTAATAATCATATGTTAGGAACCAATCCTAGTGGTTTCTGCCACTGTAGCCCCCAAGAACAAGACTTGAAAGAGGCCAGTAAGCCTCACAGGAAAACCAGGAAATGCTGGAGGCAGGCATGACCTGATGCTAGCACAGAGGGTTCCCGTAGAACATCAGACCTGATAGATACATTGTATACTTTGAAGCTTGCTTTGTTTTCTATAGTTCTATAGATATAAACTGGATGTTTAAGTTTGAGATATGAGAAGTAACTCCTTATCTCATGAAACACGACTTAAAGACCCTCTGGTGTCAGCATGACCAACAGACACTAACCTATAACAAATCTTTGTGTCCCTTCATTTGTTATCTATAGATAATACCTGTTTTGTATGACTATAGACTTTTGACACTGATTGATGAGCTATGCATGTATGTACACTTACACACACCATTCCCAATAAAAGTTGTTTGGGAGAAGGGCTCAGGGCATTCCCCACTAAATGGAATCACCACCCCCTTTCCTCCTGGAACAACGAGATTGTGTCCAGGATGATTTATTCTTATCTGCACTGGCCAGGAGAGCTCAGAGGATGGAGATCATCCCACAGTCATAAGTGTATCAATTGAATGAATGTCAATTACTTAATTTAAACATCACTAAAATCATGGTTTCTGAGAAATAAGAATTTTAATTATGTTGAAAAGACATTGTATGATTTGAAATAAAAGGTATAAGATATATAAATACTTAAAGTAATAGAATAAAATAATTTGTTTCAAAGCTGGCTGCTTTTGAATGAATTTTACAAAGCAAATTAAAAGGGACTGTGTCCACATTGAATGGTATGGTACAGTGGATTGAGCCCAAGCCTGGGAACCAAAGGGCTGCCAGTTTGATTCCCAGTCATGGCACATTCCTTGGTTGTGAGGCTGGCCCCCAGTAAGGGGTGCTCAAGAGACAACCACACATTGATGTTCCTCTCCCACTCTCTCCTTCCCTCACTCTTTCTCTAAAAATAAGTAAATAAAATCTGAAAAACTAACCGTGTCCATTGCAGAAATACTGTGTACATCAAAGAGAGTTTATGAAAATTAAGGAAAGTATATAGAAAGAGATCTTGAGAGATCATTATATATTTCAACTGAATCAGGAATTCAATTGTGTAAATTACTCTAAATATCAATAGTAGCTAAAACAGAATTTCTTTGCTTCTTCTTTAGACTGTTAAAAGGGAAAACTTCTGCTTTTGTGTAAGAAGAAAAGATTTTATACTTTTTAAAGAGTTATGCATTTTATTATGTTAATCAGGTACTTGATTACATAAAAACACACCATTATTATAAGAAGTAAAGCTGTGCTAGCCCTGTTTTTGTTTTATACACTTATTGTTACTTTGTGAAAATAAATATCCAATAATTTATATTTTTCACAATGATATATGATATTTTGATCAAATATGACAAAATTCCCAGGATTTAATTTTTAAGAGACTTTTTCTTGATGTAAAAGTGGCTTTGGGACATTTAAGTGTGTCCCTGGAATGCCACTTGGACTTGCATTTTCTTCAAATGAAGAAGAAATTTTGAGCAAGTTAGGCCTACTTGATATTCTTACAGTGCATAGGAAGTTTTGTCAAATAAAGAAATGATAACTATGTACTATTTATATGCATATATTTGTATAATTAAAATAGGTGTTTAGAGATTATATTAAAATAATTAAATTAAATTATCCAAGAGTCTATAAAGTTTTCATATACTTTCATTTCTCATTTTAAAATATCTTAAAATATTGTTAAAATCAAGCATGTATCTTCATCAATCCCTTTGCAATCAGATTTATAACCAGACCTTTTTAAGTTTCTCTTTCTGTCATTTAGGGCCTGACATTGTCCGATCCTGATGCATTTACAAATATGGTACATCTTCAATGAGAACCATAGAAAGGACTATGGCTTATTCTAAATTCCATATTTCTGAGAGTAAATTTTCAGATCACATTTTTGAGGGAGATAAAGATTCCTAGAACTTTATGGAACAAGTAGATTTAAAGAAATACTGGCAAATAATCAGCACAAACAAAATTGATTATGGGCAAGAATGAACTGAAGATTATTGTAGTTTTGTGACAGTTACTGATCATATTGCTAATTTTTAATCATGCTGTTTCAGGCATAAGAAGACTTGAATTTTTCCTAAAGCATGTCAGTAAATTATAATTTAAAAAGAAATATTGAGGCATTTATATTTTTGTTCTATTTGATTCCTCTAGAATTTAGACAATATTAAGTAATGGGTATTATTTTTTCCCTGACAATATGTTTGTTTGAATAAATCAAGAAAGAACCTGATTTATTGATAACAGGACACATAATGCTATTTTCCAATTATGGTTTTATTGACCAAGAGTTTGAATGTGATGTCTGAGAGACCTGCCAAGACTCTGGATGTCAGCAAAAGCTTTAACAATGTAGAATGACTTTGAAGCCAATAAAAGCTACTTGGAGAAATAGCCTGGTACCTTGCTTATTCAGAATTCCATGGCAGTCTGTCCAGGCAAGGATTGAAGGTTGCTTTCCTGGCAGACGGCAGGGGAGAGCTCAGGACGGTTTGGAAGACTCAAGAACTTAAGGAACTCACCCAAAGTTACAGGCATTGCAGGTAAACCTAATAGCAACCATGTGGCTTGACTTTGCTTCTTCATGGGGTGAATTAAATCTCATCCTGGCAATGTCTTATAAGAGCCCAGCAAAGCACATTTAATACACATTACATAATTGATTGTTATTCCTGTCATATTTAAGCAAATAATCAGGGCTTGTTGAGACTGAACTTAATTCTGTGAATGGATTTGTCTTAATTTGGCTTTTTGATTAAAATGACTATGATTCTATGTATAGAAAATATGTTTCAGTAGACTCTGTACTACACAATTATGGACATTAAATTAGTTCAGTGAAATGCCTTCAATATTTTTAACGTATAAAAAGAACTGGGTCCTACATTTTCTGGCTTCTTCAATAATATTGAGATTAGTCACACTATTGGACTTCTCTATGTTAAAGCTCTACTCCTACTCAGGGAGTACCATCTCCAGGTAACATCCCCACCCTTGTCTGTGCCCAGCATTATTTCCCCTATGACTGACACCAAGGCACTCTTGGCTCTGAAGGACAATGGCATCTCTCTTCAGCAGGAAGCAGTTGCAGTTGTAGGAATCATCCAGTGCCATTACTCCCTAAAAGGATTCAGAGGCAAAATTCTTGAGAAGGAAAGAGAGTAGACAATTAGACGAAATCAGAACAAGAATGACAGTTCAGGTATTGACGATCACCAAGACAGAAATCTCAGATGCCTGGCAGCACTCATTTGTGAAGACAAAAGAATAAAAAGTGGCACATAGGCAGGTGGTGAACTAGAATGTTGACTAAGATAATGGATGTGAGGGCCCAGGGGCTCCTGTAGACACCTCCCAAACCATCATTATTTCTCCACAGGACCCAAGATGTACTTGGAACCCATGAACTCTGTAACAAACACCAAATTAACACCCCCCCAAAAAACAAAGCAGTCTTAGTCTTAGGGGTGATGAAACAAACACAGCAACAAGCGTTCCTCAAGTCATTAAAATGCCAACTCAGAGATTACAGTTATCATACTGCTTTCTCTACTGACAGTAATGTTCCATCCTTCTGCTGGAACCTGTCTTGTTCTGTAAGTTGACAACCCAAGAAACATTTTCTCCTAAAAGGTAACAGCTTTCTCTCAGGTGCCACTGGAAGATGCCCTCCAACTCCAGATGTAATTATCCTGTTCAGCAGCATAGAGAGGAGACCTGTTCCCTCCTGAGATCTACAACCAAGTAAGTAAAATGGTTTGGGTACATTGGACTACAGCGTGATCAATCAACATTCACCCAAATGGCCTGAGATTTCCCCGGAGAAATACCAGACAGTGAATATTTCTATGATGTACTCTGTTACCCTGGCAGGGAGCAGCTGCACATAAGTACTTCAGAATCTCTCCACAATTTAACCACTATAGCTAATAAAACAGACAACTCACTTTCTAATATTCAGAAATCTTTGAACTCTCTAGCTAGAGTTGTCTTACATAATCAAATTGCTTTAGACTACATACTAGCAGAACAAGCAGAAGTTTCCATGACAACAAACCACTCTTGTTGTTCTTACATTGACACCTCAGCTCAGATGGAAACAAGCATCACCTAATCAAGCAACAGGTTGTCTGGTGCCAACAAAATGTGAAGCATCACACTCCTCTCCTTGAGAAACTTGGAAATTGGATTAGTCTATTTTCATGAATTCCACAAGGACTCACATCCATATTAGAAGGAATTTTTAATTTAAGTTTAACCATGCTTTTCCTTTTAATGTGTGTCTTTTTGTGTTGAAGCTCTTTATGACTTGTCTTCCGCATGCAAGGAAAATAGAATATGCTCAACAACCACCTCTAAAAATGTATATGCTTTTAACTATGGGATTTTGGTTTACAATAAGCTCAGGATTTTCATTCCCCAGGAGAATCAGAGAACATCACCATCTGTGTAGACATGGAGAAATAGTTGACAGTGGCAATAAACAGGGCATGAAAACTTTATACTTCTGTGACTTTCCACCAAATGAAATTAGAATAAGATGCACTAAGAAACTTGTAAAATTCGTACTGATGGTTTATTTGTAAACAAATTGCAAGCACCAGCATTTCCAGTCTGGCTTGTACAAGAAATTGCCTTGACCACGATTCCAGGTGACGCAGATCACTAAACTACAGGACACTGGCTGGCACCAAACAGTTCCAGAATGCTGACATTAAAGGTCCATGTTTGGTCTAACAGGTCACTACCTGCACATCCAGAGTCTCCCATGATCACTTCACTCTCCTTTTCCTCTCTCCCTCTTTGTAAAATCCCCTCCCTGCACTGAAATGTTAATATGGCCTCTGAGAAGAGAGTCCCTCATCTTCCAGCTTGCCAGTCCCTGAATAAAACCTCTCTCCTTTACATCAACACCCGTATCTCAAGTATTGCCTTTTGAAGTGACAGATAGCTGGATCTGAATTTGGTTACACCAGGATGGTGCCTTCTGGAGAGGGTCCTCTTTTTGGTTGACATAAGACAAACTCTAGCTGGGTCTTCACATTGTGGAAAGACGAGTCAGCTCTCTGAGCTCACTGAGAAAGGCACTAACCCCCTTCCTGGAGCTCTCATGACCTAAGCATCTCCCAAAACCACACCTCTTAATACTATCCTCTCTGAGGATGAGGATTTCAACATATAAATTTGGGGTAATAGTTGTTTTCAGACCACAGCACTGCCGTAGAGCCTCTGGAAAAATAATGGTCCTGCCACCACCTTGATCTTAGTCCAGTGAAGGGATTTCATGTGACAACCTCCAGCCTGCATAGATTGCAACCCAAATGTGGAGTAATTGATTCAGTTGCCATAGGAACATAATGCAGGCTGAATGGAGACCTCCCACTATCAAGGGTGTCCCTCCCCTGATATATGATTTTTATGACATGCATCTGCACTGCTTAAGAACAGGGACACTTGCAGAGTTATGATCTCAAGTGAGGAGTTTCCTTTGGATCGCATCCTGAGGGAGGACTGCAAGAACACTATGATGGCGTAGCCTGTGCTGGAACCTGGAATATTTGTCAACCCTCAAATTTACTTCCAAAATATCATCTCTGTGGTGCTTGGCCACAGTCAAGGACATAAAAAATCATTCTTGGTTTCCATGCACTTGCATTTCCCCAAGTGCAATTCTATTTATCAGAAATAAGAAAATGCCATAGAATGTGCTAGGCACCACTACAGTCCAAATCCCCAAACCTGATCTGGACCAGTGATTTCCTGATGGTGTCTTGATGAATAACTTTCATTTAGAGTATGGGAGGTTCCAAAGTGCCCCTGCACAATCACACTCAATGAGAGGGCCCCTCTCAGGAGCACCTTTCCCTGCCTCTTCTTCTCAGTGTATCTGATGTCTTGAACTTTCTCTAAGTTTCTGATGTGCCCCTGGCAGCATCAGCCCTGCTATCACATTCCTGATTGTGTGTGGGGAAGTCAAGAGGCCCATCTCCCTGTCCTCTTTTAAGACCAGACCAGCTGTCCCATCCTTCAAGGTTTTTGACACACTCAGGAAATGGGTTGCCACATTGTGTCTCTTGAGCAGTAATACACAGCTGTGTCCTCAGACTTCAGGACATTGATCTGTAGATAGGCAGTGCTGACAGAGGCATCCATGGAGAACACAAAACGTTCTGAGAATCCCTGAGTATATGTTGGTTTCCCAGTGTTTGTGTTGATCCAGCCCATATACTTCAGAGCTCCTTCTGGGGCCTGCTGTACCCAGTTCATACTATAGCTGGTGAAGGTGTATACAGAAGCCTTGTAGGAGATCTTCACTGAGGCCCCAGGCTTCCTCACCTGAGCCCCAGACTGGACCAGCTGCACCTGGGAGAGGACAACTGTGGAGAGGAGATATCAGTGAGTGGATATCCTCCCTGATGGTCCCTATTCCCCTCCTCAACCCAGGGACTTAGAAACCACTTGCCTGTAGCCACTGCCACCAGGAAGCGGACTCTCCAGCTCCAGTCCATGGTGAGGGGCTGTGCTGTCAGGAGTTCTGTATGGGAGGGTGTGGCTGTGGGTGATGCTCTCAGAGCCCAGATAGACCCATATTTAACTAGTCTACCTCTTCTCATTTGCATATTTTGAGATAGTTATGCAGTCTTTGCATATTTGTCTCCCCCTGAGAGAAGATAGAGGACACAGGGACCACATTTAACGGAAATCAGAGGGACTACGTGCCCCCTGCCCAGTACCTGAGCTCTGTGCTGACATAGCTCCTCCCACTGAAGAACAGTCCCACACAGGACATGCTCCTCATTGTGAACCACCTTTGGATTATACACAAACCACTTGGACCTGTTCTGGCCCTAATACATGAATGTTTTATTTTTGGATCAGTGTGTGTCTCCAAAATGCTGCATTAGTGTGTTAATAAAGCCAGCCCTATTTTTTGTTTCTTAAAACTCATGTGTAAAGAAGACTTAGAAATACCCTCAGTTACTGTAGTCCTCATATCTTGTTGAGTTTGGTAAATGCTGATAGAATAAAATGTTTACAGTCACCACACCCACCTCTTATTTTAGATTTTTCCATGGAAAGAGGAAGACCCAGGCCTTCATAGGAAATACCTCCAGCTCTCTTTGCACATACTCCTGGAGCAGCAGCTCTGAGCTCGTGGGTCCCATGCACACCCTGCTGCACAGCCTGTTCTTTGGGGATGGTCATGTCTTGGCTCACAGGGCTTGGATCTCTCAAGTCTGGTCTCCAGTCCAGAATGAAGGCTGTGCCCTGACTTCAGGATGTTCCCTTAAGGACATCAAGTGTTTCAATATCTCTGCAATGAGAAGTGGCCTTACTAAACTCAGTGATTGTGCAGGAATTCTAGGTCAATATTCTATGAAGCCAGCAAGGAACCCTTCCCTGCTGATGCCAGATGCACAGCCAACATCACTGAGTTCAGAAGCTCTCAGGGACATTGGGGGTCTCTGAGGTGCTCGGGTTCCTCTGCTTTAAAGTCCTATCTGAGGTTCCCTGCATGTGGACATAATCCCACTACACTTCTAAGGCTCAATAAATCACACATACACACCCCCCCCACACACACACGATGATTTTTCATGGTAATGCACAGAAAGTCTCCCTTCTCCCCTGTGCCTATCACATGGGCAGTGCTCCCACATGTATTCTAGGCCTGTCTGTGATTTTCTAGGTGAGTGAGATCTGCTCTGTGAGGGTCACACTGATGTTTTGTCCATTCTCAATGTTGCATCCTGATGATTATCTCCTCCTCTGACATCCCGACTCCTGGAACTCAGACCCCAGAATCCTTTATTTAGATCAATTATTCAATGTGCAGTGGCCCACAGTTGCCTCGGTGAGTCACTGCAGGAACCACCATTTCCTCCTGCACTGGGTTCTCAGTTCAAGCCTCACGGACATTCCTGCACTGATCAAGGCCTCACAGGTATGGAATCACACACCACTGTCATTACTCAGGCTCCCTTTCCAAAGCAGTTTTGTCTAGGGCTGGTCATGGGTAAGCTGAGGTGGTTTCCACGTGGGCTCTGAGCTCTCCAAATCCAGCAGCCCAGCAGGCACTGAATTCTCCCTTAGTTCCAGGGACAGATGAGAACATCCTTTTCAGTTTTCTCTGTCTGAGGAATGCCACAGGTAGATACAATGGAGAACACTGAGAAACTTCCCATTTTTAGGATCATGGAGCAGTGCTGGATTTATCAGGCATGTGTCAGTTATGTGTGCCACCGCCTCATTTAAGTCACTGCATATTTACCCTCTATGTCCATCTTGTTGTCATAATGTATTTTCACATTGGAACCTGAATGAAGAAAGCATTCTTGCTAACAAAATGTTTACAGTAATGTTGCGAATTGAATAAATCTCTATCATTTCATTAAACGTTCATCATGAGCTTTTCCACATGAAGGCAATTTGCAGTTGCTTATTGAGCAAAATCAAGTTGGAGAAAAATCACTTGCAGGATCATTCACTGAGAACCCAAACCCTGTGCCGTGTCATCAGCTTTGTCTGCTGAAGCCATCTCAGTGAGCTATGCTGGCATACAGTTCTTCTCCATCTATCCTCAGTGATCTTTCCTGAGTCTTCATGAGCCTCAGATGTTTCCAATGGACCTCAAAGGTCTAGGGCACATAGAATGTTAGCTAACATCTTTGAAAATTTGGATATGACATGAACTAATGTGATCCTCTTGTCTGTTCACCGAATGCATATTGAAATTTACATTTATATGAAATTGATGCTCATACTACAGACTGTGAGATGTCTCAAAGTCCATGAGCTGTGGTTTCAGTCAGCAGACCCAGGAAAGCTGTTGCTGTCAGTCAGCCTAGTTGAAGGCTGACAACCAGGGTGCCCAGGGCAATAGAAGACATCTGTCCCAGCTCTAGAATCCAGCACACAGGAAGGAAGGGGTTAATTTTCCCACTTCTTTTTGTTTCAGTCAGGACCTTAGTGGAGTGAAGGGTGGCTATCCTCACTGGGGCAAACAATGTGCTTTTCCGAGCCACCGTTTCAAAGGTAATTTCACCTGTAAACACAACTGGATAAACACATGAATAATTATCTGCCAAATACTTAGGCATCTTGTGGTCTCATCAAACTAACACAAAACGAACAGTCACAACAGAGCTATTTAGTGGAAGAGTCCCAAGGCAGAGGTAATATGCATCTGCCCAATCCATGCAGTTAGTGGTGAATCACCCACTTTAGACTCATTGTGGTGGATGCTTTCTTAGGTAGCTACATGTTGAATGTCAGTTGAAGAGGAAGCTTCCTGCCAGAGGTGAAGCAAAGCCTTAAATAACGTCCATGTACCCTGTGCATGCAGAGCCTGTGGGCCCTGATTACCCCCTGGTGTTTACAGCTCCTTCTGCAGGGAGAGTTGTGTGTGGACTCACACTGACTTCCCCTCCCTGTGTCTCTAGCACGATAACACAGGGAAGAGTCCTCAGTTATCAGGCTGTTTACGTGCAGACAGGCAGTGTTTTAGGAGTCATCTCTTGAAATGGTGAATCTGCCATATTCTGTTGTGTGACTGATAGCTTTGTTTATAATAACCCCTACCAACTCCAGTCCCTTTCCTGAAGCCTGGGGGATCCTTATATAGGAGTCACTGAATTGGAATCCAGAACCTTTGCAGAAGAGTCTCAGAGACCCTCCAGGCTGCCTCAGGCACTCACCAGACTCCACCAACTGTACCTCACATTGGACACCTGCTGACAAGAGAGTTTCATTAATAGTGGACACACACACACACACACACACACACACAGAATGCCCCAGTTTGTCTGTAATGATACCATGTAAAAGCATCAGAGCAAGTTCCCAGCTCAGCTCAAACTTCATCTGAGCTTTCTCTGAATTAACTGCTGAAGAGAGTGCAAACTGCAGGACCTGGGGGCTCCAGCTGCTCTCCTTGAGGTTCAGGGACAACCACAAATCTAGTTTTATCTGCAGGTGGTGATATTCTGTGTGCATGTATCCCTCCCCTTAGTGACAGAGAAGTCAAGTCCATGAGCGATGGTCCCCACTTGACTAAAGGGAAAAGCACAATCATTCTGACAGTGGAGACTTTTATAAGAGGCTGGTTAGTCTGTGTGCTGTAGAGGCATTATTGTCATTGCTAAATTCTACCATCTGAAATTTTAATACAATATAATTTACAATGATATCCCACATTCACAGTGTTTCATGCTATTCATCTCAGAATAAATTATTTCTTTGACATTGTCTATGTATCAACACACAGAGAGTTCATCTCCATTGGCAGCCTCTGTGGTTGAGGGTGGTTGACACTGAAAGGACTGATATTTTGCTCTTTCAAGACAGAATCCCTGCCCTTTGTGCATCTGTGCACTGAGAGTCCATAATTGTGGAGGAAACAAGTGTGGAGAAGGAACAAAAACATGTAGAGTCGTTTATCTTCCCTGGATACCCTCTGGGCTCAACCTCTTCACTCTCCTCCCCCAGTGGCTTAACAACTATGACATCACGTGACTGAGGTGCACACAGCACATTAATAATTATTCAGCAAGTGATTACTATAATCCAATGCCACACTGTCATTAGTATGTAAAATCTCTGAGATGTTTGAAAAGTGACATGATTAATTAACATAAAAAGTCTGCATAAACCCACAGTACTACTTGACCAATGCTACACCCAAGTTGCATTCATGTATACAAATTCAACCACACACCAGCCATTTCCCTGTGACATAGTGATTGGGAGAAGCATGCATTTATGGATTTTACATTCAGTAAAACCTGGACCTCACTCCACGCTGATATAGTAAGTATTGAAAGGATTCATAGATTATGCCCAGTTCTAATGCTGCCTTCTCACTATGTATATTTAACAGCCTCCCATGACTTTCAACAAGAAAATTTTGCCTATAAAAAACAGAATAGAGGACTTCTGGCCAAGATGGAGGTGTAGGTAGACACACTGTGCCTCCTTGCACAACCAAAATAAGGACAACAATGATTTAGAAACAAAATAACAACCAGAATGGACAGAAAATTGAACTGTATGGAAGTTGGACAACCAAGGAGTAAAAATAGACACATTCATCCAGATGGGTAGGAAGGGCAGAGCTGGGTGGACAAAGGCTGTGGCACCAAAAGTGGTGGCACCGGGCACATAAGGCATCCCAGGCATGCAAGACCACAGCAGGAGGACTCTGGGCACACAGGCAGGGGCTAGCAGACCCCAGGTGCTGGGTGGCAATGGGCAGAACCAGCAAGGTGGCGATTGTGAAGTGAGGCACTGTGTGCAAGGTGGCTGGCTGACTGGGCAGTCTTACATTCACACACACATAAACCAGGTGAAATTGGGGAGCAAGACAGACCTCACAACCCAGGGTCCCAGCAACAGGAAATAGAGCCTCGGGACACTGATTGAAAATACCTGTGGGGGTTGAGGTGCAGGGATAGACTCCCAGCCTCACAGGAGAGTTCATTGAAGAGACCCATGGGGTCCTAGATCGTGCACAAGCCCACCCACAGGGGAATTAGCACCAGAAAGGCCAAGTTTGCTTGGGGGAATTGGCAGAAGGGACTGAAATCCAACAGAGAGCAGAGCAAGTGCCACTGTTTCCTCTCAGACCCCGCCCCCACATACAGTGTCACAACCCAGCAACTGGGCTGCCCCACCCTGGTGAACACCTAAGGCTGTGCCCCTCATACATAACAGGTGCCACAAGACAAAAAAAAATGGTCCAAACAGAAGAACAGATCAAAACTCCAAAGCGGATATAACTAAGCAACCAAGAGGTAGCTAACGTATCAGATGCACAGTTGAATGCACTAGTGATCAGGATGCTCACAGAATTGGTGAATTTGGTCACAAATTAGATGAATAAATGAAGGCTATATGAAGTGAAATGAAGGAAATTGCACAGGGAACCAATAGCCATGAGAAGAAAACTGGGACTCAAATCAATGCAGTGGACCAGAAGGAAGAAAGAAACAACCAAATAGAAAAGAATGAAGAAACAAGAATTAAAAAAAAAATGAGGAGAGGCTTAGGAACCTCCAGGACATTTTTAAGTGTTCCAACATCCAAATTATAGGGGTACTAGAAGGAGAAGAGGAAGAGCAAAAAGTGGAAACATTATCTGAACAAATAATAAAGGAGAACTTCCCCAATCTAGCAAAGGAAATATACTTCCAGGGAGTCCAGGAAGCTCAGAGAGTCCCAAAGAAGTTGGATCCAAGGAGGAACACACCGAGGAACATCATAATTACACTAACCAAGGTAGAAATGAAGAAGAGAATTCTAGAAGCAGCAAGAGATAAGGGGATAGTAACCTACGAAAGAGTTCCCATAAGACTGTCAACTGATTTTTCAAAAGAGACCTTACAGGCAAGAAGGGGCTGGAAAGAAGTATTCCAAGTCATGAAAGGCAAGGACCTACATCCTAGATTGCTCTATCCAACAATGCTTTCATTTAGAATGGAAAGGCAGATAAAGTGCTTCTCAGGTAAGGTCAAGTTAAAGTAGTTCATCATCACCACACCATTATTATATGAAATGTTAAAGGGACTTACCTAAGAAAAAGAAGATAAAAACATGTATAGTAAAATGAGAGCAAACTCACAACTATTAACAACCACACCTAAAACAAAAACAAAAAGAAACTAAGCAAACAACTAGAACAGAAACAGAACCACAGAAATGGAGATCACATGGAGGGTTAGCAATGGGGGAGTGGGAGGAGGAGAGAAGGAGAAGGGTACAGAGAATAAGTAGCATAGATAGTAGGTAGAAAATAGGCAAGGGGAGGGCAAGAATAGTATGGGAAATGTAGAAGCTAAAGAACTTATGATACATGGAATGAACTAAAGGGGGAAATGTGGGTGGGAGAGGGTTTGCAGAGTGGAGGGGAATGAAGGGGGAAAATGGGACAACTGTAATAGCATAATCAATAAAATATATTTAAAAAACAGCAGAGAAAAACTGCCCTTGAACATCACTGAAAGGAAACATCATGAAAAAACTTGCAGCAAATATAGCTGCAAAATTCCAGGGAGTCAAATATGTTGGTCATGTTACACTAAAGTCCTAATTCACTCTGGGTGCTGTAAAAAATTACCATGGATGGGGTCTTGGGCCAATGACATAAATTCATCTATCACTGATCAGAAGGGAGACATTCCAGGAATAGAAACTGGCAAATCTGATGTCTTCTAAGAATCCACTTTCTATAAGACTTTTGTTTGCTGTAGTCTCAGAGGGTGGATGGGGTAAGGGAGCTTCCTCGGTTCTTTGTTATAAAGTACCTAATCCCATTCATGAGAGCTCTACCCCAAGATTGAAGCTCACCCCAAGGCCCCAGCCCCTAATACAACCACTTGGGCCTCAGGTTCTATTGTGTTGATTTTTGAGTGACACAAACACAAGCCAAAGCAAGAGGGAATGGACCAAATTATGATTCCATCCTGTTGGAAGTCTGCTCCAGTAAAGCTCCCAAAATTGAGTGCCCCCATAGACCAGTGGAAGCTTTTCATCTTGGGAAGTGGAAAGGGGACCCAAGTCCTTCAGAACAATCTGTTGGCCTTGAAGTGTGGACAGGTTCTACCCTTGATCTTGAACTAAGACATCCATATAATTTGTTATTTCCCCTTACTGCTTACATATAGCCATTATTCTCATTTTCTAGAGACTAAAATTGTTTTCTACCCATGATGGAAGTAGCTCCATTTTCTCACATAATAACTCCCTCTCTCCTGTTCACAGCTCTCACCATGTCCTGTGTGCTTTGTACGGATATAGTTAAACAAAGCAGTGTCACCAGACAACCAAACCTGTGCTACATGGGCTTCTTAATGCAGAGAAGCTGGAACTGGATTTGGACCTGTTAATGAATACATCTTGTACTTCATTTCAATATATGTGTTGAAAATATGAATGTTTTGGCCAATGGGGTGGGGGACTTGTTTCTAAAAGTATGTAATGATCATACATGTATCAATCTGAAGAATTCTTATTAGTTACTTTAATTGTCAATAAAATCATGGTTGCCAAGAATTAAGATTATAATTCGGTTGGAAAGAAATTGTGTGATTTGATAATATAATGTATAAGATATGAAAACACTTGAAGAAATAGAGGATAATAATTTGTTCTAAAGTTGGTTCATTTTGAATGAATTTGAAAAAGGAAATTAATAGGGGTCGTGTCCTTTGTAGAAAGACTGTGTACATTGCAGAGAGTTTGTGTAAATTAAAGGTGTGTAAAATGAGATCTTGAGAGAAAATCATATACTTCATCTAAACCATGAATTCAGTTAGTTAAATAAGCTTAAATATCAATAGTAGCTAAAACAGAATGTCTTTGGTTCTTTTTCAGGCTGTTCAAAGGGAAAAAAATCAAGTTTTGTATAGAAAGAAAAGATGTTATATCTTTCAAAAAGAGTTATGTGTTATGTTACTCAGGTATTTGCTTACTTAAAATGCATATCCTTTACTTTTAATGATTTTATCTATTTTTAAAGAGAGTAGAAGGGAGGGAGAAAAAGAGGGAGAGAGAGGGAGAGAAACATTTATGTGTAGTTGCCTGTCGTGTGCCCCCTACTGGGGACCTGGCCTGCAATCCAGCCATGTTCCCTGACTGTGAATTGAACCAGCAACAGTTTGCTTCACATTCCAGCCCTCAAGCCACTGAGACACCATCCAGAGCAGAAAAAAAACACATACTCTTTATTGTAAGAAGTAAAGTTGTGCTAGCTTGTATTTAGGTTTGATACCTTTAATATTACTTTGCATAAATAAATATCCAATAATTTATTATTGTTTCATATTGATATTTAATGTTTTGATCATATATGAGAAACTTCCTAGGATTTAATTTTTGAGAGATTTTTTTCTTGACCTAAAATTGGTTTTGGGTCATTCCAAAGTGTTTCTGGAATTCCACATTGATTTGTACTTTCTTCTTAGATCCATTTTATATGCGTATAAGGCATGGGAAGCTTCATCAATATGGACATAATAACTATGTTCTATATATACACATATATTTTAGATAATTAAAATGAATATTTATAGATTATATAAAAATCTCCAAGAGTCTATAAAGTTCTGATATAATTTCATTTTTCATTTTAAACTATCTGAAAATTTTGTCACAGAAAAGTAAATTTCTTTATCAATCACATTATAATCAAGTCTATACCCAGGTCATTTTAAAGTTCTTTTTCTGTAATTTAGGGAAAGTCATTTATTGATCCTGATGCATTTCCAAACACGCAACATCTTCAGAGAGAACCATGGAAAGGACTATGACTTATTCTAAATTCCATATTTCTGAGATATGTTTTCAGGTCATATTTTTGAACAGGATAAAGACTACTAGAACACTATGGAGTAACTGGATTTATAGAAATACTGGCAAATAATCAGCACAAACTGGATTTATAGAAATACTACTGGGAAATAATCAGCACAAACAAAATTCATTATGGGAAAGAATGAACTGAAGATAATTGTAGTTCTGTAATGTTGTTGACCACACTGCTGAGTTTTAATCATGTTGTTTTTCAGAATGAGAAACCTTGCATTTTGCTTAAAGCAGCTGGTAAATTGTACTTTAATAAGACATATTGAGGCATTTATATTTTTTCCTCTTGGGTCCCTCTGGAATTTGGACAGACTTAATCAATGAGTATTGTTATTTCATTGGAAATATACTTGTTTGAATAATACAAGCAAGAATCTGATTCATTTATATGAATGACACATAAAGCCATTTTCCAATTGTGGTTTTATCAACAAGAGTTTGACAGGGATGGCATATCTGAGAGACATGCTTAGACTGGATGTCAGCAAAAGCTTTAAGGATGTAGAATGTCTTTGAAGCCAATAAAAGTAACTTGGAGAAAAGGCCTTGTACCTTTTTTATTCAGAAGGTTCATGGCAGTCTTTCCAGGCAAGGAAGGAGTGAAGGTTGCTTTCAGGAGATGGTAGGGCAGAACTCAGGACATTTTGGAAAACCTCAAGAATGCAAGGAACTCACATAAAGTTGCAGGTATTGCAGGTAAAACCTAATAGCAACTATGTGGCTTGACTTTGATGCTTCATGTGGATAATTAAATCTCATCCTGGCAATGTCTTATAAGAATCCAGCAAGGCACAGGACAAGTAGTGGGAGCAGCACTTATGGAATTGCAAGAAGAAAAAGAGGTGCAGTTTGCTGCATGGTTGAAAAAGATATTTGTAGACCATCCCATTCTACAATATGAGGTGAATCCATGGACCACAGAAATTTTACATTGCCTGGCAGAACGCAACAGGCTCAAGGGCAGGGATGTCCACCTGGTATTAGAGGACTGGAAGCAGAAAGGCAGTGAATATGAATCAGAAGTCAAGCATCTTCAGGACCTTCTCATGGAGGGTGTGAACTTTTCCCCTGCCAGTCACTCTCCCACTGGGCCTAGGTATCTGAATGTTTTGGTTGACAGTGCAGTGGCCCTTGAAACAAAGGATACCTCACTAGCTAGTTTTTTCTCTGCAATGAATGATTTGACCTCTGATCTTTTTCACATGAAATCCAAAAATGAAGAAATCAAGCTTGATCTGGCAAAAGTTGAAAAATTAACTGCAAGTTTAGTATTAGAAAAATTTCTTCAAGAGGATCTCAAGATGCAGAGCTGCACCTGTCTACGGAAAGGGCCAAAGTGGGCAATCATGTCCAGAAGACGGACTTCCTGAGAGTGCAGTCAGAGGAGTTCAGGTTTGGAATCAGAACCACAGAAGAGGCACTTTTAGCCAGAGGCATGGATGTTCCTTTGTCTCATCAGTCACCAGCAGCACTTTCAGAGAAACTGGCAGAACTAAAACACCAGACTATGCCTTTGAAGAAAAAAATAGAGTCCTTTTTATATTTATATTTTAATTTTTAAAATTACTTTATTGTTATTCAATTACATTTTCTCCCCACCACTCCCCCTACCCCAGCCAAACACACCTCCGTCTTTTACTTCCTCCCTCCCCTTGGTTTCTTCCATGTGTCCTTTATAGTAGTTCCTGAAAACTCTTTTCTCCACTGTCCCTCCCCCTCCCCTCTGGCTATTGTTAGATTGTTCTTAATTTCAATGTCTCTGATTATATTTTGTTTGCTTTTTTCTTTTGTCGATTATGTTCCTGTTAAATGTGAGATCATATGGTATTTGTCCTTTACCACCTGGCTTATTTCACTTAGCATAATGCTCTCCAGTTCCATCCATGCTGTCACAAAGGGTAGGAGCTCCTTTCTCTCTGCTGTGCTGAATCCTTCTCTTGCTCAGCTGAAAATTGAAGAAGCAAAAATTAGACACCTTTGAAGCTGAACTTACAAAGAAAGTAGACATGATGGAACTGTGAACAGAGCCAAGAAAAAATTGTCTTCTCTAACAAAGTAAATTAAATAGGGCTTTAAAGAATTATTTCTTCACCATGGTTGTTATGGCACGGTTGGGCATTGTCCCTCAAACCAGAAGGTATCCTGTTTGATTCCCAGTCAGGACATAAGCCTGAATTGCTGGTTTGGTCCCTGGTCTGGGCGTGTACAGAAGGCAGCTGATCAGTGTTTCTCTCTCACATAATTGTTTCTATCCCTCTCTCTCTCCCTCTCTCTCTCTCTCTCTCTCAGCTTTTCTCTAGGTATTTCTTCATACCTTAGTTTCTGTGTTGTTAGATGAGATAATGTCACTGTTGATGGGATTGTGGTTTCTGCTGTGTACTGCATTTTTTCTGCCCAAATACATAGTTTTTACATTAAAAATGTTGTCTTCCTATAAAAAAAGAGTCCAGCAAGACACACATTTCAGAGAGTGGAATAATGGAATAATATTCCATTATTATTCCTGTTATGCTTATGCAACTCAGGACTTATTGAGACTGAACTTAATTATGTAAATGGATTTGTCTTAATTTGGCTTTTTGATTAAAGTGTGTGTGATTCTGTGTAGAGAAATTATATTTCAATAAACTCTGTACTACATAGTTATGGACATTAAACTCTAATTAAGTGAATCGCTTTCAATTTTTTTAATTTATAAACAGAAATGGATCCTAACTTTTTCTGGCTTCTTCTATAATATTAAGATTAGTCACACAATTTGACTCTTCCATGTTACAAGCCCTACCCCTACTCAGGAAGTACCACCTCCAGGCACCATCTCCACCCTTGTCTGTGCACAGGCCTCATCTCTCCTCTGACTGATACCAATGCTGTCTTGGCTCTGAAACACTATAGCATCCTTTTTAAGCAGGAAGTAGTTGCATAAATCATTGGGCACCATTTTTCCCTAAAAGGTTTCAGAGGCAGAAATTTTGAGAGGGAAAGCTAGGAGGCAGTTAGACAAAATCAGAGCAAGAATGAGAGGTCAGTTATTGATGATCACCAAGACAGAAATCTCAGGTAACTGGCAGCAGGCATGTGAAGACAAATGAGTAAAATTTGGAACATAGGCAGAAGGTGAACTGGAATGTTGATATGGACAATGGATATGAGGGCCCAGGGACTCCTGTAGACACCTCTTAAACCATCATGTTTTCTCCACAGGAGCCAATGATACACTTGGGACACTTGTAACCTATATGAAACACCAACTTGACTGAAAATTCAGTCTCAGTCATAGGGGTAATGAGACAAGTGCAGAAACATGCATACCTCAAACAATTAAAATTTCAAAAGAGATAAAAGTTATCACACCACTTTCTGTATTTGAATGAACACCCCATCCTTCTGATGGAACTGATCTTGTTCTGTAAATTGTCACCCAAGAAACTTTTTCTCCTGAAAGCAAACAGCTTTCTCTCAGGTCTCACTTAAGCATGTACCCCATCTCCAGGCACTTTTAACCTGTTCAGGGGGACATAGAGGAGACCTGTTCTTTCCAGAGATATATAAGCAAGTAACTAAAATGGTTCAGGCAGATGGGACTACAGAGTGATTAATCAACATGCACACAAATGGTTTAAGATCTCCCCAGACATATATCAGATGATGGATGCTTCCTTAGATGTACTCCACTACCTTATTGGGGAGCATGTGCATGTGCATGTACTGCAGAATCTCTCCAAGACTTAAAACAGTATAGCCAATAAAACTGACATCTTACTTCCTAATATTCAGAAATTTCTGGACTCTCTAGCTAGAGTTGTCTTAGATAAGCAAATTGCTTAGACTACATACTCACAAAAGAAGGGGAAGTTTGCAAGATCATCATTCCTCTTGCTGTTCTTACATTGGCACTTCAGCTCAGATGGAAACAAGAATCACTTAAATCAGGCAACAGGCTACCTGGAATCAACACACATTGGACTATCACACCCCTCTTTTTGAAGGAACTTGAGATTGGTTGATGAGTCTATTCCCATGGATACCACAAGGACTCAGGTCCATACAGGATAATTTTTAATTTGAGTTTAACATTCTTTGCTTTTTAATGTTTTAACTTATTGTTTTCAAGTCCTTTATGACTTGCTTTTCCCATGTCAGAAAAAGAGAAAATTCTAGACAGGCACTTCTAAAAAATATACCTTCTTTTAACTCACAAGATATTGTTTTCCAACAGGCTCAGGGTTTTCATTCTCCCAGAAGTTTCAGAGGACATCAATAGCCTCATGGATAAGGAAGAAGAATTGTCATAGGAACATTGGAACATGAAATGAAAACTTTACTCTGCTGAGACTTACTATGAAATAGAATTAGAAATAGTACTACCTTTAAACACATTCACATACTGACAATTTTCTTGTAAGCATATTGCATGTGCTACCAGGTCCCATCCTGCTTATTCAAGAAGCAAACTAGACCACAGGTGACACAGGTGGCCTAATGACAAAAATTTGTTTGTCACCAACCAGTTCCAGAATTGAGAACAGGTTGTTACTACAATCTGTATCTGGACCAACAAAGACCCTGCCTGCACATCCACAGCCTGTTCCCACGACCTCTTTGCTCTTTTTGTCACTTTCCCTACTTATGAAAACCTGCTTCACTGAACATTAATGGGCTTTGAGATGAATCTCTCATCCTCCTGGTTGCCAGCACCCAAATCAAACCACTGTCCTTTACATCAGCACCTGATTCTCGAGCATTGTCTTTTGGAATTGTGGGTAGTGAGAGTTTCCTTTGGTTGCATCATAATTGTGCATTATTGTTCATCATCAGACAGTTCTTTTTGGGTCCTCATGTTGTGGAAACATCAGAAAGTTCTATGAGCTTATTGAGGAAAGCAATAACCCCTTTCTTGGGGCACTGTCATGACCTAAACATCTCCAAATAGGCCATTTTTAATACTGTTCTTCTTTTGAGTGAGGAATGGAACAAATAAACTGGAGTGACCAATTTTTCATAACAGAACACTGTCCTAGAGCCTCTGGAGAAAGGGTGGTCCTTCCACTACCTTGACCTCAGAGCAGTGAAGGCATTCCATGCTCCATCTTCCAGTTGTATAGGAATAAATGTGTATAAATGCCATCCCCAGCTGTGAGGGAGTTGATTCCATTGTCATAGGAACATAGAACAGGCTGGATGTGGGCCTTCCATTGTCAAGGGTGTCCCCACCCTACTCCCTGCTGTATGAAGACCAGTATTGCCCAGGAACAGGGACTCTTGCAAGGCTGTGGTCTCAGGTGAGGAGACTTCTTAGGATCTCATCCTCATTGAGGACTGATAGAATTCTGTGATGTCACAGACTGTGCTCTAACATGGAACTTTGCCAACCCTCAACTTTGTTCCCAGAATATAATTTCTGTGTTGATTGTCCAGAGACAAGGAGATAGATATCCCTCCTTGGCATCCATGTACTTTTCACCAACCACACTTCCATTGTTCAGAAATTGGAGATGTCTTAGAACATGCTGGGGAGTCACTACAGTACAAATCATTAAACCTGACCCTGACCGGGATATGCAGATGAGACCTCAATGAACATCCCTCATTCAGAGGACAAGGAAGTCCCTGATGTGTCTCCTGCACAGTAAATATCAGAGGTCCTTTCAGAGGTATCTTTCTTCCCTCTTACTTGCAGTGCATCTGGTCCCTTGAAACATTTTCCTGAATTTATTTTTTTTAAAGATATCATTTATTTTCAGGGAGAGGGGAAGGGAAGGAGAAATAGAGGGAAACATCCATGTGTGGTTGCCTTGAGTATGTCCCCTACTGGGACATGGCCCAAAACCCAGGCATGTGCCCTGACTGTGAATAGAACCAATAACCCTTTGGTTCATAGGCCCACACTCAAACCACTGAACTACACCAGTCAGGCCCCTATTCCTGAATTTCTGATGTGTCTGTCGCTGCATCAGTCCTGGACTCAGATCTTTGACTGTGTGTAAAAAACCAGGAGGCTCACCTCCCTCCATCTCCTCAGCACAATCCATCTCTTCAACTTCTCAGGGTTTGTGACACACCCAAGATATGGGTCATCACAGTAAGGCTCTTGAACAGTAATGCACGCTTGCATACTTGCACTTTAGGCCATTAATTTCCAGATAGGGGATGCTAACAAAAGTGCACATGGAGAGGAAAAGTTTTTCTGAGAAGCCCTGGGCATACATGGGTTTCCCAGTGTGTGTGTTGATCCAACCCATGTGTTTCAGGAATGTCACACCCAGAACATAGCATAGCTGGGTAAGGTGTATCCAGAAGCCTTGCAGGGGGATCTTCACTGAGGCCCCAGCTTCCTCACCTCAGCCCCAGACTGCACTAGCCACACCAGAGAGAGAAGGCACTTTTGGAATGTAGGCAGTGGTGGGTGGAAATCCATTTTGACTGTCCCTGGTCCCTTCCTCAACCCATGGACTGGGGAGTTCCTTATTTGTAACCATTGCCACCAGGAAGACAGGTCTCCATCCCTAGTCCATGGTGAGGACTGTGTCATCAGGGATTCCAAAGGTAAGGGTGTGTCTGTGGGAGATGCTCTGAGGACACAGAGAGACCCACATTTAACATTGTCTACCTCTTCTCATTTGCATAGTAATGAGGCAGAGACTGTTAACACTGATTATTTTACTCCACCTGGGAAAGGGTAGAGGACAGAGAGACCATGATCAGTGGAGACTCGGGGTCCAAGTCCTAATCCATGTTACCTGGTATCAGTGCCCTGCCAGGACACTGAGGTCTGTGCAGATATAGCTCCTCTGAGGTACAGACATGGCTTACTGAGGAAAAAGCCCCCACTGGACACACTCTTCATTGAAAACCCACCTATAAGTGACACAGGATTCACTTGGATCTGTTCTCAGCTTTAATACCTATAGATTTAATCCTTAGATCAAATTGTCTTCAAAGTCCAGAACTGAATAAATTGTAAAAACATCCCTGTCTCCAGCTCATTAACATTCGGACATAAAGAAGCTATACAAGTACCCTCGCACACTGTTCTGTTTTGTTTAGTTTCTGTCTTACCATGTTTTGTAAATGCTGGGATGGAATAGGATGTTTACAGTTATCTTCTGTCCAACCCTTATTTGAGATATTTTTAGGAAAAGAAGAAATCCCTCCCCAGGTCCCTCACCATCTGCACCTGAAGCAGCAGCCTGAGATCATGGGTCCTGTGCACCCCCTGCTGCCCAGTCCAGGTCCTGCAAGGGAGAGTCCTGTATGGACTCACAGGGCATGGGCCTCTCAGTGGCTCCAGTGCAGAATTAAATGCCAACCCTTGACTTCAGGACACTCCTTCAGGGACTCTATGTGATTAGACATCTCAGGGTAAAGAGAAAGACCCATACTGAACACCAGTGACTCTGCAAACAGCACAAACACTGGGCACTGTGCAGCCACCAGGGAGTGCTATTGATGGAATTGCCAGATACAATGACTCAGCTGACATACCTAAATCAAGAAGCTCTCAGGAGTTTTGGGGGACTCTGAGGTCCTTAGATTCTTCTGCTTGCAGGTCCCACCTGAGTGTCACTGCATGTGGCCCTATTGTCACATGTTCTACTGCTCAATAAATCTCACATACACACATACACAGTGGTGATTTTCACGGTAATGACCCCAGGCCTCCCTTCTCCCTGTTCCTAGCACATGAGCAGGATCCACACACTGACCTGAACCAAGTGAGAGGCAAACTTTGATAACAGAACAAAAACAAACAGAGTCGACATGAAGATGGGAGAGTTCCTGCCTTTGTGGAGCCCTTTTCTCCCAGCACCTGGAACCTGCAGATGCCAAGGTGCAAAGGTCCTGGTTGCCTGGGGAAGGTCAGACCCAAGATATCTCTTTCCAGTCAGTGTAGCCAATACTGACCTGACATGTGGAGACAGCCTCTCTGACCTAGAGCCACAGGTGCTTATTATCAGAGCTCACAGCAAGGAGACCCAATAACAGTACCGTGGGGGACACTGGATGGCAGTCTCCCCTGGGACAGGAGCAGGTGTTGATGCAGGAACAGCATAGCCAGATAAAGTGGTCCTCAGTTGTCACAGTCTGTGGAGCAGTGTCAGTGTAGTTTTCCACTGTCCCTGCTGTTGTCTAGAATGCACCCTGGTGTCCTGAGCACACCATGTAGCCATCCCTCCAGCCTCCTGACAGGATGTTTGTGTTTGGGCTCATGTTGACTTCCCCTCACTGTGTCTCTTGCATAGTAATACACAGCTGTGTCCTCAGTGGTTATGGGGCTCAGCTGCAGGGAGAACTGGTTCTTAGATGTGTCTCTGGAGATGGAGGTGTGACTCCTGAGGGGCAGGCTGTAGTAAGTGTTTCCTTCATTAGTATGCACCCAATTCATTCCAATCCCTTCCCTGGAAGCTGGAAGATCCAATTCCAGCAGCTACCACTGGTGGTGGAGTAACCAGAGACAGTGAAGGTGAGGAGAGGGTCTATGAGGGCTTCACCAGTCCTGGGCCCCACTCCTGCAGCTGCACCTGGGTCAGGACACCTGGAGACAGTGAGCATCAGCCCAAGTCAGTCATATCCAGTCAACACCACCCCATAGACCCACTTCTGACATTTGAGGAACTCACCCAGAGGGCTGTCACCAGGCACAAGAGGACTCCCATCAGTCTCATCTTATAGAGCACAGGTCTGCCTTTCCCAGAGACCTCTGCCCTGTGTGAACCCCACAGGGCAAGTGAGGATTTACCATGGAGATGGTAGAGAAATTTGCATGTGGGGCCCTCTGATGTTATAAGTGGGGAGGGGCTGAGGTCACTGTCCCATGTTCTTCTGGGTCCTGAGCACATTCCCTCTCTTGGCCTCAATGGTGCAGTTCTAAAGCAGGAGGCAGCATGGGTATTGAGACACTTGACTCATGTCAGTGGACAGCTCTCTTTCTATGTTTAATATAAAAACTGGACTAGATGAGTGGTTCACACTATTTTAATCTCATATGTCATTCAGTTCTTTAATAAATTGGATTAACATTAAATACAAACATCTCACAATTGGAAAGAAACACTTTATGTAGACTTATGGTTGCCAGATTGGATAATCATAATTTCATATAAAATAATATGTAAATTTTGATGTAAAAATAATTGCAAAGTAAGAAACAGTCTTTCTCTTGATGTGATTGAGTTCCCTGGTCCTGCAGGGGACAGTAAAGGTGCAGCTTCTGTCTCTGTCCAGTTCCAGGGAATTGGCCGCACTGTCTAGGACCTGCCACCCAGAGTTCATCCAATGCACTGCAGCTGAGACATGTCTTAGACATGCTGTGTCCTTCCTTTCACATCACTTCCCCCAGGGCAGTGCATACCCTTCCCACGGGTGAGACCCTTATGAAGCCTCCCAGGTTCCTAGACCACATGAGGTGCTGAGACATTGGATTCACCTTCTCCCAGAGACACAGGCACTGACACTGGGCCAGCAGGTGTTCTAAGATGTGTGAGGACGATGAAACCTGATCCTGGTCATAGTCAGATTAGAACCTGCTATCCCTGAGTTCACCTGAGACCTGGCTGGAAGGGGATGTGGAAGTTGAAGTCCTGGGAAGGGTCTGGGAGCTTATGATGGGGTAAAGGTCCCAATGGAGGGAATCTGTATATATATTTTTATATATTTTATTATGTTTATATGTATGTGTGTGTGTATATGTATATGTATATGTATATGTATATGTATATGTGTGTGTATGTCAGACTCTTGTGGCTTTTCCACAAGAGTGTGTGTGTGTGTGTGTGTGTGTGTGTTGATGTCAGACTCTTGTGGTTTGTCTGGGACCTGTGTGGGAGAATCTCTGTTCCTGAAATTCCTCATCATGTCCATCAAGGATGGGCATTCACCTAGTATGTGAAACTTATTGGAGCCAGGCTTATAGATGGCCTGACTTTTTGTGTCATAAGAAGAAGTCATGGACTAGATAAGTCAGTTTTATTTAAAATTCTCAGGACTCCTCAAATAGATTTAAAAGAAATTTGAATTTGTTAGGTTGGTGTCTGAATACTAACTTTATACTAACCTACAACTGCCAAAATTACATATTTTCAAATTATATATATATTTTCAAAGTATATACATTTTCAAAATTATATATATATTATATATATAATTTGGATATATAATATATATTTAATATTATATATAATCTTTTTAAAGATCACAAATACAGGCCATATATATATTTGGAAATATATATTATATATTTAATATATATTATATATTATATATTTAATATATATTAAATATTATATATATATAATCTTTTTTTAAAGATCACAAATACAGGACAGTTATTCTCCATATTTACTATTCCTAATTTATGATGTAAATTTTATCTGAGAAACTTCCTCACAAACTCAGTGATTTTGTATGCAATGGCATATTGGTGGTTTGGTGGGGCATATACTTTTAATTTTAATAAATGCAAACATTATCACTATTTCAGTTAATGGATGCTTTATTGTGTACTTTTGCATAAAGTATCTGCACTAAATGGCCATCCTCCATTGTCCATGTTCATTGGTTACAGCAGCCTTAGGGACCAGAACAGGCTCTGGTACCAGGAGTGGAGAGCTGCTGGAAAAATACCCACAACTGTGGAATTGCTTCAGAACTGGGTTAGGGGAGGATGCTGGGCTTCTTTTAGTCACAGAACAGAAAAATGTCAATTTTCATTAGCAGAGAAATATGGGTTACTGGAAATGTGGGTTTAAAGAAGTACAGAGCATGATGAAGACACCTTATATCAACTTGGAATAAGTGTTTATGGACATTTTCTGTTAGAAATAGAAATGTTTAAGATTCTGTAAGTAGAGCTCAAGTGAATTTAGAAAAGGTTATTACAAATGGGTGGGAAGGGAATTCCTTGTGACCCACATTCACATTTTCACTGTGCCTCTGTTATATCTGATAAAAAGGTCACAAGCCCAAGATATAAGTTGTTGGACTCATTGAAGGTTATTGCTCATCCGGTGACATACACAATAACCAAAGCTGCATGTTTCACTGGGGCTACATTTGTGAAATCTCTGAACACTACAGAGAAGGGAGGGCACCGATGACTGCAGGAACCAGGGTGACAGTGTCTCTGTATGAGGAGCCCTTGTTTCAAGTGTCCTGTTGCAGCCCAACATCATCATCACCACCATCACCATCACCATCATCACCATCACATCAGCATCACCATAAGCATAACTATGATCATTATCACAATCGTTCTTCTCATTTTCTGTATTCATGGTTCTTGTCTACACATAATGATACTGTTTTATTTTTGCTCATTTTTTGTTTGATATATGGAATTGGTAGTCAGACACTATTTTATTATATATTATACTGCTATCAACTGATGGTCCATTCTCACCACTTCTCCATCTGCTCCACATTGGAAACCTGATAAGAAAGCCTGGGTCTCCTGTTTAGATGTGGGTTCTGTATTGCTCCTGCTTCCCAGACAATTCCCTACAGTGGAGGGTCCTCTCTGGCCTCACAAAGTAAGGACCTCCAGCATCTTCAGTACAGAATTAAAGGCTTCACCCTGACTTTAGGATGCTCCCCAAAGATACCATGCACTTTCATATCTCTGGGAACAGAGAACTGGCCTCACTAAACACCAGTGACTCTGCAGGAAGCACTAAACCAGGACTCTATGAAGTCACCATGGTGCCTCTTCCCAGGAGCTAACAGATGCACTGAGATAGCACGTACCACTGAGTCCAGAAGCTTTCAGGGACTCTCGGGGCGTCTGATGTGTTCTGGTTCCTCTGCTTCAAGGGTCCATCTGAATAATCCCTGCATGTGGTCCAAATCGTACCGCACCTCTACTGCTCAATGACTGACATACATACAAATACATCACACTTTGATGGTTTTCAAGGTAATGAACTCCAAGTTTTCCTCCTACCCTGTTCCTAGCACACACAAATACCCACTCATGGATTCTAGGTCTGGGTGTGACTTCCTAGGTGAGTGAGGTCAACTCTGTGAGGGACACAATAGCTTCTCATACATTTTGCTGATTATTCTCCCTTCTGACCACTTGGCTTGTGCACCTCAGAACACAGCATCCCACATGGAAATGGACTCACTGCTCAGTGACTCACAGCTGCACCAGTGAGGGGTTGTAGGAACCACCATTTCCTCCTGCATCTGGGTTTCTGGTTCAGCCCTTGTTGACATTCTTGCACTGATCAAGACATCACAGGTGAGAACTCAGGTACTGCTGGTTGTTACTCAGGCCCCCTTTCCAAGCTGGTCTTCTCTAGGGTCAGTCATGGAGGAGCTGTGGTGATGTTTCCCATATGGGCTCCATGTCTTCCAAATCCTGCAGCCCATTAGGCACTGGATTTTCACTTAATCCCAGGCACAGACACGAGCATCAATTTTGGTTTTTACCATCTGGGGAGTGTCACAGGTAGTTCCTACCCAGGAGAGCACTGAGAACATCCACATTTTCACAAGACCTTAAACCTGTGCTGGATTTCTCAAGCATGTGTCAGCTATGTGTGCCATCAAGTCAGTTCAGGCACTGAGTGTTTATTTTATCCTCTTTGTAGATGCTGTCATCATGTGTTATCACACTTGGGAACTGCATCATGTAAACACCCTTTGTAAGGAATTCTTCACAGTTATAGTATAAATTAAGTAAATTTCTATCATTTCAGTGAATGTACGTCATTGACCTGGGTGCTAAGTCATCAGGAAGGACCAGCACTGTGTGACTCCATGGAGGTGAGGTCTCTGAGTCAGTACAGCTAGTGGAAACAAATAGCAAGATAGTGCTTGCAGTGCTCACAGAGGAACTTAGGAAGCAGGTGTTCACACTGGAAATTTCCATTGGGAGGAAAAGTCAGGGCTGTGGGTCTGCTGCAGAGCTTGATCTTGTAATGAGTCACGCTGTTGTACATTCATGGATTTTTGGTGGACACATCACATGTGAAGAGTTCTCACACTGAGAGGGTGACAGGAGAGGGTCCATGTTAAAATAGAGTGGGAGGAGCCATCCAAGACAAACCACCTGGTACATCTTCCTTCTCCAATATGTACCAGGTGTGGACTCAGCACAGTCACCTTTGCACTGGGCCCCCAACACTGCATTTCACACAACTGTTTGCACAGTTAACAGGGAAGAGGCATCCTGACTACAGGAATGAAAATTTCAGAAAATCTGAATTTTCATCATCTTGTGCAGCTAAAGATTAGCTTAGCTTGTCTGCAGTGATAGAAGTCCCTCCCCTCAGTCCTGTACCTGCATGCTTCCCTGTCTCACAAACATACCTTGCCTTCACCCCCAGTCACAGCAGTATGAGGGCTTCTGCCTGATCCATGCTTCCCAAGGAGTTTTCTTTGTGATCTCAGATGAACACTGGTTGCTTCTCACATTGTTCTTTTATTTTTCCAAGATCATTAAAATAATTAAAAGGGCATTCTACTCTAAGCAAATGCATGTATCAACCTTGAGGACATCATGCTGAGTGAAGTGAAGTAAGCACAACTGAGCAAACACCAAACAGACCCACTTACATTGTGACTTGCAGACAGTCCAGAAGCAGGACCAGAAGGCAGCCTGGTGGTTGCCCAGAGCTGGTGGGAGGGGCATTGGGAGCTGCCTTTCCAGGGAAGAAGCATCTGTAATTCAGGGTGGTTAGGTTCCAGAGGCTGGATGCCTATTGCTGCACCTGAGGCTAACAAACAGCTTGCACATTTGATGGGTGACAAAGGTAGATGCCATGTGGAGTTCTTAACATAACACAAGAAGGGCAGATAGGAATCCATTGTGAGGCCATGAAGAGCTACAAGGGCTTCTTTCAGAGTCAGAATGAAGAAACTGTTTTTAAAGGCCCTGCCATGACTGGAGATTGTCCTGCTGGAACATGGATGATGAAGAAGAATTAACTCCAGAAAATATACCAACAGTGGGGAAAGCTAGAGAACGTAAACAAAAGCACACTCCCTCCATTCCCCATCCTAGTGCAGCAAGTGAATTCATGACAGGCACGTTCAAGAGCACAGTCTCCATGCTGCCAGCTCCTGGTCACATGCTCCCTTTCCAGAGGAGAAGACTTCAGTGCCCTTCATGCAGCCTCGCGTTGCTGGCCGCTGAGGTTGATCTCCAGGCAGCTGCCACCAAACGAAAGGACTCACTCTATCCAATTGACCCCATATCGTGGATGGAGGCTTTGTTGTGGGCACAGCACCACTGGGACCCTCAGTCCCTGACTGCATTACACTGGCTTCCCAGCAGGGTTCACCCACCAGGGAAGGTAGGTCTTGGAGTCACTAGCTGCCAAGTAATCAGATCTGAGCACTCAGCTTCTTACTGAGTATGGAGGACAGCCATCTTTGATCCCATCAGCAGGTGAATAACCTGCATCAGAGCTTTCTCAGGAAAAGGGTTGGAAATCATCCATCAGGTAGAGTTCCAGATCTATTCCCATGAAGTTAATGTCATTTCCAGCATCCTGTGGAGGAGCTGAAGGCCTGGGTGTGGTGAGATGCCATTGCAGGTGATGGGAATCAGAGGAGTGTCAGCTGCCCTGTAGTCCTGTGCCTGTGGGAGAACCAAAGACAGGCACCGGGAGGAGACAGCTGCTGTCAGGACATCAGCAGACCTTGTGGTGGACAATGTGCATTCACAGGAGCCTGGAGGTGTTTGTTTCCTTGTGTAGACCTGTCCACTCATCAGGACTTACTGAGAATGAGGGAACAGTCAGTACACAATGTGCAGCTTCCCACCTGGTAAGAATGAGAAGGTCACAGAAAGCCCAGCCAATCACTGCCATCTGGGGTGTCCCTGTGAGCATCAGTACATACCACTGTGTAGTCTCTGAGCCTGGCTCCTTCAAACTGAGTGATCATTGATAGTCACTTGCATTGATGTCTGTATCAGCTGATCATTATTGTCACTGTTGAGTAGAATTACATTCATGGACATTCCCTAGTTTGCTTATTTTAAAATTAGAAGGACATCTAGGCTGTTTATAGATTCTAATTCAAATAAAGAGGCTTATATATTTGCATATATATGTGTGTCAACATAGAATTCATTATTCTAGAGCAAACACTCCTAGAAGTATGTGAAGGACTCAGGTCAAATGTAATTATACATGAAAGTATAATTCATTTGTCAAGAAAGAATAATAGGATATAGAGGGACATGGTGAAGGGGAGATCCACAGTCATGCTGATTTGTCATCTGCAAGTGGACAGTGTCACCTCCTTATATATTGTCTGCAGTGAGAATCTGAGGAAATAGATTCCCAGAGAAGAGGGAAGAATTGTTCTTGGTTGGAGCTGAGAGTTTTGAGAGGAAACTCCTGCTCCCAAAGAAAGTACAGTTTTAACCACTAAAGTACACACCTGTCCCTGGGGATTTTCTCTATGATTGGTGGCACCTGCATGCCTCCTGGTGTCCTGAGTGACCCTTGCAACCCAGCCCTTCTCTTTCCTGCAGGGAGGTTTGAATCTGGGCTCACCCTGGCTTCCCCTCACTGTGTGTCTCACACAGTGATATATAGCTGTGTCCTCAGTTCTCAGTCTATCCAGTGTTAAATAAACTTGGGTCCTGGAAGTGTCCCTAGTAATGCTGATTTGAGATATCAACTTTGGCTTAAAGTGTGTGCTCCCACTACTGTTTATAGCACCAACCCACTGCAGACCCTTCCATGGAGACTGGTGAGTACAATGCACAGAATATATCATTAAAGAAAATCCAGAGACAGTGCAGGTGAGGGAGGGATTCACCATCCCTGGGCTTGACTCCTGCAGCTGCACCTGGGACAGGACACTGCGGGCAAGGAGCATCCATCCCTGTCAGTCACATGCAGTCACCACCAACTCATAGACCCATGTCTGACATCTGAGACACTCATCCTGTGAGACTGTACCCAGGTACAGAAAACCCAGCAGTCTCGTCTCTTTATGGAGCAGAGCTCTGCCTTCCCCAGAGACTGCAGCCTCTGCCGAGATCCAGGGTCACTGACAGGGCTGTGCCTGAGGTCATGTTTGTAAGTACAGTGCAGAGAACAGCACAGCTCTGTCCTCATGCTGGGCCATGACAGATGTGGCCTCATTTTTTGTGCTTCTATGTGAAAATTAGATTTGAGATTGAGTGGCAAATCAATGTGTGAACTCCATAAATGGAAGCCAGGTCTATTATATATTTTCACCACTAATATTAATATAATTACCCACCTTGTGTTCAGGAATGTCCTCTGTGAGGACTCACCTTTGGTTACATGAGGAACACCTGCTCCAGCCCTGACATGTACATCTAGGACAAGTCACCCATCAGCACCTCAGTGTCCTCTCCACTGTATTTAGTGATTTAGATCCATTTGTTTTAAATCCAAAAAGCATTTTGTCTCACTTCTTTGTGAGAAAAAAGCCTTGAATGCAAAGTCATGCAACCTGGGTATTCGATAATATGTTGAATGAATTAAGTAATAAACTCTACCTGCCTGGATGCAGATTATTGGAAAGTCACCAGATATCAGAGGCAGCATATCAACAAGAAAAATCATGAGCCCTTTGGTTAGAACCTGAAAATGTAGGCTGACCTATTATGAGCCAGCAGAAGGGAATAGACAGACCCTGACTTCCAGAAGCAGGGAATCCCACGTTTATCAGGTGGCCTCCATCCCCTTGGTTTGAACAGATGTACACGGGTTAGTCCTGGCCATAGGGAGAATATGAGCCTGAATGAAAACTAGTATACATTGCTCTTCATCAAGAAGCAAGTATAATAGATGTGTATATGTTTATGTGGGTTTAGATAGGCTACTCAGGCAAGCTAATACCCAGGAAAGGAAAAGTTAGGTCTACTAGGAAAAACTGCTGTGACATTTTGGATATTAATAACTACTGTAGAGAGACTCTAGACCATGTTACACTACAGTGGGTAGACCTGGTAGAAAAAAATCACAAATTGTCACATAAGAAAATAAACATAAATATAGAAAAGAGATGCCTTTCAAGCTTATCAGTAATGAACACACCTAGTGAAACTATCCCTCACCCTCAGAAGTAGAAAAGTGAAAGAGGTTTGTGTTCAAGAGAAAGGATGTCCCATCAGACCTTATGTTCCCTACAAAGCCAACAGAGTATGAACTAAGAACAAAGTGTGACCCTAGACTATTTGGACTCAGTGTGGGAGAAGGTGGAATGTTTGTGGATCATTCATTGGGAGGCAGAAACATGAAACCTACACAGAGGGAGGCAGTGCTGGTGAGTCATGTTCCTTCAGTGGAGTTTGTGTTGAATGTGCAGCAGCTTCACTGACTCATTTTTGTTTTTATTTGCATCTGTGCAAATCAATGCATCCATGGCATCTGTGGCACAACCAGGTTCAACATTGTGAACAGAGAAGAATCTTAGTCATGACTAGATCAACTTAGATAAATATGTAGGTACTGACTGGTGATTAAGTATATTTAAATTACATAATTTGATAATAAACAATCTTGATGCAAATCACTAACACAAAATAACAGATACAAACATGATCATTATTGATATGAAAGGCATCATTTTTATCCATTGATTACACATGATGAACAAATCACTCAAATAAACTTCCATTACTGGAGCTGGTGGATCTAAGTTCATATAAACTGTTCATCCTTGGAGGTTCAGCCTTAGGTTCAACACCAGGATCTATCTTTGTGCACATGTGACGTAGCTGTAACCAGGGAGCTGAAGAAGGGGTGTGCTGGGGTCCCCTGTTTTATCAATAGTTAACTTCAAAAGAACCATCTCTTTTCTCTCACAGTCCCTATTCATGTCTGCATGGGACCCTTGGTAGTGTTGCCCCCATGGCCATGCATGACAGATGTCCACTGAACTTGAACCCAATGCACTGAGTATATCAATGTGTGGATGGGAAAAGGAACTCCATGAATGCGATGAATTAACATGGATGGTGAATGAACTTTGTCTGAGCTGACATACATTCAGGATTGTCACTTCATCATATTCTGAGTTTCCTCATTGCTTAATCAGTTTAATTTCTCTACCATTTTCCTTAAATAAGTAAATATAATATCTGGAGTCACTCAGATAAGAAAGCACTGGCTTGAAAATTTACCCATGTGCCAGGTTCCAGGTGAGGCCCACACACCTATGTGCTGCATCTCAGACAGACAGGCATCATGACTAAATTGCAAGATTGGGCTCACAGATTTTTATAGTCCCCATCAGGAGAAATTTAATGTGGAACTTCAATTTATTAGAGACTCTCATGGAGAACCTAACTTGACATTGTTTTCTAATGGATCACATATTGATATTAACCCTTGAGGGGGAAACCAGGATATGGTGTACTAATGACACTTTCTATCAGCATTCATTCATTCATCTGATTAAAATCAGCCCAGACATTGGAAGCCCTGCAGATTCTAGGGCTTGTCAATCATGATGAGAGCAGAAAAGAAACAGAGGTCTGGGGAACCATGTATGATTTTTGATTCTTGCAAACAAAATGGTTTCATAGTACTCCTGGGGCAAGGCAAATAGAGTCTGTCAGGCTCCCTCACCTGGGCATGCAGGCAATTTTGATTTAGCTGTATTGATATAACTTTGAGAATGGGCCCACACATGCAGAAACAAGCTCTGTTACATAATACCTCGGCACCTTGATGGCTCTGTGGGCATTTACTGTGTAAGGGGGTCCAGAGTTTCTGCAGCATGACACGCAGTTTGTATTGTGTGTGGATTGCCCCAACCTGCAATAAAGGCATGCCAGACACCCCAATAACTCTGTGAATTTTCTTCCATCTGCCCCAATCCCATGTGAACCTGCCTGACCTTGAAAGGCTGCAAGATAATTGGCACCATCCGCAGGATTTGTCACTGTACAGTATGTAGCTGGAGCCATGCAGACTCCTGGAGGGGGCTGGGAGGGATGGCCTGTCACCAGCATGTGATACCCAGTGTCAAGTCTCCTGGTGGTTTGGGTTCCCCCTCAGAGCTGGCCTGATGTTCGTGGCACACCAACATGGTAAAGTAGGCCCTGCAGGTGGTAGGAGATACTCTGGAGTATCTGAGTGACAGGGTGATCGTCAAGGCCAAGGGCTAGGTATTTCTTTCAGCTTTGTGAGCTGAGACAGAGACAGCGCTTCATGATGTGGGGCTGGCACAAGAGACCCATGAGGGAGCAGAAGCCTTCAAGGCTCAGGGAGAGAAGACTGCACTTCGCAATGCAGAAAAGTTATGAGAACTCCGAGAGGGAGCAGGAGCTGTTGAGACTTGGTCTGTGCCCTGGCAGAAGACATTAGAATAGCGGAATCATGGCGGTCCCCCTCCCCAATCATAGTGGATGATTCAGAAGAAGAGGAGGGGAATTGCCACTTTACTTTCCTCTTCCCTTCCCCCATCATGCACAGACCTGGAACAAGGTTACCTAGAGTGACTGGTCCACAGGGCTTCAGCATGGGCCATGTGCTATGGCTGCAGTGGCCCCAGCACCCAGAAAACTCCACTCCAGACATGCTGAGCTGTCTATGGCAGAGCCCAGGGTAGCTGCCAGATCTGCAGAAGCGATGGTGTGGATCCTCTGCTTTTGGGATTTAGGGGTGGATAGTATCATGTGCACTGAAAATAAAATGGCTGGAACCCAAACCACCAGGAGACCCAAGAAGAGGGAGGACATATCCTTTGGAACTTTGAATAGGGGGATTGCCAAGGGAACCATCTACAGGGAATGGGCAGGGACCAGAGGCTGCATGTAGAAATGACTATCTGTTGGTCTTCTTCAAATGTCCAGTGGGCCTGGCTTCTGTTCACAGGCTTCCAGCACCTGAATGCACTGGCTGAAGAATCAGTGCAGCTGCAAAAGAAGCCAGAGCTTGTGGCGAGTGTGGGTTCCAGGCACTAGTATTAATTAGTTGCAAGCTCCCAGTGCCTGCACATTGGCAGCTGGTGCAGGCTGGGATCAAGTCCCTGTGGGGCTATAAGCAGGAGTGTGTGAGTCTGGCTGAGATGCACTCCAATGTTTTTCTGGCTCTAGCAGACATAGAGGGAGAGTGTACCTCCTATATGGAAACTCTGAGAAGTTCCTGGGCCTGAGGCCTCTGTTAACGGTTTTGGGTGGCATTGTGTAAAGGTGGAGGCTGTGTGTCTCTCCTTGGCTATTGGACTTTCTAAGGTACTATAGAGTGTTTGTACCTCACCTTGCTCATGTTATTTGTCCCTTGTATGCTTGGATAAAAAAAGGAGCAAGCTGGGACTGGACGCTGACCTTGGAACGCTCGTTCCAAGGAGCAAAGCACATTATTAAGCACACCCAGGCACTGCGTGCTCTGGATCCTGCTAGACATGCATGTGACACAAGAAGGCTTTGGATGGGGTTTGTGGCAGTGATCGGAATGGCTATGTCAACCCCTGGGTTTCTGGTCCCAACTACGGAAGAGAGTAGAGGTACGGTACTCCCTGAATGATAAATAACTGCCTGCAGTGTATGCTGTCCTGTTGGCCACAGAGATTATAACAGGAAGTGGCCCCATGACAGTAAGGACCACTTGCCCCATTGCAGTGTAAGTTGGAGACTCTATGGGCAAGACTTACAATGGGATGGCACAGATGTCCACATTGGCCAAGTGGAGGGGCTTATCTTCAGCAAAAGAGTACTCTGTCCACTAGCCTCTTCAGAGCTGAGTTGCAGAAGTGTTAGGCCCTATTACCTATGTAGATGATGAATCTACTGCTCTGTCTCTATAGAAGAAATGGAAGCTAGCCCCTTCCATGAAGGGCAGGCATCTATTCCCTGAGATTTGTGGTACACTGCTGGCTCCAGCAGGAGCCAACCTGCTGTCTGCTGTGGCAATTCAGCCAGAAATGGACAGAGTCTTGTTCTACACTGGAGTAAGTCAGAATAGCCAGTGAGCTGAACTGAGAGACATGTGGCTTGTAGTTGCAAATGAAGAAACACCCCTGACTATTTGCAGAGGTAATTGAGTGCTGTACTGGAGACATACTTTATGGATTTCTACATGGCAGGCAAATAATTGGATGGTTAGGCATGGGCCATTATGGTGGCAAGTCTTGTGGCAAGACCTATGGGAATTAGGCCACCAAAAATAAATCACAGCATATCATGTGACTGGGAATACAGCCCTTTCCTCCCCTGGGAATTATGAGGTTGACACTCTAATCAAGGTGCACTGGCTGGAAACAGTGCTTGCTGGCCCATCAGGAAATGAAGTAGCCCAGTGACTACACCATCACCTCTTTCATGCTGGACAGAAGACCACGGGGTCTACTATAAAAGCTTGGGGGTTACCTGTCATCTTAGCAGGTGTACAGGAAGCTTCTGAGACTTCTTTTGTCTGCTCATGAAAGAATCCCCAGAGGCCCATGGGGACTACTAGACAGGTGGTATGGGGACAAATAGTGCTGCCCCGGTGACAGGTTGGTGTGAGTAGGCCCCTACAGCTCAGAGGGGGATAGGTATGTGACCATGTATGTAGGCATGGCCACTGGGCAGTTGTCTACATACCTTGCATGCCACCCTCATCCAAGGCCAGTGATTGCTGGGCTGAAGTACTTCTGCACTGCTTATATTGGCCCCTGATCATTGATAGTGATGGGGGATGCAATTTACAGTGGCCTTTGTGCAACAATGGACCTGAAATATGCAGATTGACTAGATGTTCCATGTGGTCCATCACTCCCAAGCTTCTGGTATGATTGACGGTACAGTGGTCTCTTCAAGCAGACCCTGTGAGTCACAGCTGCCACAACCATGCTGTGGGGATGGACAAAATGTTTATGGATCCTCCTCTGGGCTCTAAATGAGAGGTGTTGGCTGGGGGCACAGATCCATTGGAAGCATTGCTCCACCAGACTGCCACTCCAATTCAGCTGCAGGTACAGCCTAAGAACTCTTTTCTGACACCAGGTGTGGGACTACAAGGAAACTTTCTGTTGCCTGCACCTGAGGGCTTGGAGTAAGGACAAATGGCTACTTGGACATGGCCTTGGGAAATGAAAGCTCCCACACATATTTTGGGGGCCTCTTGTTGCCCCTTTGGGACAAATGGTAGAGAGAAACTTGCAGAGAGTCCTCTAGGTGATTGAAACATTACCCCCGATCTTAAACATAATATTCCCAGGGCCAATAGACAAAGACATGCTTCTCTGTGGCACTTTCGTGATATCCTTATGGCCCATTATGAGTTCTCTCCTGTTATTGCAAGAAGATGGTGAACCCCCAGATGGGGCACTAAAGGTATGAAATTCACACCCAGGAAGGCCCCTATGGCAGTTACTGTCTTATTGGCTGGCCAGAAACTTGCCTGTATACTACCTGTGTATCATAATTTGCCATTGCTAGTTCCAATAACTGTCTTTTCACTCCTAGAGTTCAAAGTGACACCTTAGTGGCCTGAGTTCATACCTATGTCTCAGTGGCTAACCAATCATTGTGCTGGGTCTGCACTGAACTCCCCCTGAGCACACTGGCTGGTCTTCTATGGCACATTTCTCCAGCTTTTGTCTCCAATTGGACTTGGTTACAGGACCAGTGTAACATTAAGTATCCCTTGTGGAATGCAACCTGGACCAACATCTATGCTGAGGTTAAACAGCAGTATGACTGGTCCTTGCTGTGAGTCAGTTATTCTATATGGGATGACTCAGGGTGGCTCACAGCTGAGGCTGTGGACCTGGCTGGAACAGCTCCCCTTTGTACTGAGAATCTCAAAGAACAAGCCCAAATGAGCTAGACTCTGATAGTTCTGTGTCACAATCATATTCTGAAGCATTACTGGGATACATGGGATCATGCATGGGCTTCAGTTCCCACTGGGTACCTCTGTGTGTGTGGCTCACGTGGGTGGCCTAACTGCTGTTGTGGCATTTGGGTGCAGGGCTCTGTCCTCCTTGCCAAGGTACACTCTTGGGAGACACCCTTGTGTAGATTGTATGGGGAGAAACCCTGAAGGGGATCATTGTAGGGAAAATGGAGTCAGTCGTGGCCCCTCACCCAGATGTACAGGCAATTATGACTTAGCAGTATTCATGTAACCTTGAGTATGGGCTGGCATGCCCAGAATCACACTCTACTATACAATACCTTGGCACCCTTCTTGCTTGTCATGCATTTAGCATATAAGGGAGTCAACATTTCCTGCAGGGTGGCGTATGGCTTGTGTTGTGTGTGGATTGCCCCACTCCAAAGTAAAGGCATCCCAGACATCCTGAACAATGTGAGTATTTTTCCATCTACCTGAATCCCATGTGAACCTGCCCAGCCTTGAAAGTCTGCAAGACACCTGGTAATCCCAAGTCTGGAAGCACTCATCCATCCTGCAGACTGGAATGAGGGTGGAAGTCAAGACAAAAATTATATAATATGGAACCTAAGAAAAGGTTGTAATAAATCATTATGCAAACCAGGCAGCCTTAAGTTGGGTTATTATCCCATTTAATACCTCAAAGAAAAAAAATCTAGAGAGGAATCCAAAGCAGCTGTTATAAAACATAAATGTTTTGCTATGATTTTAAGTAAAAAAAGAAGACTTTATAGTTGTCTCCCTCACTGAGATATTTGATGTCTCCAGACAGCTGCTTGTTAACATCAGGTCATTTCAAACAAATCTTGCTAAACATCCATATGAAACTTGTATGTGAGACAGACACACTGGTATCATTTTCAATCAATGCTGTTGTGAAAACTTCCAGAGACAGCATAGCTCCTTTCATGCTTCTGTGGTACCTGAAACAGTAAATCCACGCCTGGTGGTGAAAGTGAGGCCCTGGTGAAACTGGAGACCAGTCCTCAAGGTCCCTTTGAACCATTTAGGTAGTTTCATCCAGACTCCCCAGCCATATGGTGTGAATATGTTGCATGTATTGTGTGTTCATTTCCTTGATTCTTGAAGGCAATTCCATGACAGAAACTTATGTTCCATTCAGCTGACAGAAGCTACTTGAATGCTCACTTCCCCCTTTTGCTCATACAGTGACAGAGGTGCTAACTGTACAGAACTGTGAGCACTGTGTTATGGGTCCAGTGTGCCCCCACCTCATGGTCACCACCACTCACAATCTTTGCAAAGATTGAGAAAATAGCACTTTCACTTAAAACTTATCTAAAGCTTCAGAAACACTGACCTGCCATGTCCAGAAGTCCTTTTGCTTGCACTAATGGCCCATATCCATCCCCAGGACAAATCAGTGATCACTCTGTGGCATGGAATGGGAAGAATCATGCAGTTAGTGACTTTTATTCACAATAAATCTCTGTCCTATGCCATTCAGACAGGACAACATTGTGAAAGTGTTTCATATTGTGTGCCCCCTCCTATGATCCACAGATTAAAAGTACCTTACTAGTCCATATTTCTAACAGGTTCTGAGTGGTCCTCAATCAGGGAGCTCTATCTATGGAAATTAACATGACAGAAAACTTGCTCTTCAACCTCACAGGAAGGAATGTTATCAGGTGTTTCAACAGCAAATGCAGTGGAGAAACTCCATGGAGTTTATCTTTGAATTTAGAGTTACACACAAAAAGTCATGATATTCCAAACTACTGGAAGGCTAACTTAATAGGGCTCCTTAAATTGATGGCCCTTATAGATCCTGGCGAAGCATCTCATCTTTGAGAGCAGAAAGCTGAGCCAAGGCGTTCAAACATCTGATGACTTTGGATATAGGGGATATTCTACTTGAAATACTGGAAGAAGACCCAGTGTAACTCCATGATGATGATGATGATGATCATCATCATCATATGGGAGTGACTTCCCAGTGCTGCTGGACTTCCTTTGAGTCACATGACAGAAATATGAGTTTTATGAGCAGGGTGTTACTAGAAATATGTAATTAAAGACTCTTCAAGTGAGGACTCAGAAGAAACTACAGGGCATGATATGGAAAGGTTGTTATCTTAAAAAGTATCTAAATATTTATGGACAGGTGTTATCATAAATAGAACTGTTTAAGATTGTGCAGGAAGAGATCAAAAGAAACTGGGAACATGCCATTGTGGAAAGGGGATTCCTTGTTCGTATTCACATCTTCACAGTGTCTGTGATCTATTTAATAACATTGTCACAGGTTCAAGGAATTAGGGACTGGATACACTTGAGGTTACTAATCATCTGGTCACACTGTGACTCACCCAAGTCAGTTCATTGGAGCTCCATTTGTGAAATCTCTCAACACTTATGGGGAAGAGAGGGCACCTCCGACTGGAGGAGCCACAGTGAGTTTGTGTCTGTATGAGGAGGCATAGTTTCATTGGACCAAGGGTCTGTTCTCAGTACACTATCACCACCATCACCATCGTGCTCATCAGTATCATCATCATCATCATCTTCATCATCATTTCCTTACTCATAAATCTTGTTCTCATTTTCTGTAGACATGGTTGTCAACCACACATAATAACTATCTTGTTCTTTACTCATTTTTTTATGGTTGTTAAGTGGAATAAGTGGTCAGACTTCTTTTTAACATTTGGCAGCTGACAAATGATGGCTTTTCCATGTGCTTCTACATCTGCCTTACATGGGAATTCTGGTAAAAAAAAAAAAGACTGAGTCTCATCTTTAGATGTCATTGGGAGATTAAAACCACACAAACCCCTGTAAGCAGAGTTCTCTCCACCACCTCAATAAAATAAAAGATCTCAGCCAGTCTCCTTTCCTGGCTCTATAAAGCACATCTGACTTGCTGAATGGCCTTTCTGCTTCTTCCCATAGATTGCAACTACCTGTATCATAACCAGTCCACGCCCCCTTGGCATATATGTGTGTCGTCAGTCTGAACATCAACACTAAGCTGTCATGGGTTATTCTGCCTCTCTGTGAAGTCACCTGTTCTTGATGCTGTGAGAAAGATGCCAAGTCATAGATGTGTTTTGTCTTCTGGTGTTGGGTTCACATGTTTCTGGTTTCCTCTGTCCAATATGCATGTGTCCTGCTGTTGATCAACTTGGATACTGAGCTGTGTGGCACTGGACTGCACTGTTGGGTGCAGCAGAGTCTTTGCTTAGATTGAGCTGATGGGGATCAGAAGGTGTGATGATTCATTGGAATTGGGTACAAGACTGTCTGAAAGATGCTGCCTTTTGTAGACAACAGAATATTGTCTTTCTTAACAACAGGCATTTCTACTCAGACTTCAAATGTGTCCACATAATGAGGAATTCAGTGAGGTTCCTTGAGGGAAACTGTTACAGGGAGAGAAATCCAGACAGGAAACAAGCCCTAACCTCAAATAGCACCTGCTCTTGGGATGGTCCTTTGGTTCAGGGACACTTTTCCAGCTTGTGGTCACAGCTCCTCCTGTAGGAAGGTTTGTGTCTGGGCCTGCATTAACTGTTCTTCACTGCGGCTTTAGCACAGTAATACAAGGATGTGACCTCAGCTCTCAGGTTGCTCAAGCTGATGTAGGCTGTGCCTGTGTACTTGTCTGTGGTCTTAGTGACTCTGCCCTTGAACTTCTGTGCATAGTTTGTGTTCATTGCTATGGTTAACCTCCCTCATACATTCAAGCCCTTGTCCTGTAGCTGTCGCAACAACTGAATCAAGGAGATGGTGAAGTTAAATACAGAAATTTTGCATCAGACCTTCACTGAGGCACCAGGTTCCTCACTTCAGCCACTGACTGTACCAGCTGCACCTGGGAGTGGAAATCTGTGGAGAGGATGCAGAAGTGGGTAAATTCTTCTCTTGATTGTCCCTGGTCCCCTCCTCAACCCAGGGACTTGAATACCCTTCCCTGCAGCTATTGCTACCAAAAAGAGAGCTCTTTAACTCCAGTCCTTTGTGTGGGAATGTGCTGTCCAGACTTATACAGGGGAGGCCTAGGCTGTGGGTGGTGCTCTCAGGGCACAGACAGACCCAAACTTAACCTAGCCTATTTCTTCTCATTTGGATGTTCTTGAAGCAATGCACTTCATAGCTGATAAGCTGACTCTGCCTGGGAGAAGGTAGAGGACAGAATGACCATGTTAGTGGGAGAATAATGGTCTAAGTCCTAATCAGTGTCATAGAACAGAAATCTCCTCTGAGGTCCCTCAGCTCTGTGCAGACTCATTTCCTCCCACTGAGGACCAATCCCCCACATGACATGCTCCTGATAGAGAACACAACTTTGAGTGACAGAGACACAACCTGGACCAGTTATGGGCATTAATACCTGTAGGGTTTATTCCTTAGATAAAGGTGTCTTAAAATGAAGCACTAATTTTTAAAAAAAATCTGCTCTCCTTAGGTGTCCAGACATCTGGGTGAGGAAGCCAGACTGCCTCCATTTACCCTACACATGCTCTCAGTCCAGGGATCCGGTGTCTCAGAATCCTGGACCAGACTACCCCTCTTCCTAGATTTCATTTATCTAGTGACTCTCCTGTGGTAGTCACACAACTTCTGAGGTTCTTGTCCCAAAGCGAACTGCTTATAATGACCTTCCATGCCCTCCTCAGCCTACAGTCCTGACTCCATTCTAGCCCTGCAGGGTAGGGTCAGGAGGCATCACCTCTCCTAGAAGTCATGTGCACACCTCTTATTAGTGCTGGTGTGATATTTGTGATAAAACATCCATGAACTAACATTCACCATGCCAATCAATTTTAAATGGGCACACAGTGAGGTTAAGGACACTCACACCATTGGACAATTATCATCACCACCCAGATGCAGAAATTCTCACTTTCCCAAAGTGACTTGGTGCCCATTACATAATAATCCTGTTTCCTGTTCACAGACCTCACTGTGTCATGTGTGCTTTGTACAAATGTTGTTTAACAAAGCAGTGTCACCAGACAACCAAACCTGTGCTACATGGGCTTCTTAATGCAGAGAAGCTGGAGAGTGGATCTGGACCTGTTAACAAATATATCTTGTACTTCAGTTAAATATGTGTGTTGAAAATATAAATGTTTTGGCCAATGGGAAAGAAACCTGTTTCTAAAAGTAATGTAATGTTCATAATGTATCAATCTGAAAAAATATTATTTACTTTAATTGTCAATAAAATCATGGTTTCTAAGAATTAAGACCTATAATTTGGTTGGATAGAAATTGTGTGATTTGATAATAGAATATATAAGATATGAGGGAGTTAGAAGATGGTGGCATGGTAGGATGCAGCAGATCTACTCTCCCACAACCAGGGAAAAAAATCTGAGTCATTTTAGGTAGGAACAGGGCAAAGAGCCAACATTATCATGCCATAAATGAAAATAGGAGATCGCAAATTGTAGCGGACATTGAAAAACCCGAAGAGAGAGCGGGGTTTGGTGAAAGTCTCGGAAACCACAGCATTGAAAAAGGAAAAGGCGCAGGCGCTCCGCAGGACCTGTGAGGCCCAGGCCCTGGAGGTAGGAGAAGTGGGCACCCCTTGGGACCCAGAGAGTGCGCACCCGTGAACCCGAAAAAGCCCAGGCGCTCCCCGGGACTTGTGAGGCCCAGGCCCCAGAGGTAGGAGAAGTGGGCGCCCCTCGGGACCCAGAGAGTGCACACTCGTGAACCCAAAAAAGCCCAGGTGCTCCCCGGGACTTGTGAGGCCCAGGCCCCGGAGGTAGGAGAAGTGGGCGCCCCTCGACCCAGAGGCTGCGCACCCGTGAACCCGAAAAAGCCCAGGCGCTCCACGGGACCTGTGAGGCCCAGGCCCTGGAGTATTTTGGCACTCCTCTTCTTTTCGTATAGACTTCTTTGTTTAGCTGATTAAATTAGTAGGAGGAAGCTGTGAACAACTGGATACCAGAAGGAGACTATACCACTGAATCTCACCAGTACTCTACAACAGAGGTTCACACCATAAACCCAGGGAGCCAGAACAGATCAATTTAAGAAGCTGAGGCTAGAAAGAGGAGTCTCACGAACAATGAGAAAACAAAGAAACAATCCCCAAATGAAGGGAAAGGAGGAAGCCCCAGAAAGAATGATAAATGAAATAGAGGCAACTCAACTATC
>CM052546.1:69694191-69723198 GCA_028533065.1 Trachops cirrhosus
GCGGTCACCGTGGGCCGGTGGACTGCAACACTAAACAGGTGGTCTTGCTGTTTTCCTGAACAGAAAAGAGGAGACACAGCACAGGGAATGTGGACAACAAACTCAGAGTAAAGAAGTCAACACATGATCACCTGAAATGAGTGTTAAGCACCCATGAACAGAGGCTGTGCTGAGATAGAACAAACAGTAATAATTTCCATAGTGTTTCTCATGGCCCTGTGTCACTGCCTTCCATCCATTCTGAAAGCAGCAGGATGAGGAGAACGTAGGACATGGAGACACAGACTTTGTGATGGGGGCAGGGCTGATGGGGAATTGGGACTGTAGGGACCAGGTCCACCTCCAGGTCACACTTGTCTCAACCTTGTTTTCTGTGGACAGAGGCACACATCCAACTTCTTCACTGTGTATATGAGGAAACAAGAGATTGTGACAGAAAGAAGGTTTGGGGGAGTTCAAGGGGCAAGTGTGATGTGTGGGTCACAGAAGAGTATCCATGTTAGTTCTAGTTCAAGGACAAAGGCCTGAGTCACAGGAGGAACACTAATGCTCTGGGTGCTGGAGGAAGAACCACAGCTCATGTGGACACTCCAGTTCCAAGGCCATCAAGCATTATTGTCACACTGGTCCCCTGCAGGCCTTCAATGGTTAGGCAGTGCCTCCCACATTAGTGTCTGAATCTGGGACACTCACCCTGTGGGGTCATTACCAGGCACAGGAGGAGACCCAGCAGTCTCATCTTCTTCTAGACCATAGACCACAGCTCTGTCTTCCCCAGAGACTCTGCCCATGTGAGGAGAGAGCTGTGAATCCTAGAATCTCAGGGGAGGATTTAATTTGGAACTGCAAGAGAAATGCACATACAGTGCAATCTTCTCCTTATAAGTGGGAAAACACTGAGTTCCAATGGCCGAGTCATTCTGGGACCTCTGTGGGGACATTTTTTTCTCTTGAAATCACTCAACCTGTGATTCAGGTATAGGGGATCACCTGGTTTCTGAGACACATTGGAATGAGATCAACAGACACCCTCACCATTCTGAGTATAGGAAGAAATTGTTGACTAGGTGTGGGGGGACACTTTTAAATTCTTTTTCAATCAGATTTAAAAGGGATACCATTTGTGTACAGTTTCTGAATCACAAAACTCTAGTATATTCATAATTAACAAAAATTAATATTATAATTTCATACAAAAATATCTACCATGGCAGAAAAAATCAGGAATAAATCAGTCATTCTCAATGTACTGTTTCTTAATCTCTGATGCCACTTTGTTTCCAGTAATTCCCTCCCAAGCACAGACAGGTAGGGCATCCTGAACTCTTTTTTTTTTTTTTAAGATTTTTTGTTTATTAATTTTTACAGAGAGGGGAAGGGAGGAAGAAAGTAAGGCAGAGAAACATCAATGTGTGGCTGCCTCTCACCACCCTCCCCACCAGGGACCCTGCCCACAACCCAAGTGTGTATCCTGAATGGAAACCAAACCAGTGATCCCCTACTTCACAGTCCTGCACTCAATCCACTGAGCCACACGAAGCAGGGCTTGAATTCTTGATTTTGGAAATTTTGTGATTTTTTCAAAGCCCCCTGTGCAAACTCTTCCCTCACACAAGCCCTTTGCACATTACAGAGACTTCAAAATAATCACAGCAGAAATAATCACATGTTTACCTGAATAAAGTACTAGAAAAGAAAAAAAAAAAACGTGATTGCATATTTTCAACTCAGAAATCTGCATTTGTTGAAATGATTGTGGCAATGACTTAACCGACCTGTTTTCTAAAACTAGTGTCAGTGATGTTGCAGTTCAGGGGGTGGGAAATGAAAATCATTCTAAGTACAGATAAGCTCACAGGAAAGGGAACTTATACCCTCACAGGAAACCCTCACTCTGAGGCTTTCTAAGCCCTGTTTCTGGGCATGATCTCTGTGGCCAGAGGATGTTGGGATCTTTCACACAACTTGTGATATTCTTAATGTATAATAAACACTTTCTTCTGTCAGACATGTAATTTGGAAACCTAGTCTTCATGTTCTCTGTATTTATTGGCTTAATGGATCTTTGTTGGGGCAGATTTCTTTAATTTTAGCAAAGTGTACTTTATCAATATTAAAACAGATCTTTTGTTAGGTATTTTTTTCCCAAAGACCTTCATAGAAAAAGATCAGCCTCCATTATCCATGTTTATTGGCTATGGCAGACATAGGGACTAGAGCAGACACTTTGCAAATGAGTAAGGGGAAGATACTGGACAGAGAGGCACATAGACAACTATGCCTTATTTTAATGAACACAGTTTATTAAACATATGGGTTTAAAGACTATAAGAGGATATCTGAAAAGAAGCTCAGGGCATGATATAGTTTTTATCATCATAGAAAACAGGAGTTTGTTAGGAATACAAATGTTAAAGATTCCACAGGTAGAGATCAAGAGAAACAAGGAACATGTCACCGGTACAAACGTGGAAAGGGGATTCCTTGTTACCCATTCACATTCTCACAGTGTCTCTGTTACATTTGGTAACAAGGTGACTGGTCCAGGTGACTAGGACTTAGAAAAGTTTCAGGTCATTACTCCTGTGGTCACACCATGACTCACCAAGCTCAATAATTCACTGGGCTCCATTTACAAAATCTCTCAACACTGACAGGGAAGCGAGGACACCCCTGACTGGAGGACCATGGTGATGGTGTGTCCAGATAAACATCATTTCTTTGAAACAAGACAATTGACTAAATCCAAGTTCATCATTATCCTCATCCTCATCCTCAACATAACCATCATCTTCATTACCACCATCATCACCATCATCATAAAGATAGCCATCATAATCATCACCATAACCCTTATCATCTTCATCAACATTAATTGCTTTCTTATAATGATTCTTCCTTTCATTTTCTGTACACATGATTGTTTTTCACACATAATGATGTTTATCTCACGTTAGCTCATTTTTATGGTTATTAAGTGAAATTGGTAGTCACAATTTATTTTATTTTATATTTGACTTGTCAAATGAAATCTTATTCCTAGTTCTTCTTCATCTGTTCCACACAGGAAATGTGATAAGAGTCTAGGTCCCCTCATTAGATGTCACTGGGAGACCGAAACCACAGAATCTCCTAAAGCAGATTCCCTCATATACCTCGACAAAATAAAAACCCTCAGCCAGTTTCTTTTCCTGGCTCCATTAAAGAATGTTTACTTTGCTGAGGTACTCTTTCTGTTCTTCGCATAGATTTCAACCATATGTGTGATAAATGTTCCATGCCCCTTGGCTGTGCATTTGTCATGAGCCTGGACATCCACACAAATCTTTGTGAGTCCATCTGCTTCTGTGTGATGTAGCCTACACCTGGTGCTTTGGGCATGATGCCAAGTCAATGACCATCTCCACTAGGCATCTTTGTTCCTTGGTGTTGGGTCCATATGCTCTGATGAACACTGCCCAGGAAGCATGTGTCCTGAATGAAGCTGGCCAGCTTGGAAACTGAGCTGTGTAGGGATATATCACACTGTTGGTCCAGTACAGCCTCTGGTTACATTCAATTATGAGGGTCAGAAAGTTTGGTTATTCATTGGAGTTGGGCACAAGAGTGTCTGCAAATGACTCTGCCTCTTGTCCACAAGGTAATGTTGTCTGTCTTTACAATAGAGACTTCTAACTCAGAGGATTCAGAAATAAGCACACAATCAGGAATCCGGAGAGGTTGCCTGAAGGAAACTGACAGGAAGAGGAAACCACACAGGAAACCAGCCCAACCCCCCTCCTGCAGCTGCTCCTGGGGTTGTCCCCATTCAGAGGCACTCAGTGCCCATGGGTGGTCACAGCCCCTCCTGTTGGGAATTTTAAGTCTTGCCTCACACTGACTTTCCCTCTCTGTATGTATCATGCAGTAATACATGGCTGTGTCCTCAGCTTTCTAGCTGTTCATCTGTAGATAAGCAATGTTTTTTTAATTTAAATTATTTTATTGTTGTTCAATTACAGTTGTCTGCATTTCCCCATCAGTAGCCACACCTGTCTGTAGGAGATCATTCTTCAATGCGTGGGCCCAGCTCCCACTTGGAGATGCACAGGACCCACACCCACAGATATGTTCTCCTGTGGGGAATCAGGCCTGCAATGTACCTCGGCTGCTATGGGACTTGCTTTTGCTAAAACTCCCTCACCCTGAATTGAGACAGCAAGTGCTTACTGTAACTTCCTAAAATCCATGCTAAAAACCCCCAGTATGGAGTGTAACTGGTTCAGCTATTTTCCCGTTTCATTTGCAAATATTCCTCTTCTGTGATGTGATTAGTGGCATTGGCTCCTTTGTTTTCTGTAAGAGATACTCACCTAAAGCCAACCTGTGCATACTAAATGAGGACCATCATGTAATGTGCTGAGAAACCCAATAAAGGCATGTCATGGAGGAGGCCACGGCTTTTTACTCCCTTTGAGAGAAAAAGCCATGCTTGCCCTTTTCCCCCACAGGACTTGGTAGTTCGTGTGAATGGCTCATGTCTCATCCACAATATGGTGGACCCCACAAGCTGGGGTCTGCATCACCCACCCTAGCCAAACCAACCTCTTTCCCTTGCTTCCATGTCCCCCTTATTTTTGTCCCTGTGTCTTTTATAGTAGTTCCTGAAAATCCTTCTGCAGACAGACACACATTTAATCTAGTCAACCTCTCCTCATTTGCATATTCATGAGGCAGAGTGTTTCATAGCTGAAGTCCTGACCCCACCTAAGAGAAGTTGGAGGACACAGAGACCACATTCAGTGGGAGTCTGATGGACCCAGTTCCAATCCCTGTGTGAGAATATGTGTCCCCTACCAGGTCTCTAAGCTCTGTAAGGAAATAGCTCCCCCCACAGGACATGCTGCTCATTGTGAACCCACCTATGAGTGACACAGAGACTCCTGGGGCAGTCTGGCCTTGGTACATGAATGTCTTATTGCTGAGGCAGTGTGTCTCCAAAATTCTCCACCTAGTGATTTAATAAAATATTTTGTGGTCAGCTCCTTGCAATTGAGATATAAAGAAACCATAAAAATGTCCTTATTGACTGTGTTTCTCCTGCCTTATTGAGTTTCTTAAATGCTCTAATGGAATAGGATATTTACAGTCACCTCATGTCCAACTCTACTTTAGATGTTTTTTTTATGGGAAGAGGAAGATGCAGGACCTCAGAGTAAATCACTCTCCAGCTCCCTCTCCACCTGATCCTGGGTCAGCCTTGAGTTCATAGATAGCAGGTGCCCCCTGCTGCCCAGCCTGAGCTCTGTATGGGAAGGTCCTATATGTGATTACAGAGCATGGACATCTCATTGGCTCTCATGCATAATTAAAGGCTAGGCCTTGACTTCAGGACACTGCATGCTGTGACATCTCTAGACACAGAGAACTGACCTTACTCAACCCCAGTGACTCTGCAGGGAACCTCCAAACAAGGGCTCTATGAGCCACCAGGGAGCCCATTTCCTGGAGCTGCCTGATGCACTGACATAGCCAACACTTCTGAGTCTGAAAGATCTCGGGGCCTTTGGAGGCCTCTGGTGTCCTCAGATTCCTCTGTTTGAGGGTCCCATCTGAGGAACACTGCATGAGGACCTAATCCCACATTTACCAGGTTCCCTGAGCTGCCGCAGATAGAAAAACAGGAGTCATCCCAGACACAACCTTGTTGCTCAGGCAAGAAAAGGGGTGGTGATTCCCTCTAATGGAGAATGCCCCAAGCTCTTCTGCAACATGGCTTTTATGAAAGTTGAGAAGTGCAGGGGCATATAGCACATGCACAATTATGAATCAATGTCCAACAGGATATAGTAATGAAAAACCAACACTGTCTATAGATAACAATTAAAGAAGTAAAGAAATCTTTTCAGGTTGGGGTGTGCAAGACATGCAGGTGTCAGATGGCTGTAAAGGTGCATATCATGAAGCAGGGAGTTTTGCTCCTTATGCCTCAAACTCAAACATATGGGGTATACTAGTGGGGCTTATCACTGAGCAGAGCCAGATTCAGAGGACAAAAATGTACATTTCAGCCCTGATTCCCATGGGACTCTTGGTGTTAGAATCCAGTCATGACTGCCACCTGCATCATGACCTGGATTTCCAGGGAAACTTACCAGCCCCTTTCAGAGCTTGCTCTCACGGGTCTACAGTCTCTGAAACCACACAGAATGGTCCCCAACAGTGTTGAATTCCTCAGTCTGTGCTTTCTCTCTGAGTCTCAGTACAATCAGGTCTCCTTGGAGGCCACGTCACCCTGTCACACTGACCTGTGTCTGTCCCTCCAGCAATGCCAGTCGGTCTTGTTCACTGTGGGCATTGACACGTGTCCTCTAAAATGTACAGAGTTCTCAATTCTATATGAAAATACAAAAAATGTATGAATAGATGTATTTCTGGAGGTCCTAGAAAGGGCTTCAGACAGAATCTGCATCTTCCTCAGATCATCATTGTAAATCCCAGACACACACACCCTGGCCAAAGGTGTTAATCCTCTGTCTTCACTTACCAATGGAACACAAACCAGGTCACAGAGCATTGGGAGGCAGAGATGCTGTGGACCTGGGAGTGAGGTCTAGCACATCTCATGGGTCTGTGCTTCACATTCACCCTTCAACCCACTGTCATCTGCAGAGATCTCCAGTGTCAGACTAGAATGACCACTGACCAACAACACCATGGAAGGGAATGCAGGACAGTATACTCCAGGACATGACAGACTTTGTTCTTGGTTCCCGCTCAGGAGGAGCCCAGTGTCAATGCCACATCCAGGACTGAGGTTTGTACCTGCCTGATCTACCCTGGAGAAATGATGCCCCAAGGGATACAAGAGCCAATGAAATATGTTTTGTGTGAGCAGAAGATGGCAGAGCTCATCTTCACTGTGTAACATCTGGGCGACTCTGCATAAAGAGCAAATATTTCAGTTCAACAAGAAGGATTTCCTCCTACTTTTATGTTTCTAACCTATAAATAACAACATTCCATTTTCTACTTATTCCTAAACAAAAATACCATTATGTAATCTCCCTCTGGTCTCTTCTGTGCCCCTTCAACTGTACAAGATGGTGTAAAAGCACAGTCTACCCTCTCAGTCCAGTATGAACTCTGACATAAAGGTTGAAATACATATTTCACTGAGCCTTGCTTGCTTAGAGAAACTTGGTTCTCACCCCTGCAGGACCAGGCCTGCTGCACCCTGTAGGAAGACAGAAGGCGAGGTGATGTGGGGAGACTTGTCTGGTCCTACCTGCACACTCCTCCATGCTTCCTTCCTCAACCCTGTGCACAGTGACAGAGTCTGTGAAGTGGAAATGTCCTTGGGTCCTTCATGGTGAGTTTGAGCACACACTCATGATTCCTGTACACCAGTCCTCACACATTTATTTATCCTTTCATGTGCACACAACACATGTTTCAATACCTCATTTCAATTCCCTTCAACCAGGACTATGAAGATGGTATGGAACACAGTGAGTCCGTATGACATGGTGCATTTTGCTCATTGTTAGATCCTATGGGAAGAAAAGTGTCTCTCTCAACAGGAGAAAATGTAAGTCAGCTGTCCACGTGGCACTGTGTCTGCATTGAATTCTTATCCCACACCTTGAGCAATGGCACCTGTCACAGGATCTGTGAAGCACAGAACAGAGAAAGTATCTGTTCCTTTTAGGACTCACTCACAGTCTCTGTGGATCACAAGAGATAGCTGGACCTGCTTATGGTAAGAAATGGGGGCTGTTCTCCAAGGACATGAGTCTGATGGCCAGCTGCTGTCTCTGTTACTGGCAGGCAGCACAGTGGATTGTTGGGAACCACCCTGACTGGTTTCAGAAGCTGTAACCCCACCATGACTAAGGATGAGAAAGTGACCTTAGGGCCATAAGCCACTAAGGAGACAAGGCTTATCTCCCTGGCAGGGGCACCGCTTCGGCTCCTTTTTCTTCATCCACAACTGGATCCCAATGCTTGGTTGCTTAGCCAAAGATGGGTAAGATTTCCCCAAGGAGGGGGATGACCTAAGGCAGGCACAATCACGTGGAGACCCTCAGGGAAGGACTTGGGGGTGCTATGGAGAAAGTGGGTGATGGACCCTCGCCCATCAGCTTTCACAAAGTCTGAGTCCTCATTCTGTCTGAGAGAAGTCTCTTAATATCTTGGCTGCCTTACTTGCCCCGTCTGACTTAAGTCTGAAACAATGCCAGTGGTGGGCGTTGCCCTGTGCTGGAAAGGGTGGGGTTCCCTAGGGCAATCAGGCCTAAGAAAGAATATGAAAAATCCTGTGATACCTGCTTTGTTTAAAATGCTCTCAATTAAATGATAAGGGTCTAAGCAAGAAGTGAGTTTGTTCCTCAGTTTTATGGTTTAGCTATCTGACCCTGACTCAAAATAGGCCCTCAGAGTTCTTTGTTATGTATTGTTTGATCCTTACTGCCTGACAATGATTAATGAGCTTTATCTGTAATCCCGTGCAAACAAACCCAGTAAAAGCCTATTGAGGAAAGGGCTGTTGGCTCTTCCCCTTTGAGAGATCAGCCACCTTTCCTCTCCAAGCAGATCATGTCTTGGTAGACTTACTCTCAACCGTGGTGGCTGGGGGGCCCTGTGGGAAGAGATCCCCCACCCACAGTGGATTTTGGCACTTGGCTACTCTGTGCAAGAGGAACATACGGGCTTGAGCACATCACACCTTGCACAAGCTCCCCATGCCAATTCACCACAGGGTCCTAGGTGGTCACTTCAACAGTGGCACCAGGAAGTTCCTTGGATGGCTCCTGTGTCCTGGGAGTTTCTTCCAATAGGCTATGGCAGGCCTTACTCAATGTGCTCCTTATACCCCAGGGTATTCTGCAAGCTTGGGCTCCATATGGTCATCTTTATAGTAACTGTGTTTCCACTACCATCCTCTTAACCTATGGCAAAGGCACTGGGGAACACCCATGTGAATCTCACACTGGGTGCTGTGACTGTTCATGCCGTTCAGGGAAAACAGCATATGATTCAGCTGACTTAGCTGATTTACTCAACCTTGTGCCCCAGTATATTCCATCACTTACAGTGCTGTGGCCTTCCACACAAGAGCCTTCCCATCTGTCTAAACATGCTACCTATAAAACAAGAAGCATCTGTTATATATGTATTTGTGTGTGTATGCATGTATGCATGTATGTATGTATTTTTAGGGAGAGGGGAAGGGAAGGAGAAAGAGATGGACAGAAATATAAATGTGTGGTTGCTTCTCTCATGCCCCCACCAGTAATCTTGCCTGCAACCCAGGCAAGTGCCCTGACTGGGAATTGAAACAGTAACCCTTTGGTTTTCAGGCTGATGCTCAATCTACCGAACCACATCAGCCAACACAAACAATCATCATTGTGATGAACATTTGGGAGATGTGCAAGAACCAGTAGCCATGTGACAACAGGAACCAACAGAGACGCATGTTCTCCAGGGTCAGTCATGGAGGAAAAGATCTCCTAGATCAAGAACATGAAAAGCTGCCCTTTGAGCTCATCAACTGGTATGTCTCAGTGAAAATTATTCCCATTTTAATACATAGCCATTGTAGGCACAGATGTCCTTGAGTAAGTGCTTGCCTTTCTGCCCAGGACTTGATGAATATTGTAGGTTCCAAATTACTCTGTGTTCTTCAGCCATAGGGGACTCTTCATGCTAGCTAGTATTCTCTACAGGGCATTCCTGCACCACCACATTGGGGAGCTTCTCTTCTAAAATCCCAGCACTTTCCAAGAGTGGACTCATGCACCATCTTCACACAGTCTACTCTACATGAGGCAAGTTGTAGATGCATATTCAGTCATGTCTGAGTGTGGACATTAGTGACCAAACACACCGATAAGGACATTAGAGATAAGATTTCAGACACCAGTGGTCATTACTCAGGCTTCTTTTTAAAAGTATTCTTCTCTGGGGTTGGCTATAAAGAAGATGTGTTGATGTTCCACATGTGGGGTCCTCGTCCTCCAAATCCAGCAGCCTGGCAGGCACTGAGTTCTCACTTAGTTCCAGGGACAGACATGAGCATCTGTTTTCTTTTCACTCTTGGGGGAATGTCACAGGTAGCTTCTAACTGTGAGCACTGAGAAAGTACCATTTCCACAGGACCTTGGACCTGTGCTGAATTTATGAAGCATGTTTCAGTTATGTGGGCTCCTATGTCATTTAAGTCACTGCATGTTTATCTTGTATGCTTGCCATTATAACGCATTATCACACTTGGGACCTGCATCAAGCAAACATGCTTCTAACAAATTTTTGCCGTAATATATTGAATCAAGTAAGTGTCTATCATTCCAAGAATGGGCTTCACAAACTTCTGCAATTGAAAGAAAACTGCCCTTGATTATTGTCCAAGATCAAAATGTAGAAAAAACATTTGCAAGATCACTCACTGTGTGTCTTGGATGCCCCCAGTGTCAGGAGCACAGCCTGCATCTCAGCCCTTCTTTCTCCCATGGGGAGGTTTTTATCTAGGCTCACAGTGACTTCCTCTCACTGTGTATCTCTTGCACAGTAATAAATGGCTCTGTCCTCAGTTTTCAGGCTGTTCATTTGCAGGTACAGCATGTTTTTCCCATTGTCTCTGGAGGTGGTGAATCGACCCTTCACAGAGTCAGCATAGTATGTGGTACCACCATTACCGTTAATAGCTGAGACCCACTCCAGCCCCTTTCCTGGAGCCTGGCGGACCCAGTGCATCCAGTAGCTACTGAAGGTGAATCCAGAAGCCACGCAGGAGAGTCTCAGAGACCCCCCAGGCTGCACCAAGCCTCCCCCAGATTCCACCAGCTGCACATCACATTGGACTCCTGCAAACACAAAGACATTAAGTCAGGAACCTTTCACTGGTCCACTATTTCTCTCAGGCATATCACCTCACATACCCAGTGTCTGTCAGTCTCCATAAATTACCTCTCAAAATTGCAACAAGGAAAACCCAGCTGATCCCAAACTCCATGGCGAGAGGTCTGTGTCCTGTCCTGAGCAGGCACCGGGGACACCTGGGAATCCTGGGCTGAGCTCCTGTTCCAGAGCTTCAGGGTCAGGGCTGGGCTGCTTTTCATGAGCAGAGCAGTCCTATTTGCATGTCTTCCTACTCTATAGGGAGTTCTCGGTTACAGTGGTGACATACAGGAGAATGCCCCAGTTTGTGAGTTGTCCCAGAGCATGCATCTGTTAAGATTTCTCCCCAGCCTTGGGCATTTTTGCTCAGTTGGTTGGAGAGGTGACCTGTTACCAAGAGGTTGTGGGTTTGATCCCAGGTCTGAGCACATATGACTCCTGGTCAAGGTGGGAACAGGAAGCACCGATCAATCTCTATCTCTATTTTTTCTTTTTTTCTCTATCTCCCTTCCTTTTGTCCTTTGTTTCTCTCTAAATGAAATTTAAAAAAATGTCTGCTGTTGAGGATAAAAATAATAACATAAAAAATAAAATAATTACTCTCTACATTCTGAGCTGTGCCGTCCCCACTGAGCCAACTCCTCCAGGAGACAGGTATGTGACTTACAAGAGTAAACTGTCATGAATGGAGAGGGATTTAAAATGAGAGATGCCTTTGAAAGTCACCAGTAATGAACACACAAAGAGAATTCCACCCTCACAAACAGAAGAAGAACTAAGAGCCCAGGAGCTTCCTGTTCAGGAGACTAGAAGTGCCATCACTTACCATTTCCTCTACAAACAAGCATAATATGAACTAGAACAGGGTGTGACCCTAGATCCTGTGGACCTTGTGTTGAAGGGGATTGTGTGTGTGGATCATTGTGAGACAGAAGTGTGAAGTCTACAGTGAAGCAGACTATGCTCCTGGGTCAAGTTCCTTCAGTGAATATGCAGCAGTCTTACTGATTCATGTTTTGTTTCCATTGTCTGGACTCTGTGGTAAAACCAGATTCTAACATTGGGGACACTGAGGAAACTCACCCAGTCATGAGTAGATCTGCTTAGGTGAAGATGTAGGTAGAGATTTTGAAGTAAGTATGTTAAAATTATAGACATTTCATTATGAAAAACTTGATGCCAATCACATATATAAAATAAGAGAACTTAAATGCAATTATAATTGTTACGAAGAACACCATTCTTGTTACATTGACTACAGAGAGAATAAATCATTTAAGCAACCTTCCCTTTCTGGAGCAGGTGGACCTAACTTTCTATAAAACTGGTCAGCTGTGGAGATTCAGTCTTATTTTCACCATCGGGACCTGTGGCTGTGAAGACATGTGATGCATTTCTAATCAGGAATACAGGACATAGGTTTGTTCCTGGTTCATCACAAGTAAATTTCAGAAGATTTGTCTCCTCCTCTTTCATTTGTGTCTGTTCATGAACCTCACAATTGCTGTTACATCATCCACACATGATGGGTGTCACCTGGGCATGAAGTCCCATGTGCATGTATTAGGGTGATGAACTGGGAATTGATCTTTGCAGGTAAATGGATAGTGAGATTAAGCCTGGCACCAACACTTCCAAGGTTCTTATTCTTTATATGGTCTTTTTATCCTCATGTAGCAAGTTCAAGTTATGCTATGTTACTTCCTTAGAAATATTCTCACATAGTCATCTAGTTATTAGTATATCAGGTTGTCCAAAAAGTTCATTTGGTTTTTCAGTACCATGGCTCTAGTAGCTATCATTTGTCTTAACTTCACTTGTTTATTTATTTTATTTTTTAAATTTTATTTGAATTGCTGTTCATGTAGTTTTGTGTCTTGTACTCTCACTTGAAACAATTTTGTTAGAATGTATGATTTTCAGAAACAACTATAAAGGGCAAATCCAAGGGCTGATGGAAACAAGGGAGGAAGGTGTGGATGGCTGTGGTGGTGGGGAGTGATGGGGGAAATGCAGACAATTATAATTGAACAACAATATAAAGTGATCTGTCCATGATGCACTTGAGGTTCATCTTTGGGGGCACGTGTGCCTTCCTAGCTGGCTTCCTCTTCAGAGTGGCCACCAGCATTGAAACCATGAAGACCATACAGTCAAGGATGTGACAGCTGATGAAACTTAAGCAGCTTTCTGACCCCAGTGAAAGTACATGGAACACAGAAGAAACATCGTTAAAAAATCACCACAACCTGCTGTGGAGCAGATGTCCACATGCTTCCATATGCACAGGGTCTCTGCCATCCATTATGGGGGAGTGAGAGGTATGGGCGTTTCCCCACTGGCTCTGAGAAATGAAGCTGGAAAACCCCATGATGGTGTCTCTAAAATTTTGTAAGACTTTCGGTGTGCTGCCTGGGTCCAAGACTCTGGTCTGGAGAGGGGGCAAAGGGACCAGCTGGTCTGGACCTGTGGCATTTAGTCCCAGGATTAGGGATAGTTGCCGCAGGTTATTTTACCCATGGCAGTTACCACAGTCACCTCCTGACAGGTCCCCACAGTCCTGCTCCCAAGGACAGAGGCCACCCTCAGTCTGTGTGGAGTTGCTCCTTCTCTAACCAACTGGGTTCAAGATGAAGGTGTGCTCTTCCCAAACAAATCAGCACACTTTCCATGGGAGTGACAATGGGGGGTGAGGTAAGAGCAGGGCTCACTGTCCACCTAGGGACACCTGTGCCACCCTGGAGAGCCCACGTCCCCATGCTGAGTCTGTGATCCTTCAGTGACATATAGTTTGAAAGGAGGGACTGTGACCATCAGTGTGTCAGGCACTCTGAGAGGGCCCACACACAGTCGTGTTCTCCTCCTCACTTGCACCTTTCAGAGAAGGCCAGAGCCCCTGCAGGCTGAGCTACCTGAGTGCCTGACACCGTCCTCACAAAAGGACTGGGGGCTGAAGAACCACTCCCCATCAATGTCTAAATGGGTTCCAACAGAATAGTAGTTTCCAGTGCAATGTGAAATTAATAAAAATACAAAGTTTTATTTGTGTTAACAACTATTTTAATTTTTCTAATTTTTAAATTTCATTACTAATATTTTTTACCACTACCATTATACCCCTTACACCATCATCCTCCCAGCAATCACCTCACTGTTGTTCATGTCCATGAGTCCTTTTCAAAATTGCATATTTCCTGCACCTCACACTGGACACATGGAAACACAAAGATGTAGGTCAGGAACTGTCACCTGTTCACTGTTTCTCTCAGTCATCTCCACTCACATACTCAGGGTCTCTCCTTCTCCATAGATTACCTCTTAAAATACTAACAAGCAAAATCCAGCTGAGCCCAGACTCCATGATAAGTTGTCTGTGTTCTCTGCTGAACAGGGACTGGGGGCACCTGGAAGTCCTGGGCCAGGCTCCTGTCCCAGAGCTGCAGGGTCAGGGCTGAGCTGCTTTTCATGAGCAGAGGGGCCCTATTTGCATGCCCTCCTACTATGTAGAGATCTCTCAGGTTGGACAGTCACAAGAAGGACATGATCTCAAAATGTGACATTTCCAAGGGTACATGTCTGTTAAAATTTACCCCAGCCTTGCCTTATACTATTTGGGTCAGTTAGTTGTAGTGTCATCCTGTAACCAAGAGAATGTGGTTTTGATACCACATTTGAGTGCATATGATTCCTGATCTGGGTGTGTATGGGAAGCAATCAATCTCTGTCTGTCTCTGTCTCTGTCTCTGTCTCTGTCACTGTCTCTGTCTCTCTCCCTTCCTTTCCTTTTGTTTTCTTTCAATAAAAGCAATGGGATATGTCTTTTGGTGAAGAGAAAAAATAGGAATAAAAATAAAAGAATTACCTCCAACATTTTGTTGTGTGCCCTCTCCAGTGATCCAGCTGCAACAGAAGATGGGCACACAACCTAGGAGAGTAAAGTGTCATAAGTGGAGAGGGCTTTAAAATGAGAGATGCCTTTGAGAGTCAATAGTAATCAACTCACCAAGAGAAACTAACCCTCATGGCCAGAGGAGGTTTGTGCTCAGGAGACAGGAATTTCCTCCTGAAACCATTTCCCCTACAAACTGATCAGAGTATGAACTAAAAACAGTGTGACCATCGAGCACATGGACCCAGTGTTAGAGGAGGTGGCTCCTCTATGTGGATCATTGGGAGACAGAAGCATGAACTCTACAGAGAAGCAGACACTGCTCCCAGATCATGTTCCTTCAGTGGAGTTCAGTGCTGAATGTGCAGCAACTTAACTGCCTCATTTTTGCTAGACTGTGGTGAAACCAGGTACCGATATTAGAGACACAGAAGAAATTAAGTCATGACCAGATCTGGTTAGGAGATGATGTGGGTAGAGATTGGGGAGTATCTATGTTTAAATTTTAGAAATTTTATTATGTGAAACCTTGATTAAAATTCTTAATACAAAATAATAGATAAGTAAAATGTCATTGATAAGGATGTTATTTTCTTTATTCTTTCATTGAAGGATGAAAAATCATTCAAGTAACCTCCCATTACTGGAGCTGATGGATCTAACTTTATATAAACTGTTCATCCTTGGCAGTTCAGCCTTAGGTTCACCGTCAGCATCTGTGTTTGTGCACATGTGATGTAGCTGTAATCAGGGAGCTGGAGAGGGAGTAGGTCTGGCCCCCCTGGTTTGTCAATAGTTCATTTCAGAAGAACCATCTCCTATCACAGTCCCTATCCATGTCTGCAGGGGAGCTGTGGTACTGCTGCCTCCATGGCCATGCATGATGGGCGTGCACTGAACCTGAACCCAATGCATTCAGTGTATCAATGTGCAAATGGGAAAAGGAACTCGGTCCATGGGGATACATTAATGTCGATGGTGAGTGAAGCTCATCTGAACTGACACACATACAGCACTGTCATTTCTCTATGCTGTGAGTTTCCTCATTGTTTAATCAGTTCAGTTTCTCACCCTTATTCTGAAATAGCCACACATAATATCTGGACTCACTCAGATAAGAAAGCACTCACTTGAAAACTTGTCCATGTTGCAGGTTCCAGGTGAGGACCACACATCTGTGTGGTGCATCTTGCTGATAGGTGCTGTGACTGAATTCCAAGATTGAGCTCACAGTTGTTTAGTCTACATCAAGGGAAATTCTTTGCAAACCTTCAATTTATTCAAGGTTCTCATGGAGAACCTGAACCTGATAGCATTTGCTGATGGATCACACATCAACATTAAACCTGGAGGTTGGTGACTAGGACTAGTGTAATAGTTGATACATAGTCAGCATCCATTCCTCCACATGATGTAAAATCAGACCAGATCTCAAAGGGCACTGCAGATGCTAAATGCTGTCAATCAGGATGAGGACAGGAAACAAATACAAGTCTGGGGAGCAGTGTATAGTTTCTATTCTTTGCCACAAAATGGGTTCTCTTATCTCCAAGAAACCCTATCACTTGAACAACTGAGGAACTTTGAAAGCACTCATCTATCATGGAGACTGGAATAATGTGAGGGTGGAACTCAGTAAACAGCATAGTATGGAAGCTAAGAAAATGCTGTGGTAACTCATTTTCCAAACTAGCAAATGTAACCTGGGTAATTATCACATCTGAGCCCTCAAAGGATATATGTAAAGAAATCCAAAACAGTTTCTATGAAAGGTCAATGTTTAGCTCATGATTTTAGTTAAAAAAATGGGAGACTTTATAGCTATTTATCTTACTCAGATATTTGATGTCTCAAGAAAGGTGTTTTTTTTTAATCAGATCATTTCAAACAAACCCTGTTAAACTGCACATGTGGGATAGACACACGGGTTTTACCTGCAATCAGTGCTAGAGCAACAACTTCCAAAGACAGCGGAGGTTGTTTCCTGCACCTGTGTTCCCAGAAATAGCAAAACCTCGGCAGCTGTAAAGGTAAGACCTGTCCAGAGACCAGGCCTCAAGAGCCCTTTGAACCATTTGGATGGTTTCATCCAGCTTCACTGTCCTTGGGGAGTGAATATGTTGTGTTTCTTGTGCAGGGTGTTTCTGTGATGCCTGGAGGTCACTCCCTGGCAAATCTGACTGCCCATTCAGCTGATAGAAGCTGCTTGAGTTTGTATTTTCCCACCTGTACATTCAGGGAAGGAGAAGCTCACAGTACAGCATCCTCACAAACCAGCTCTGTGCAAGGTGGCCAGGGCTCCTACATGCACGGTCACCACCACTCACAATCTCTGCAAAGACTGGAAACAGCATTTTAACATAAACTTATTTAAAGCCTCAGAAACCCTGAACACTTGAGTCCCAAAGTCCTCCCATTACCACTGGTGGCCCGTTGTTCACCCCCCAGGACACATCAGTTGTCCTCTGTGACTTGGGAAGTGGAAGAACAATGCAGTCACAAATTTCACCCACAGCTGGTCTCTGCCCCACTGCATTAGGACAGGACCATATGATGAAAATCGTCTCTATTTTATACCCGCTCCTGAATCTTGTAGATTCAGCTGACGTGGGTCAGGAGGTTTGATGTGTCATTTGAATTGGTCACAAGAGTGTCTGAAAGAGACTCTTCCTATTGCTCACGTGAGAATGCTGTGTTTCCAACACATTTTCTCCCTGAGAAACATCATTGGTGACACACAATCAGGAACCCAGAGAATTTTGCTGAGAGAAATTGTTAATGAATAAGAAATCAGCAGAAAACCCCACAAACCTTCAGCTGCACTTGCTATTGGGAAGGTCCTTGAGTTCAGGTACCCAGAGTGCCCCCTAGTGATTGAAGCTCCTCACAGAGAAGGGTGTGTTCTTGGGCTCATGCTAACTTCCCTCCACCATGTGTCTTGCACAGTAATTCACAGGTATGTCCTCAGCTCTCAGGCTGCCTAGCTCTAAGTAGTCTGTGCTTGTGGATGTGTCTGTGGTCATGGTGACTCTGCCCTGGATCTTCTATGCATAGGTTGCAGCACTATATTTTTCATGGTTGGGGGGCCCTTTTTGCATGTCTTTCTCCTGCATATTGAGCTCTGTGCATGAACAGTGACATAAAGGACAATGCCCTAGTATTTGACATGTCTAAGGGTATATATCTGTAAGACTTACTTTGCACATTTGAGCCTCTGACATCCCCACTGACCCAGGTGCTCCAGGAGGTGGGCATATGACCTTGGAGAGTAAATGTTCATAAAATATCAGTATTCAAAGTGAGAGATGTCTTTGAAAGTCACCACTAATGAATAGAAAAAGAGAATTCAATGCTCATGACCAGAGGGAAGGGACATTACAGCTGCAGGAGGTCCCTGTTCAGGTGTCAGGAAGTTCCATCAGACCCTATTTCTTTTACAAATCAGAGTATGAACTGAGTACAGAATGAGACCCTAGAGCATGTGGACCTGGTGTTGGAGGAGGTCTGTGTGAAGCATTGGAGACAGAAGTGTGAAATCTATACAGAAGCACACAGTGGTCCTGAGACACATTTCTTTAGTGGAATTTGGTGCTGAATGTTCATTTCACTGCTCATTTGTGTTTTTATTTCTTAGACTCTGTGGTTAAACCAGGTTCCACCATCAGGGACACAGAACAAACTCAGTCATGACTAGATCTGCTTAGGTGTAGAGGTAGGTGGAGATTGGGGAGAAAGTATTGTTAAATTATAACAATTTCATTATGATAAACCTTCATACCAATCACTAACATGAAATAACAGAAAATAAATGAAATCATCATTGATGTGAATAACATCATTTTGTTTGCTCTTTGATTGCTAAGTAAATAAATCCTTTAAATTGCATCTCCATCCTGGGATTGGTGGATCTAATTTTACATAAATCTGGTCAGGCATTATGGTTCTGTGTTATTTTCACCATCAGCATCTGTGGTTCTGTGGACATGGGGTGTAGTTCTAATCAATAATGTAAGAAACAGATCCATACTTGGTTTATCAGAAGTAAATGTCAGAAGCGTGGTCTCCTACATTTTCATCCACTTTCATATCTGCACATGGCCCTTGAGAATGCTCTCACCTTTTCCACATGAGACAGGTGTCATCTCTGCATGAAGTCACATGCTCTGTGGATCAGTGTGCAGAAGAGGAAAGGGGTCCTCCCAGGTATGTGGGTGGTGGGATGAAGCAAGTCTGGAGCAAATACTTACAGGGTTCTTGTTCCTTATGACATGATTTGTTCTCATATAGCATTTTCAAGTTGTTTTGTCACTTTTCTCAGAAATAGCCTCACATTGTCATCCTGTCAGTAATATCAAAAATAACTGATTTGAAAATTAACCCATCATTTCTACTCAGCAATGAAACATGATATTGTCAGCTATAAGATAATTAGATATTACTATTTGGGACTTGGATGTACCTATAGATTATCATGCTAAATAAAAAGTCCAGATTGAATAGCAGCAATGCCATGTGATCTCACTTATATGTGGAATCTAATGGAGGAAAAAAAGCAGAATAGAAACTGACTCAGAGCCCCGGATTTGGGAGCCTGAATGAAAAGGGAAAAGTGATAAGGAGGGCACCTTGGCAGTTACAGGTTAATTAAACACAGGGAGGTAAATCACAGTACTCATAATAATTTCAATAATATTGCAATAGCTGTGTGGTGCAAGGTGGGTACAGGGAATACTGGCCCAACACATCACAAATTATGCAAGTGTCTGACCACTCTGCTGTAGGCTAGAAACTCATAAAATATAATGTGGAATGGCAATTAGAATTGAAAAAGAAAAATAGATTTAACCCAAATTCCAGGGTACAACAGGCAAGAGACATGCCTGAATTCCAGGGCTGTACTCACAGGTTTCACCTTTACTATGTAAATTCTGAACTTCTTTAGATTTATTAGATTCTCCCATTGAGAACCTTGACCTAGTATTTGCTGGTGGTCCCTACCTCAGTAACACACTGGGGATGCCAACCTGGATGTAGTATTTTAATCTGACTTGCAAAAGGGCCTTTCCAGATGCTCCCAGAGATTTCAATTCTGTGGGTGGTTAACGTGACATGCCCTCTTGCTGTATGTGTTTGTAATCAGCCTGGACATCCACACAAATCTGTTGTGTGTCTCTCTGCCCCTGTGTGGTGTTACCTACACTTGGTGCTGTGAGTGTGATGCCAAGTCAATGACTGTCACCACTGGGGGTCTTTCTCATAGTACAAGATGGTTTCATGGTGCAAGCCATTACCAATGTGAGAGAAGACAGAGGACATAGGGACCATGCTCAGTGGAATACTAAGGATGAAAGTCCTAATCTATGTTGTAGGACAGGTGTCACCGACCTGGTCCCTGAGCTCTGTGCAGACATAGTTCCGCCCACTGAGGATCAAGCCCCTATAGGATTTGCCCCTTATTGTGAAACCACCTTTGAGTGGCACAAAGACTACTTTTGGGATTTAATGCCTGAATATCTCATTACTGGGTCAGAGCGGCTGCAAAATGCTGCATCAAGTGAGTTAACAAATCCATCCTTGCATCTAGTTCCTCAGAAGATAGATATACTGAAGCCACAGAAATGTATTCCCTGACCATGGTTCTCATGTATTATCAAGATTGGTAAATGGTCTGATAGAATAGGGTGTTTACAGTCACCTCATGTCCAATTTCATTTTAGATGCTTTTATGTAAATAGGAAGACACAGGAACTCAGAGGAAATTCCTCCCAGTTCCCTCTGCACCTACATCTTGGAAGCATCTTTGAACTTGTATGTCCCACGCACACTCTGATGCTCAGCATGTGCCCTACAGGGGTGGGTCCTTTCTGAACTTACAGGATGTGAACTTCTCAGCATCTCTAATCCAAAATCATAGGCTGCACCCTGACTTCAGCACTGTCTCTCAGGGATATTTTGTTCTTAGAGACTTTAAGATATAGAGAATTTGCTTTAAAATTTTAGTGACTCTGCAGGTAGACCCCACCCAGGGTTCTGTTAAGAAATTAGGGGGTCCCATTCCTGGAGTTGCATGATGTACTGACTCATCCAACACCCATGAACCCTGAAGACCTCAGGAACTTTGAGAACTCTGAGGCCCTCAGGTTCCTCTGGCTGCAGGTTTCATTTGAGTAGCCCTGTATGTGGTCCTAATGCCATTGCACTTCTAGTACTCAATAAATCACATGCACACAGTGATGATTTTTTATGGTAATGGCCTACAGGTTTCCCTTGTCCCCTTTTCTTAGCACATGGGCAGGTCCCCCACACTGACCCTAACCTAGCAAGTCCCGTGATTTGACAACAGAAAAAAAGCAAATGTGATTGACATACAGAATGACAAGGGTCTACTCTTTGTTTTTCCTGTTCTCCAAGAGCCTGGAACTTGAAGACTCTGGTGAGAAGGGTCCTGGTTTGTCTTCAGGAGGTTCGGAACCAGAAGACAGTTTTCTAGTCAGTGTAGTCAACACTGACCCAATATGTGGGGAGATCACACTGTCTAGAGCCCACAGATCCCTATTCTCAGAGCTCACAACCAGGAGTCCTGAGAGCAGACACATGGGGGACAGGTGACTCCACAGGAACAGAGTCAGGTGCTAAGGCAGGAACAGGGAACCAAGAAAATTGGCCCTGGATACTTAGAGTTCCTTTTATACAGTGACAGGACTTTTTTACACTCTGTGCCTTTGTGTCTTGAGTGTCCCCTGGTATCCTGAGCACACCCTGCACTTCAACCCTTTCATCTTTCCAGAGAAATGTTTGTGTCTGGGATCACACTGATTTTATTTCTCTGAGTCTCTCACACAGTAATACTAGAAGGTGTCTGCCTGCAGATGGACATCCACATCCATACAGACTGAAAAGAAGTGTGAAGGAATGGGATAGACCAGTCCCATATTCATTTTGGTGGAAAAATTTTGCAAGGAATATTTTGGGACAAGGATTCACTTCTCAAAACCAAGTCTTGCATCCCAGGGTTCCATTGCAGCAAAGATAAATCCCCACTTCTGGCTGCAAAGTTGAGTGGGGATGGAGTCAGTGGAAAAAACTTCTAGAGTCCCAGGCAATTTTTCTTAAAGGAAGCACACACAGAATTACTCATACTCAATCCCTGTGAACAACAGCACCATGGTAGCAGCTTGAAAGGCACCAGTGGCATACAGGAAAGAAGTGAAGTATCTGGAATCAAGGAAAGTGCGGGGGGACATCTTTCTCCCAGACAGAAAGTTGAACAGATTCTGTCATCCCTCTTCTCATCCCTCCCTACATAGACCCATTGAACTGGCATGTGAGTGCTTTATCAGAGACTCCATCAACCATGATAATACTGTTTGCCCTGCCTTAGAGTTCCCTAAGGCAACACACAATCCAATGTATAGGTTCACTCAAGGTATTAACAGTGGTTTTTCCATATAAGGGCTGGTGTTAGCTCATGCTTCACAACTTCCTAAAACCCTGATCACTTGCTAAGTACCCAGAGGTCTGGTACTTGCAGCTGCCAGTGTAGGTTCAAAGTTTGATTTCTCTGGGACACTCCAAGTCCAACACAATAGCAGCCATCTGCATACTGTTTTATAGCCAACTCAGGGTGTCCCCAGTCAGAACACAGGTGGGTCAGACCTTGGCCTGCAATACCCAGGAAACCCCAGAGACTGTACACCCAGTGGAGAGCTTCAGACTATCCGGGAGCATGAATGCTTTGCTCCTGCACAAATGATCCCATACAGAGGGTAAGAGTGGATGGTCACTGGTCACAGCCAGTCCTTGGAGCTTACTAGCATATGAAATACATCCCATTCACCTGCAGTCAACAATCAGAGTTCAACTACAAGAGGGGATGTACTAAGTCCATTGAATGGGTGCACCTCAAGTACCCAGCTTGGGTTATAGTGGAGGATGTGCACCTGACCCCTACAGGATACCTACTACATTAGGCCACACTACCAAGACAAAGAGTCAAAGCAGCTCTACCTACTACATAGAAACAAACACAGAGAGGCTGCCAAAATTAAGAGACAAAGAAATGAAAGTGTAAATAAAACCTCCATAAAAATACTAAACAAAATGTAGATAAACAATCTGTCAGATGCAGAGTTCAAAAACACTGGTTATAAGGATGTTCAAGCAATGTAGTGAGGATCTCAAAAACATGAAAAAAAAAGAGATCCAGTTAGAAATGAAAGGTATACTAATTTAAATAAAAAAACAATTTACAGGAAAACAATAGCAGAGAACATGACCCAGATACAAATCAGTGATTGGAAATATAAGGAAACAAATGAACAAACAAAAAGCAGCTAACGCAAAGAAAAAAATAGTGTAAGCAGCCCATGGAACAACAACAAGCATTCCAACATTTGCATTATATGGATGCCACAGAAGAAGAGAAAGAGCAAGAAACTGAAATTTATTTGAAAAAAAAATGAAGAAAACTTCCCTAGTGTGGTGAAGGAAATAGAAATGCAAGTCCAGCAAGCACAGAGTCCTAAACAAGATGGTTGTAAAGGGGCCCACTCCAAGACACATCATAATTAAAATGCCAATGGGTAATCATAAGGAGAGAATATTAAAAACAGCAAGAGGAGAAGCACTAAGTTACCTTTAGGGGAATTCCCATAAAATGGTCACTTTCTTAAAAGAAACTTGGTTTATCAGGATGGATTAGAAAGTAATATTCAAAATCATGAAAAGCAGGGAACAAGACCACTCTACCCAGCTAAACTATCATTTAATATCAAAAGGCAGATAAACTGCTACCTAATCATGTACCATGTTCATTGACTGGAAGAGTTAACATCATCAAAATGTCCATACCAGCAAAAGCAATTTATAGATTCAATGCAATCCCTATTAAAGTACCAATGACATTTCACAGATATAGAACAAACATTTCAAAAATTTATATGGAACCATAAATGACCCCAAATAGCTGCAATGATTTTCAGAATGAAGAACAAAGTAAGAGGGATCACTATACCTGATATCAAACTGTATTACAAGGCCACTTTAATCACAATAGCCTGGTACTTTCACAAGAACAGACACATAGGTCAATGGAACAGAACCGAGAGTCAAAAAATATGCCCAAGTCTCAATGGTCAACTAATATTTAACAGGGAAGAAGCATAAAATGAAGTAAAAATAGCCTGTTCACCAAATGGTGTTGGGACATCTGGATGACACATGCAAAAATAAAGTGAAACTCTATCACCAGCTTACACTATACACAATATAACGTCAAGGTGTATAAAAGACTTAAATATAAGTTACGACACCATAGAAGTCATAGAGGAAATCACCGGCAGGAAAATCTCAGACCATCCATGCAGCAATATTTTCACTGATATGTCCCCTACAACAAGGGACATAAAGGAGCAAATAAACAAATGGAACCTCATCAAGTTAAAAAGCTTTTGCATGGCTAAAGAAAACAGAATTAAAAGGAAAATAAAACCCACAGGGAGGGAAAACATATTTGCCAATTATTTCTTGGACAGGGGTTTGATCTCCAAAACATACAAAAAACTCACACAACTCCACTCCAGAAAGACAAAAAAAAAAAAAACACACAATTAAAAATGGACAAAAGACTTCAACAGACACTTCTCTAAGGAGGACAAACAGAGGGCTCAGATACATATGTAAAGATTCTCAGCATCATTGCCCATCAGAGAGATGCAAAGTAAAACCACAACAAGATACCACTTCACACCAGTGAAAATGGCCATCATAAACAAAACAACAAACAACAAGTGTTGGAGAGGATATCTAGAAAAGGGGACCCTAGTACAATGTTGGTGGGAATGCAGACTGGTGCAGCCACTGTGGAAAACATTACAGAATTTTCTCAGAAAACTAAAACTGGAACTGCCTTTTGACACAGCAATTCCACTGCTGGTTTTATATCCTAAGAACACTGAAACACCAATCCAAAAGAAACTATGCACCCCAATGTTCATAGCACCTCAGTTTACAATAGACAAGTGCTGGAAGCAACCTAAGTGCCCATCAGTAAATGTATGAATAAAAAAAAACTACGGGGCCTTTACACAAAGGAATACTACACAGCAGAAAGAAATAAGGAGCTCCTACCTTTTGCAACATCATGGATGGAACAGGAGAGCACTGTCCTGAGATAAGCCAGGCAGTGAGGAACAAATATCATATGATCTCACCTTTAAGTGGAACCTAATTAACAAAACAAATAAGCAAGCAAAATATAAGGAGAGACATTGAAATTAAGAACACACTGACGGTAATCAGAGAGTAGATCAGGGGGATGATGGGAGGAGGATGGGGAAAGGGTTTTCAGGAACAATGCTAACAATCATTGAGAAAACTAAGGAGGGTGAGACCAAGGGAGGGAGGTGGGGGTGACTGGGGTGGGGGCGACTGGTGGGGGATAAATGCAGGCAACTCGATTTTAACAACAATAAAATTAAAAAAATTGAAAAATAAAAGAATTTAAGGTGACTAATGTTCAATGTATTGCCACAAAAAAGTGTTTCCCAAAATCCCCTTCCCCCCAAAAATTAAAAAATTTCATCATCATGGTGCCCAGGCTGTGAATTTGGGGGAAGTGGGCGCCCCTCGGGATTCAGAGAGTGTGCACCGTGACCCCAGAAAAAGTGTGGGTGCTCCACTGGACCTGTGAGACCCAGCCCCTGAAGGAAGGAGAAGTGGGCACCCCTCGGGATCTACAGAGTGTGCACCAGTGAACCCGGAAAAGGCACGGGCGCTCTGCGGGACATCGGAACACACAGCAGTGAACTCCCAAGGACGCACATAGTTGCACCCAGCCCACACACACAGATCCTTTCCAGGAGGCCCCAGACAGGCTTGGGGGAGAACGCGCCTCCATGATGAACAGTACGCCTGAACACTGACTGCGTTTCTTTCCTTTAATTATTTTTAAGTAACTTTTTATCTTTACATTCGTATTATTTTTAGATCTATCAATTCTTTATGCTTCTCTTTTTGTTACCCTAGTGTTGACACTTCTGCCTTGCTTTTCAAATTTATCTCCTCCTCTTCCTTCCATCTTCTGCTTGGTTCCCTCCTCTTTTTTTTTCCCTCCTGCAAGTAATTGCATAATTGTATTATCATTATTTCATTATTCCTACACCTTTTATTTTTATAGTATTTTGGTATTCCTCTTCTTTCTGTATAGACTTCTTTGCTTGGCTGATTATATTGTATCATTTGATAGGTTTCCCCTGTTAACTCATTCATAGTGTATTGCTAATTTACTGCCCTTCATTTGCATCCCATTAGTACAATACTCTCTATTCTTGAGTACTAGGATCAATACTCACTATTCTTGTTATCTAGATTTCATAGATTCTGTCACACGATTGTTGCTCTAATATTACTGTAAATAATAGCTATTCCATACAATTGTAAATACTTCACGACACCCATCCTAGATCTTAGACCACTTCACAGATTCCAGAACTCTATTACTGTAGTGGTTAACTCTATTATCTCACACACTTCACTTATTTACTACTCTTTACTTGCACCCTACCTCAGAATCTGACTTCCGACATCCTCGCTGCTTTCTAGAGACAACTCAGAATCCTTTCCTTCACAAGAGTCTTATCTTCTTCACATCCTTTCTAAAAACTGGCTAGTGGGGTGGAACATCACAATTAACACTATACATAGTCAAAGGATCTCCTATCTCCTCTCTACTAGCTGGTACTGTAAATATCATAGAATACTCTCTTGCTGTCTTAAACTATCTTGCCTTACCCCTCCAACTCACCACAAAAAAGTGCAGGTGGAAATTGTGAACACCTGGAAAGCCAAAAGAGAATGCACCACTGAATCTCACAGGTATTCTACCACAGAAGTTCACACCATAAAACCAGAGAGCCAAAACAGATCTGTTTAAGAATCTGAGCAAAGCAAGACTCTCACAAGCAAGGAGAAGACAAAGAAACAATCCCCAAGTGAAGGGAATGGAGGAAGCCTCAGAAAGAATGCTAAAAGAAATAGAGGCAACTCAACTATCAGATATTGAGTTCAAAGCAATGATTATCAGGAAGTTGAAAGAACTCTCAATGAGTTACCAGAAACTACAGGGAAGCTACAGTGAACTCACTGCAAACAATATCAGCATGAAAAAGGAAATAGAAACTATCAACAAGGGTCAAGAGGAAATGAAGAATACAACTTCTGCATTGAAGAACCCAGTAGAAGGAATGAAAAGCAGGATCCATGAAACAGAGGATAAGATCAGCAAGCTGGAGGACAAAGTAGAAAAAAGCACCCAGAAAGAGGAAGAACAGGAAAAGAGGCACAAAAAGAATGAAGAGGATTAAGAGAAATGCCACACAATATGAAACATAATAATATCAGTATAATAGGGATACCTGAAGGAGAAGAAAAAGAGCAAGGGATAGAAAACCTATTTGAAAATGTAATAACAGAAAATTTCCCTAATTTGATGAAAGAAAAAGTCACACAAATCCAGGAAACACAGAGAGTCCCAATGAAGAGGAACCCAAAGAGGCCCACCTCCAGACACATCATCATTAACATGGCAACATTTCAAGACAAAGAGGGAATCTTAAAGGCAGCAAGGGAGAAACAGGAAGTAACATACAAGGGAGCCCCAATAAGGATAGCACCTGACTTCTCAGCAGAAAGGCTCTAAGCCAGAAGAGAATGGCAAAAAATATTCCAAGTAATGAGAACCAGAAGCTTGCAACCAAGGCTGCTTTACCCAGCAAGGCTCTAAATCAGCACAGAAGACCAAATAAGAAGATTCAAAAGAAGTCTAAAAGAATACACCTCTACCAAACCAGCTCTGCAAGAGATGCTAAAGGGACTCCTTTAAGAAAAGGAAGGGAAAACAGAGAAAGGAACATAGGTACGTAAATGGCGATGAATAAGTACCTATCAATAATAACCTTAAACATAAATGAATTAAATGTCCCAATCAAAAGACATAGAGTAACTGAATGGATAAGAAAGCATGACCCACACATATGCTGCCTACAAGAGACCCACCTCAGGAGCAAAGACCTACACAGGCTGAATGTGAAGGGCTGTAAACAAATTCTCCAAGCAAACAGACAGGAAAAAAAAGCCGGGGTAGCAATACCCATATCAGACAAAATAGTCTTCCAGAAAAGGGCCATAAAGAGAGACCCAGAAGGTCACTTATAATACTCAAGGGAAGAATCCACCAAGAAGATAAAAACATAGTAAATATATATGCACCCAAAATAGGAGCACCCAAATACATAAAGAGAATCTTAGAGGACTTCAAGAAAGATATTGACAGCAACACAATTATAGTGGGGGATTTTAACACCCCATTGTCAAAAATGGACAGATCTTCCAAACACAATATCAACAAAGATATTGTGGCATTGAACAATGCCCTAGACGAAATGGACTTAACTGATATATATAGAACCCTCCAACCCAAAGAAGCCTAGTATACATTCTTCTCAAATGCACATGGAACATTTTCAAAGATAGACCATGTGATAGGACATAAAACAAGCCGGGACAAATTCAAGAAATTTGAAATCATACCGAACATATTCTCGGATCACAAGGGTCTGAAGCTAGAATCCAACCCCAATGAAAAAAACCCCAAACCCTCAAGATCATGGAGACTAAATAGCATGCTATTAAACAATGAATGGGTCAAGAATGAAATTAGGGAAGAAATCAAAAGGTTTCTGGAAAGAAACGAAAATGAACTCACAACAACCCAAAACTTATGGGACACAGCAAAGGCAGTCCTGAGAGGAAAGTTCATAGGGATACATGACTACTTAAAAAAGATTTTTTAACAAACAAACATTTCAAACAAACAACCTAACTCTACATCTACAAGAACTAGAGGAACAACAACAAAGACAGCCGAGAGCAAGTAGAAGGAAGGAAATAACTAAGATCAGAACAGAATTAAATGACATAGAGACTAAAAACACCATTCAAAGGATCAACGAATCCAGGAGCTGCTTCTTTGAAAAAATAAACAAAATCGACAAGCCTTTAAGCAGACTCATCAAGAAAAAAAGATAGAAGACCCAAATAAACACAATCAGAAATGAAAGAGGAGAGATTACAACTGATACCACAGAAATACAAAGGATTGTAAGAAATTACTATGAAGAACTGTATGCCAAGAAATTTGAAAACCTAGGTGAAATGGACAAATTCCTAGAAAAATATAA
>CM052546.1:69723298-69735408 GCA_028533065.1 Trachops cirrhosus
ATTTAAGGAAGAGCTAACCCCTATCCTTCACAGACTCTTCCAAAAAATCCAAAAAGATGGAAGACTCCCTAACTCTTTTTACAAGGCCGACATCATACAGGTACCAAAACCAGATAAAGACACAACAAAGAAAGAAAACTTCAGGCCAATATCGCTGATGAACATAGATACTAAGATCCTCAACAAAGTATTGGCAAACCGCATTCAACAATTCATCAGAAATATCATACACCATGACCAAGTGGGATTCATCCTAGGGATGCAAGGATGGTTCAATATTTGCAATTTAGTAAATCTAATTCATCACATAAACAAAAGCAAAGACAAAAATCACATAATCATATCAATAGATGTAGAAAAAGTATTTGATAAGGTATAGCACCCGTTTATGATAAAAACACTTAGAAAAATGTGAATAGAAGGAGCATTGCTCAACATAATAAAGGCCCTATATGACAGACCTACAGCCAACATCATAGTCATAGTCCATGGGCGAGAACTAAAATCTTTTCCACTAAGATCAGGGACAAGACAAGGCTGTCCACTTTCACCGCTTCTATTCAATATACTACTGGAAGTTTTAGCCACAGTGATCAGACAAGAAAAGGAAATAAAAGTCATGCAAATTGGAAAGGAGGAAACAAAACTGTCACTCTTTGCAGATGACATGATAGTGTACAATAAAATCCTATAGACTCGGCTAAAAAACTGCTTGATCTAATAAATGAATTTGGCAAAACAGCGGGATACGAAGTCAATATCCAAAAATCAAAGGTATTTTTGTACACCAACAATGAAACAGCAGAAGCAGAAATCAAGAAAAAATCCCATTCGATATAGCAAAAAGAAAAATAAAATACCTAGGAATAAACCTAACCAAAGAGGTAAGAGACCTGTATCCAGAAAACTATCTAACACTGAAGAAAGAAATCAAAGAGGACACAAATAAATCTAAACATATACCGTGTTCATGGATTGAAAGAATTAACATCATCAAAATGTCCATACTACCCAAAGCAATCTACACATTCAATGCAATACCTACTAAAGTACCAATGGCATATTTCACAGACATAGGACAAACATTTCAGAAATTTATATGGAACCATAAATTACCCCAAATTGCTGCTGCACTTTTGAGAAAGAAGAGTAAAGTAGGAGGGATCACAATACCTGATACTAAACTATATTAACAAGGCCACTGTAATCAAAACAGCTTGGTACTGGCATAACAACAGGAGCATCGACCAATGGAACAGAACAGAGAGCCCAGAAATAAACCCAAATCTCTATGGTCAATTAATATTTGACCAAGGGGACAGCAATATAAAGTGGAGTAACAATAGCCTCTTCAACAAATGGTGTTGGGAGAACTGGACAGCTACATGCAAAAAAATGAAACTTGAACAACTTACGCCATACACAAAAATAAATTCAAGGTGGATAAAAGATTTAAATATAAACCATGGCACCATTAAAGGTCTAGAGGATAACATAGGCAGGAAAATCTGAGATATTGCACGCAGAAACATTTTTACTGACACATCTCCTAGAGCAAGGGACATAAAGGAAAGAATAAACGAATGGGATCTCATCAAAATTAAAAGGTTTTGCATGTTTAAAGAAAACAGTATTAAAATAAAAAGAGAACCAACTGTATGGGAAAACATATTTGCTAATGATATCTCAGACAAGGGTGTAATCTCCAAGATATATAAAGAACTTACAGGACTCCACTTGAGTAAGTCAAGAAACCCAATTAAAAAATGGGCAAAGGACTTGAATAGGCATTTCTCCAAGAAGGCCACACAGAGGATGCAGAAATACATGAAAAGATGCTCAATATCACTAGCTATCAGAGAGATGCAAATTAAAACCACAATGAAGTACCACTTCACACCAGTCAGAATGGCCATCATAAACAAGACAACAGACAAGTGTTGGATAGGTCATGGAGAAAAAGGGACCCTAATGCACTGTTGGTGGGATTGCAGATTGGTATGTCCACTGTGGAAAACAGTATGGGACTTCCTCAGAAAACTAAAAACGGACCTACGCTTTGATCCAGCAACACCACTGCTGGGACTATATCCTAAGAATCCTGAAACACCCATCCAAAAGAACCTATGCACCCCAGTGTTCATAGCAGCACAATTTACAATAGCTATGTATTGGAAGCAACCTAGGTGGCCCTCAGTAAATGAGTGGATCACAAAACTGTGGTACATTTACACAATGGAATACTATGCAGTAGAAAGAAAGAAGGAGCTCATACCCTTTGCAACAGCATGGATGGAGCTGGAAAGCATTATGCTAAGCGAAATAAGCCAGGCAGTGAAAGACAAATACCATATGATCTCACCTTTAAGTGGAACCTAAACATCAAAACAAAGAACCAAGTACAATATAACAAAAGACACTGAGATAGAGGTCAGGTAGTCAGTGCCCAGAGGGGAGAGGGGAGGGAATTTCAGGGGAGAAGGGAAGGGTTTACAGGAACAAATATAGAGGACACATGAACAAAACCAGGGGGGCTGGAAATGGGAGGGATGGGTGGGTGCGCTGGAATGGGAATAAAGGATAGAGACTGTTTTGAATAATCTAAAATAAAAAAAGAAGTTCACCATCACCAAACCATTATTATATCAAATTGTAAGTGACTTATTTAAGAAAAAGTTTTCAGATGTCAGGGTGTGTGGAAGTCGGTTGAAGAGGTGAGGGGTGCAACTACAAATAGGTAGTTACAGAGTATACATTTGGATGTAAAGTAAGGTTCAGGAAATGGATTAGCCAAAGAATTTATAAATGTTATCCATGCATATGAACAATGGTGCAGGGATACCTGAGGGAGTAGGGGTACTGTGTACAGATGACAAAGGGGGAAAGTGGGAAAATTGTAACATCATAATGAATAAAATATGATTTACAAAAAGCAGAGGTCTCCATTGCATCCAAAGTTCCAGAAGAGGTCCTGGTCAATTCACTGAGACATGCAGTAATGATGTAAAGGGAGGAAGAGACAGCTTCTGTCCCAGGTGAGCTAATTAATTATGAGCACAAAGCAATGTCCCATAACACAACACAGGAGGACCCCTGTACCCACTATCCTTTCTGGAAGGTTGGGAGCACCAGAAACTATGGGAATGACAAAGAACCAGGACAGAGTCCAAATGGGCATACATCCCAATGCCATCCCCATGGGTCTCAGGTATGTGTATTGACAAACACTGAATTTAAAATGACTCCAATTAGGTGATAGGAGCTATTAGGATAGGCAGACATCAGGATCCTGAAAGTAACTTCAGGTGAGTGATGGAAACTGGAGGAAATGATTGAATTGAGAAAATGAAAACACTACCTCAGCAATGAGTACAACAATGAACAGGCTCACAAGCAGACCCCTGGGTGTCAGGAACTCAGATAAATCTACCTGTAAGAAATTGCCTCACCCTGGCAGGATGGCTTTTGCAAAATGACACAGAACAAAACTGAAATAAACCAAACGCTGGTGAGAGTGTGGAGAAACGGAACTCTCCCACTGTCTGAATGAGAAGGTAATAAGAATGAAATTGTAATCTCCATTTTATATTTATGTAATTTTCCCATTGTATAGTATGTTCCTCATATACTGTATTATATAGAAAGTTTATTTGACAATTAGGAAAAAGCCAAAATAATTGTTTATTTTTTTCTTATTTAAAGCATGTAGACATACAGTAGCAAGACTGTTTTCTATAATTAGTGATGCAGTTAATAAAAAGTTGTGTTCTAGTTTTCTTGTAATTAATGAGTTATAACCAGAACCCATTTACTTTCAAGACATGGAGTGCTAGAATATCTAATAAAGGATCAAATCAGTAAGTACTTACTGAATGCCTCACTCTGCCCCCAAAACTTACTATTAGATCCTTACAGAGACCCTAAAGATATTAACTCAGATGGTGTTTACATGGATGTCCTTCCTGACCAAACCTCAGTCAGCCTCCCCTAGGCCCTCTTCTCAACCATGCTTTGACCTTGGGCTTCAGGGTCCATTCTTGTTACACCTGCATTTCCCAGTTTTAGGACGAATCCTGTCTAGAGAGAATTATCCCTCCATGTTATCTGATCAGCTTGGCCTGTCTTTAGAAAGAATCGTGTCAAAATGTTTCAGCAAGAATCCCCTTTCCCTTGATATTTCCTTTTAGTAATTTCCCTTCACTGACCCCTGCAACATTCCCCTTGCTTTCAAATACCCACTTTTATTGTTGTGTTCAAAACTCAGCCCAGTTCTATGTTCAGGTCTCTTTCCTAGATTGCAACAGTTCGTGATTAAAATCTGTCATATAGTAAACAACACCTTTGTTTTTTTCAAAAAAAATACACATATATCAAATCTAGAAGAATCAAGCCATTCAGCTTCTAGGTATACATTCAATAATAAAAACCATGGCTTGGAAGAGCAACATGCACCAGCCCCACCCTGTTCACTGCAGCATGATCCACTGTAGTCAATATGTAAAATCCACCTCAGTGTCCATCGGTGGGTGAGTGGATGAACATGTGCTATGTAATCAACACAGAGTATTACTCAGCCTTAAAACAGGAAATCCTACCATAAATAACAATGTGTTTGAAACCAGGTGTCATCATACTCTATGAAATAAAGCCATAATGGAAAGGCAAACATTGTTTAATTCCACATATACTATGAATTTAAATTAGATTTCATTTCCAGCAGCATCTGAAAGCACTCAATACCAAAGTGTTGTGGAAGGTAACTGCAGGAGATGGGGAATCAGTGGATGGATTGTCTGCTGCACTGGAGTCCCATGCCAGTGGGAGAACAAAAGACGGAGGCTCCTAGAGGAGACAGCTGCTGTCAGGACAATGTCAGAACTAGTGATGGATGCTGTGCTCTTATAGGAGCCTGGTGGTGTTTGTTTCTGTGTGTGGAGCTGTCCATCCCTCAGGGCCCTCATGAGACTGAGGGAACCATCAGTCTGTACAGAGTAAAGATTCCCACCCTGGAACAGGGATGAAGGGACAGAAAGCCCAGCCAGCCACTGTAGTCAATTGATTACAGAGTAAAAAAAAATTCTTCCAGAGACCCTTCATTCCCTGGATCTGTTGGATCTAACTTTGTATAAAATTGGTCAGTCAGAATGGTTCAGCTTTATTTTCACTACCACTATCTGTGACTCTGTGGACAAATGACATAGTTCTAACCAGGAATGCAAGAAACTGGTTCATCAGAGGGAAATTTCAGAATCCTCCTTTCCACCATGTTTCATCCATTTTCATGGCTGCCCTTGACTTGAGAGAATGCTGTCACCTCATCCACATGAGATGAATGTTACCTGGGTATGAATTCACATGTTGTATGGAACAGTGTGCAGACTGGAAGGAGATACTCTCAGGTACATGGGTGGTGGGATTAAGCAAGCCTGGCACCAACACTTCCCAGGGTTCTTGTTCTTTATGTTTTGATTCTCCTCCTTGTATAGCAAGTTCAAGTTATTTTATGTCACTTTCCTTAGAAATAGCCTCACATAGTCAATAACACAATAGGTTGGCCAAAATTAATTTCTTTTTTTCCTGTAAGGTAGTTCTAGTAGTGCTTAGCTTGCTTTATCTTCATTTAATATAATTTTGTTTGATTTTTGTGACAGCCATCATATTCAGCATGTGTTTAAAAAAGTTATCAGAATTGTTGAATTTTTATGCAGCCATTTTTATATTGAAGATGGAAAATACACAACAGTTTGGCATATTATGCTTCATTATATCAAGAAAGATAAAATCACAACAAATGCAAAAAAAACTTCTTTCAGTGTATAGAGGTGATGCTGTGAGTAATGAAACATATCAAAAGTGGTTTGCGGTGTTTCATGGTGGAGATTTCTCACTGGACGCTGCTCTATAGTTGGGACCCCATTGAATTCGATGGCAATGACATTGACAGAACACATGATGACAACCAACGTTATATTACAGGTGGTAACCAGCATACTCAAAATATACAAATCCATAAAGGCATTGGTTCATATGAAAAACGACTTTCTGGACAGCACCTTGATTTGAAAAGTAATCCATCACCTCTACTCAACCATGCACAGAGAAATCTTTCTTTCTGTGACAATGTGGATGAACCTAGAGTGTACTATGCTGAGTGAAGTAAGTAAGAGAAAGATACACAAATACAATGTGATCTCAATTACATGCAGAATATAAATAACAAAATAAATAAACCATCTAAATAAAAACAGGCACATAGACACCAAGAACATACTGGGGGTTTCTAGGTAGGAGGAGAGTTGGGAGCATGGGAGAAAAAAGTAAAGGGATTAAAAATTACAAACTGGAAGTTTCAGATTAAACACAGTGATGTATAGCACAGTCAGTAAAGCCAATAACAGTGCAAAAAAAAAAAAAAAAAAAACAACCCTGAGTGGTGCCAGGTGGGTACTGGAAGTATTTGGTCATCACATCACAAATTGTATAAATGTCTGACCACACTGCTGTAGGCTAGAAGCTCATATAGAATGAAATATAGAATATCAACAGGAATTGAAAAGAAGAAAAGGAAAATCATCCCAAATTCCAGGGAGGCTAAGGCAAGGGTGTGGGGTTGAGTGCAACAGGCAGAAGACATGGCAAATCCCAGGACTGTGCTCACACATTTCATCTTTAGTGGGGAAATTCAGAATATCTTGTAGGTGCCATTGTGACTACTAGGAACCTTGACCTAGTATTATTTGCCTCTGGTTCCTACCTCAGTCACCAACTGGACTTTGCTACCAGGAGTTACTATAAAAATCTAACTTGCTGAAGGCCCTTTTCTGTCTTTCCCAAAGTGTTCAACTCTGTGCATGATAAACATTCACTTTCCCCTTGGTGTGTGTATGGTCAGCCTGGACATCCACACAAAGCTGTTGTGGGGCCTTCTACCCTCTGTGATGTCACAGACACTTGATTCTCTGACCATTATTCCCAGTCAATGACCATCGCCACCAGGGGTCATTGCTCTCCGGGATGTAGTTCATATGTCTCTGGTGCCTGCTGTCCAATATTCACAGGTTCTACTGCTGGCCATCTTGGACACTGATCTGTGTGCAGTTTGGCTGCACAATAGAGCTGAGCAGAACATTTGGATAGATTCAGCTAATGAATTTCAGAAAGATTGATGATTTATTGAAGTTGGAACAAGAGTGTCTGCAAGAGGATCTGCTTTTTGTCCACATGAGAATGACGTCTTCTTTTACCACAGACTTTTCTAACTCAGATAGTTCAGAGTTGAGTGCAGAATCAGGAATTCAGAAAAATATTCCTGCGAGAAACTATTACAAGAAGAAGAATATGCACAGGAAGCTAACCCAGAACTCAAATTGCCCCTGCTCCTGGGATGGTCCTTGTGTTCAGTGACCCTAAATAGCCCCTTAGGGTCTCACCTCTTCTGTAGGGAAATTTGTCTCTGGGCACATGCTGACTTCCCCTCACTGTGTCTCCAGCACAGCCAGACCAGTGTCTCCAGCTCTCAGGCAATTCAGGGTTAAATAAACTTGGCTCTTGGATGCATCCTTGATGAAGCTTAGCTGACATGTCACTGTTGGTTGTATGCTGTATTTCCACCACTCCATATAACACCAACTCACTCCTGCCACTTCCCTGGAGCCTGGTGGGTCCAGTGCACACCATAGATCATTAATGAGAATCCAGAGACAGCACAGGTAAGGGAGAGGGTCTGCAAGTGCTTCACCAGACCTGAGCCTAACTCATGCAGCTACACCTTGGACGGACTTCTGGGGACATGGTGCATCTGTCCCTGTCAGTCACATGTAGTCAACACCACCCCACATACCCATGTCTGACATCTGAGACACTGACCCTGGGGGGCTGTCACCAGGCACAGCAGTAGACACAACCGCCTCATTTTCTTCTAGAGCACAGCTCTGCCTTCCCCAGAGACCTTGGCCCCATGTGTGGAGACAGCTATGAGCCTCCACAGCCCAGGGGAGGTTGTGCCCTTGAGCTGGAAGAGAAATTTGCCTGTGGTCAAGCCTTTCTCCTGTAAGTAGGGAGGGACAGAGGACAGTCACCTGGATCACTCTGGGGCTTCTTTTGGGATGTCTCTGCTCTTGAATTCACTCACCTTGTTTTTCAGGGTTAGGGTATCACTTGGTTTATTAGACACAATGGAATGAGATCAGAGGACAGCATGACCTTGGTGAGCATAAGAATAAAAGGTGGGCTAGATGAGTAAGAAATACTTAGATTCTCATGCATCTTACAACAATTTAAAAAATAAATTTCCCTTGTTCAGATAGTTTCTAAATCCCAAAACTCGAGTATATATATAATTATCAAAATTTATATATTTTCATACAAATAGTATCTATTTTGGTAGAAACAATAAAGGAAAGTCATAGTAAATACCCGATTTCTTCATTTCTGAACTTTTATAAGATGTGGGAGATTTGCCGTGCTGTAGAGTTATTGCTGTTGCTAATTTCTAACATTGGTTCATTTAACACAGTTTAATTCACAGAGATGTTCCACATGCACAGTGCTTCATGCCCTTCAGTTCAGAATAAATGCCCTGTACAACCTTGTCTATGTGTCAACTCACAGAGTGAGGTTGATCCCCATCATCAGTCTCCCAGGGCTGAGGGCAGTGGGCACTGCAAGGGCTGCTCTTTGTGCTTTCAAGACAATATCCCTGCCCAATGCTAATCTGTGCACTGAGAGTTCATCACCATCAAGAGAGTGTGGCAAAAGGGTTTGAACACATGTGAAGAATTTTAATACCTTTGGACATCCTCTGTGCTCAACCTCTTCCTCCTCATCCCCCAATGGCTAATCAACTGTGACATAAAGTGACTGAGGTGGGCACAGAACAGTAATAATTATTCAGTAAGAGGTTACTCTGAACCAAATGCCACACTGTCATTATTATGTATAATCTCTCAGAAGTTTGAAAATATGATGTGCTTAGTTAAAATGATCAAACCTAAATGAAGCCTCAAACCTCCTCAGGCAATGCTCCTCCTAAGTCATGTTACTGCCCACACCTTCAAGTACACATCAGCCATGTCCTTGTGACATGGTGGCTGGGAGGACCATGCATTTATGGATCTTAACCTCCAGTGAATCCTGGACCTGTCTCCATGCTGTGTGGTAAGTACTTAAATGGTTCAAGGATTATACCCACTTGTAATGCTGCCTTCCTGCTAAATGTATTTAGGAGCCTCCTATCACCTTCACCAAAGAAATTTGTCTGTGGAAGAGAAATACTGGAGTAAAAGTGTCCTTGAACATCACTGGAAGGAAATCCATGTTATATTTTTTACAACAAATATGGCAGAAAATCTCCAGGAAGTCAGCCCTTGTGGTCAGGTTACAATACAATCCTAATCCACCCTGGGTGTGGTAACAAACTTGTGTGGACTGGGCCATTGCCAACAACAGCCATGTATTTCACACAGATCTGGAGGTGGTAAATCCAAGAATAGATACTGGCACATTTGACGTCTAGTAAGAACCCACTTCATAAACATCTGTTTACTTGCTGTTATGTGAGAGGGTGGATGAAGAAAGGGAGTTTTCTCTGTCCTCTATTATAAAGACCTTGATCCAGTTCATCACTGTTCCACCCCAGGACCGACACTTGTCCCAAGGCCCCATCTCCTAATACCACCACATGGGCCTCCAGTATTAATATTTGAGTTTTTCAGTGACATAAATACCAGATCACAGCAATAATGAATGAATCAAGTCAAGATTCCACCCAGATTGAAGGCTACTCCAGTAGAGCTCCCCAAATGGAAGGTGTCCATAATTATGTGGAAGGTTCTCACCTTTGGGAGCAGAACGGGGACCAGTGTCCTTCAGAACAAACTAAGGACCTTGTAGAGTGGAAAGCTTTGACCCTAGACTTTGAAATATTATGTCATAAATTTATCAGTAGTTTCCCTTATTAAAATTAGCCATTATTGTTATTTTTAAGGACTAAAATTGTCTTCTAAAGATAAGAGTAGGTAGTTCCGAATTCTCACTCCTGTTTTCTAGGTTTTCAGTGGAACAGCTAGTCAGGCTCTAGTTTTTGATATTTGATGCTGACAAGTTAAAGTTCACCCCTCTCTCTCCTCCAATGCACACATGCTAAATCTGAAGTGAAAGTGGGGAATCTCCTTAGTTTGTTGCAGATGAGGGATAGAAAACACATAGACCCCTCTCATGAGTAGAACCTTTTTCGATCATGTCAGATGAACAGCAAGAATCTGAAGCAGTCTCATTACCTGACATGATCCATCCATCCATGAGTTACTGAAAAGTCTGCTGTGCTCTCAACAGGCTCCTCAATCAATTGAGAAACTTTTATATAGTCTCTGTGTGTGTGCATATTCATCACCCTAGACATTCATGTCAAGGAAAAGTGGGGGATCCCTCTACCTCCGTATCATGCCAATTGTTATTGGTGTCATGAACATGGAGTCAACCACCATCACCACCAGTTTTTGCCCTGGGCATTGGATTCATACACCTCTGGTGCCTGCTGTCCAGCATGCATGTGTCCTGCTGCTAACTGGCTTGGACTCTGAGCTAGGTGGAACTGCTGCACTCTTGGGTCCTGCAAACACTCTGATTGGAATTAGCTGATATAGGTCAGAAGGTTTTATGATTTAATGATCATTAATTAGGAGAGCAGTAAGCAAATGTATGAGACTGACTTTGTAACATGTGAGAATGTTTTCTTCCTATGACAACAAGCCTCTGTAATTCAGATACATAGGAGGTCAGCACAAAATATGGAAGGCAGGGAGGCTCCCAGAGAGAAATTACTGTGTGGAGAGTTAACACACACCTGCCAGAAAACAAACCCTTAAACTGCATGTGCCACTGCTCTCAAGCTGATCTCTGTGCTCACAGTGACCTGTGTGCCCCCTGTTGTCCTAAGTGTCCCCTGTAGCCCAGCCTTCTTATCTCCCACAGGAAGATTTATGTCTGGGCCCACCCTGACTTACCCTCACTGTCTTTCAGTAATACACTGTAATACATGGGCATGTCCTCAACTCTCAGGTTGTTCACTTGCAGATAGAGAATATTCTTGCCATTTTCTCTGGAGATGGTGTATCAGTCCTTCAAAGAGTTGGCATACTATGTGGTTACCACCACTACTGTTGATATGTGAGACCCACTCCAGCCCCTTCCCTGGAGCCTGGTGGACCCAGTCAACCCAGTTGTGAATGATGCTACTGATGGTGAATCCAGAGGCTGCACAGGAAAATCTCAGAGACCCCCCAGGCTTCACCAAGGCTCCCCCAGACTCTATCAGCTGAACTTCACATTCGTCACCTGCAAACACAAAGATCTCAGGTCAGGAAACTTTCACACATTCATTATTTCTCTCAGTCTTATTCATTCTCATACTCAGTGTCTCTTGTTCTCCACAAATTATCTCTTAAAATTGCAACAAGGAAAATACAGCTGAGTCCAAACACCATGCTCAGTGGTCTTTGTTCTGTCCTAAGCAGGGACAGGGGACACCTGGGAATCCCAGGCTGAGCTCCTGTCCCAGAGCTGTGGGGTCAGGGATGAGCTGCTTTTCATGAACAGAGGAGCCCTATTGTATGACTTCCTACTATATAGGGAGTTCTGGGCTTGGAGACCTACAGAGAGGTCTGTGCCTCTGTAAAGGAGTTAGTGTCCCATGAAGTGTGGTCATGACAGTATTTAAATAACTAAACAGAATCATGAGCAGGACTGACTCATGTCCAAGAGGCCACCTCTGGTGACAATGAGCCAAGAATTTGGGTCTATGCCCTCCAAACTGGCCCCACTGCTCCCCTGACCCTAATCCAGGGCAGAGTGGGACACACCCTTGAGGCTGTAGCACCCCCCTGTTGTAATGAGAGCATGAATGAGTGTCCATATCTAGTGTTAACTACCCTCCAGGGTTGTATACACCTTTGGAGTCAGAGTCCTCACCAAGTGGAGAAGGTTGTTCACTGTAAGGAGCAAGGAAAACTTAGACCATGAGAAAATAGGAACCTAGCTGAAGGGCAAAGGAATTGGTTAGATCCCAGGGCACAGGAGGTTACTAAACAGACATTTTGCTCTCCTGCCTCGTG
>CM052546.1:69745630-69765857 GCA_028533065.1 Trachops cirrhosus
GCTCTGGCAGGAAACCGGACTAATCATGTTCCTGTCAGGTAATACCAGCCCCAAAACCCAGCGTGAGTCTTTTGAATTCTATGTAAATTATCTACCTGTTTTCATCCTCTCTGCCACATTCTGTATCTGGTCACCTACCCAATACTACCTAATAAAAGCCTATTGAGGCGGCGGCCCGGGGCGCTCTCCACTAGAGAGAGTGGCCGGCCGTCCTTATTCCTCCACAGGACTTTGTAATCCGTGTGTATGTTTCTCTCGCCACACGCGAGCCATCTACAACGTCTTCGGTCCACCGCGGGACGGTGGACTGCAACAGCAGGGAGGACAGAGACCTGAGGGACAAAGGTTCTGGGTGATGATCGTGACCCCTGTATGTGTGAGGTGTGCCTGTCAGAATGAAGGATTCATGTGAGGACATTGTGTGCATGTTGGGGGAAAGAGAGACTGAGCTGAGTACACAGGGGCATGGAGAGAGATGGAACTGACTCTGTGGGAAATGGTTCCATCCACAGGGAAGATGAGAGCACTCAGGGCGGTTCATTGTCAAAGAAGGAAAAGGACACACAGGAGTGTGGTGAAGGAAAGGTCCCAGGCACAGGGGGGAATCTTATCTGCGGATAGACAGTATAACTTCCTCCTTTGCTGCTTGTAGTGAGAATGTGGGAAATAGGAGCCATAAAGAATGAAGCAGTGTCCCTGGATGCAGCTGACAGCTTTGAGAGGAAATCCCTGCTCCCAAGTGAAAGCCCCTTCTTTCCTGCCCAGGAACACACCTGCCCCTGCAGCCAAGCCCTCCTGTCTTCCCCAAAGAGGTTTTTGTTTGTGCTCATGCTGACTTCCCCTCACGGTATCTCTCACACAGTAATACACAGCTGTGCACTCAGTATTCAGGCTGCTCAGCTCCATGTAGGCAGTGATCATGAACTTGTCTGCCATCATGGTGACTCTCCCCTGGAACTTCTGTGCATAGTTTTTGTCAGTATCTCCAGGGTGAATTCATCCTATCCACTCAAGGTCTTTTTGGGGGGCCTGTCAAAACCAGTTAATATAGTAGTCTGTGAATGTGTATACAGAAATCTTGCAAGAGACCTTCACTGAGGCCTTAGCCTTCCTCAACTCACCGCCAGACTGCACCAGCTGCACCTCGGAGTAGACACCTGTGGAGAAGAGACAAGAGTGGGTGGAAATAACTATTGACTGTCCCTGGTCCATCCTCAAACCAGATAGTGTAAAGCCTCTTACCTGTAGCCAATACCACCAGGAAGAGGGCTCTCTAGCTCCAGTCCATGGTGAGGGGCTGTGTAGTCAGGACTTATGTAGGGCAAGGTATGGCTATCGGTGATGCTCTGAGAGCACAGGCAGATGAACATTTAACCTAGTCTACCTCTTCTCATTTGCATATGCATGAAGCAGAGTATTTCATAGCTGAAGACTGTACCCCATCTGAGAGAAGATAGAGGACACAGGGATATGCTTGTGGGGAATCAGAGAGTCTAAATCCTAATCTGTGCTGAAGAATATGTGTTCCTTCTTAAGTCCCTGAGCTCTGTGCACACATAGCTCCTCCCACTGAGGAACACACCCCCATAGTACAAGATCCTAATTGAGAACCCAGATTTAAGTGATACAGAGACTATCTGGAATTGTTCTTGGCTTTAATGTCTGAATGTCTTATTCCTGGGTCAGTGCATCTACAAAATCCTCCACCTAGTGATTTAGTAAATCCATCACTGTCCATAGCTCCTTAACCTTCATGTATAAAAATGCCTTAGAAATAAACCCATTGATTGTGGTTCTCTTGTCTTATAAAGTTTGGTAAAGACTCTGATAGAATAGGATATTTAAAGTTGCCTCTTGCCTTGGCTGGTGTAGCTCAGTGGATTGAGCACAGGCTGTGAACCAGAGGGTCACTAGTTTGATTCCCAGTGAAGGCACATGACTGGGTTGCAGGCTGGTCCCCAGTAGGGACCATGTGAGAAGCAACCACACATTGATGTTTATTTCCCTCTCTTTCTCCCTCCCTTCCCCTCTCTCTAAAAATTAATAAAATCCTTTAAAAAAATAAAGTTGCCTCTTGTCCAGCTTTTATTTTTGATTTTTTATGAACAGCAAGACCCAGGCCCCCAGATGAAATGACTCCTCAGATACTTCTACCTTTGCTCCTGTGACAACAGTCCTGAATTTGTTAGCCCTGTTTTCCTTCAGCCACCCACCACCCTCCCTGAACAGGAAGGTCCCACCTGGGCTCATAGGACATGGACATCTCAGTGTTTCTAATGCACACAAAAAAAGACAGATCAAATATGTCAAAGTGGTTTGGGAAGATTCATCATGGAGATTTCTCTCTGAATGATGCTCCATGGTTGGGTAGACAAGTTGAAATTGATAGCCACCAAATTGACATATTAAATGAGAATAATCCATGTCCTACCACATAGGTGGTAATGTTATTGGTGAAAATGAAAAAAAAGGCTTATGGCCAACCCACTGAGTTGAAAATTAACTCATTCTCTTTACTCAGCAATAAAAGTAAAAATTCTTTTCATCAGTGGTGACTTGGATGGATGAACAGAGTATTATGCTGACTGAAATAAATGTGACAGGCATGTAGAAATACAACATGATCCCACTTACATGTGGAACCTAAAGAACAAAATAAATAAAGATGCAGAATAGAAACAGACACATAGACCCTGAGAAGAGATTAGGGATTTCTGGGGGGAGAGGAAATTTGGGAGCCTGGGTGAAAAATGTAAAGGGTTTAAGAAATAAAAATCAGCAGTTACAGATTAAACACAGGGATGTAAAGTACTCCACAAATATATTGTGAATATTATGTGTGTTGCCAGGTGGGTATGGGATCTATAGGGCTATCACATCACAAATTGTATAAATGTCTGACCACTTTGCTGTAGACTAAAAGTGTTACAGAACAGGTACGTGGGGAGAACAATATACTATTACTAAATGGACCCCTCTCCTGCTTCTGGGATGGCCCCCACCCTGTAGTAGGCTTGCCTTTCTAGCCACCAGGGAATGAAGTCTCTAAATGCCAGAGATTGGTGAAAAGGGAAAGGGTTATTTATTCAAAAAGTTATACAGACTTAGAGTAATGACTGAATGTTTTCATTAAAATACTAAAGTCCTTTAGAATAACCACAGATGCACACAGTCCTTTCTTCTCCCTCTTCTCAGGCTGGGGTACCATATTGCAGGAAAAGAAGTAGAAGTCCCTGGCTCAGGTAAACCCTCCATTCCCAGCACCATCAGCTGTGTTGCCGCTGTGATATCCAGTCAATCCAAAACCATGTGACACCTTCTCATGGCCCACCAACAAGAGTCCTCTCACCCCTTTACTTCCCAGCAAGGTCTCCCCTGCTTCCTAAGCCATGTGGCAAAAGGAAGTACCCCAAAACTGCATGGTCCCTACTATATATGGCTACCACACCTGGATTTAAATCCCCATGCCAATCCTCCTCTGTAGCCCCATTTCCAATTCCTCTAACATTCAGTTACATGTGCCAACATTCCCATATTTTCCCAGCTTTTCTGGGCTGCCATAGGAAGTCCAGGCAGGCATCACCCCATGGAATGGAGCCTATCAGTTCCAAGCTCTCACCCAGGTGCTATAACCAGAGGGAGTTGCCTCATGGGTTGAATTCCCTCCCATCTCCCAGGCTCAAAGTAAGGCCACAACTATTTAACATATCCATGAAACCATTTAAAAGTTATAGATATGGTAAATGACCATGCCTGAAGTTAGTTGCAAAACTGTTGCTATGCAGAACAACTCTCAATGGCCCTGCTCCATGTGTCCCATCCAGAGTTCAGATTTGTGAAGGCAAGGGCATCCTATATTGTTTAAATGTTTCCTGGACATCCTGAGTTCAGGACCCCATCATAAATCCCTCTTTGGGGAGCCTCTGGCTGCACCCTGTTACAGAAGATCATATAAAATAATATAAAATGTCAACAGAAACCAAAAGGGAAAAAAAGAAAATTATCTGAAATTCCAGGGAGACTAAGACAAGAGTTTGGATCACAGTGTGACAGGAAGGAGAAGTGACTGAATTCACAACTCTGCTAACACGTGCCATCTTTATTGGGAAAATTCAGAAAGCCTCTCAGTTTACTACAGACTCCCATTGAGAACCACACCCTAGTATTATTTGCTGGTGGATCATAATTCAGTAAACACACTGGGAACTGCTAACCAGGATTTAGTATAATAATCTGACTTGATGAAGGGCTTTTCCTGTTCCTCCCAGACATTTCAGCTCTGTGCATGATAAACACTCCATGTCCCCTTGGTGTGTGTGTTAGTGAAACAGTGTGCAGCCTAGAGGGGGGCCCCAAATAGGGATTTGGAATGGGGCTCAGAACTCAGGGTGTCCAGGAAATATCAGAAAGACATATAAGATGTCCTCACCCCTTCCCTCTTCAGATATGGGTTGGGGGAAGGGACACATGGAGCAGGGCCATTGAGAGCTGTTTTGTATAGCAACAGCTTTGCAGCTAACCTCTGGCATGGTCATTTAACATATCTATAACCTTTAACTGGTTTCATAGATATGTTGAATAGCTGTGGCCATGCTTTGAGCCAGGGAGAAGGGAGTGACTTCCACCCAAGATGTAACTGGGAGGCAACTCCCCCTGGTTACAGCACCGGCATGAGAGCTTGGAGATGATTGGCTCCACACCATGGGGCCACACCTGCCCAGATTCACTATGGCAGCCCAGTAAAGCTGGAAGGATATGACAGTGCTGGCAAGTGTAGGCAAATGTGGGAAGAGTCGGAAATGGGGCTGCAGAGGAGGATTGGAGTGGGGATTTAAACCCAGACTTGGCAGCCATTGAGAAGAGAACCATGTAACTGTGGCAATAGAAAGGAGAGCCACACAGCTTTGCCAGAATTTGGACCCCTGCAGCTTTAGCAGGGGGAACCACCATGCAACTTTGGCAGAGAATCACCACTCGGCTTTGGAAGAGTGGCAACCCCCACTCCCCGCAGCTTTGTGGAGAGATTCACATGGTTTTGCCAGACTGCAGACCCCTGAAGCTTTGGTAGAAGGGGACCATGAAGCTTCAGGGTGCTCCCTTTGATTGCATGGCTTGGGAAGCAGGAGAGACTTTGCCTGGACAAAGGGTGAAATAACTCTTGCCAGCAGCCTGAAACCCAGCTTTGGATTAATTGGAGATCCTGCTTGGACAGCAACACATCTGATGGTGCCAACAGCCTGAAACACAGACATTTGCTTCCTTTCCGGAGTTACAGTACCCTGAATTAGGGCAGGGGGAGAAGGAAGCACTGTGGGTGTCTATGGGTATCCAAAAGGACTTTGATATTTTAATGAAGACATTAGGTCACTACTTTAAGTCTATAGAGCATTAAATAAACATTTCCTTTCCTTTTCATAAATCTCTGGCATTGAGACATGTCTCTCCTGTAAGGTGGCAGACAATTGAACCTAGTGGTGGGAAAATTGTATATGGTGCCCCCTCCACTTGGCCCTGTGTGTAGGTGTGTTCTGTGACATTAGGTCAGAGAAACTCAAGAAACCAGACACATGCAAGCTAAGGAACAGGGTTTATTAGTGGGAATAAGAGGAAAAGTGGAACCAACCTAGGCAGGTTGGAACTTGCAGGGGAAAGTGAAGAAAGTGGAACCAACCAAGGGAGGTTAAGACTCATGGGGAAAGTGAGGCCAACCAAGGGAAGTTAAGACTTGCTTGGTTGTTCTTAGGGCAGGGTTTTTAAGCACAAAATCTTGTGAAGGGTAACTGGTTGGGATATCAGAGTCTGGCTAGAACTGGTTACTGGGTGCCATTTCTGCTGACCATTGTTCTTGATACATCTTGACAGGTTCAAGTTAAAGCTTCATCCCATTATGCCGGATAGGCTGACCCCAGACCCTAATCTTAGCTGGGCATCTGTTTGTCCTGGGTAGTGAGGGCAGGCAGTTTCCCAGGCAGGCAATTTCCCATGATAGTTTCACACCATACAGTTTTCCCATTTGGTGATTTTTCATTCTTCCTAGGCCTACCTAGGCCTGTCATTGTGTTTGTTGTCACTTTGGACAACCACGCCAAGCTATCATGGGTCCCTCTGCCTCTGTGTGATGTCACCTACACTTGGTGCTGTGAGCATGATTCCATGTCAATCACCAACATCACTTGGGGTCTCTGTTCTCTGAAATTGGGTACATACACCTCTGGTACCCACTGCTGTGCATGCCCATGTCCTGCTTCTGGCTGGCATAGACACTGAGCTGTGTGGGGCTGGACTGACTGTTGGGTCCATCAGAGCCTCTGGTTGGACTCAGATGACGTGGGTCAGAAGGTTTGATGATTCATTGGAACTGGGCACAACAGTGCCTGAAGGAACTTTGCCTTGTCCACATGAGAATAGTTTCTTCCTTTAAAACAGAGTTTTCTTACTCAGAAATTTCATAGGTGAGGGCATAATTAGGAATCCAGGGAATTCCCTAAAGGAAACAGTTACAGGAAGAGGAAATCACACAGAAAACGCAAATATCCAAATGCACCTGCTGCTTTGATGATCCTTGTGTTCAGGGATGCTGAGTGCCGCCCCCCCAGTGGTCACAGCCTTGGTTATGTCCAAGAGGCCCTATCTGGTAACAGTGAGTATCTAGACCTCTACACTTTCCACTGGCCAGCGCTGGTCCCCTGACCCTAATCCAGAGGAGAGTGGGGCATGCTCAATGATGTTGTAAGACCCCTTTGCTCTAATGAGGGCATGAATGGGTGTTTGTATCTAGTGTTGCCTACTCTCCAGGGCTAAATACACCTATGGATTCAGTCAACAGTATAATGAAGAAGCTTGTGCATCACCTGTGATGTGATCCTGGATCACCTGAGGTGAATCAGGTTCACCTACAACTGTTACAGACACCTGCCGTAAAAGTCTTTGTTGGACCCAGGACCACTATCCTGGATCCACACAGTCCCTGTTCTGTCCTCTCTGTTACCAGCAGCACTTCCTCTCTTCCCCACAGCTGCAGAGGCTAAACTTGCTGGGGACCCTAGATCCACTTCCCCATGGTGCAGCTACAGAGCCCAGAACATGCCCACCTAACTCCAGGATGGAAGTCCACATGGGAGACACAATCCAAAAACCCAACTCTGTGTGTATTTCTGGCACGTTCACAACCCCTAACCAAACTGAAGGAGATCACAGAAGAATCAGGGCCACTTGGCACTCCAATCTCCCCAACCCCTCCCAGGCTCCAAAGAGATAAATAATCCCCTCCCTCTTGTGTGGTCTAACCAGGACAATGGGACCAAATATCTGACCCATGCCATACCTGTTTGGTTTGAAAGTGCAGGACTAGGACAAGGCAGACCTAGGAATTCAGCAGGTGGGGGTGGAGAGCTGCCAAAGAACCCAAGGTGGGCAACACTCGTATTCTTTTTCAAGCAATGCACTCAATATTCCCAGTCATTCTCTGCCACAGTCTTTCAGTAGAGTAAAGTGCCCAGAAAGTCACTGCTGGTTGAACCAGGCAGACCCTTCCGCTAGTCTGGAACTTCTGTGAGACCCCTCCAGCAGTCATAGATCCTGGTGTTGTAACAATGGGGGCACTCCACCCCTGGGGTGCTGCATTCTGAGTTGCTCAGGTGAACAGAATCAACACATATTCCCATCACCAGGTACTACATAGACTCCCATTTCCATCTCTGTTGCTGTGGATTGGGGACCCCTACATGGACTGAAGCCCCACAATCCCAAGCAGAGTGAGATCCATGCCTCAGTGGCCCTAGGTCTTCCCAGTTTCTGTACTAGTGGGAGGGAGCTCACCATTCCTTGTCTCCTCCCACCTCCTCTGCTCCTGTTTTTGTATTTTCAGGCCAGCTACACTTCAACTGGTTTTACAAGCTGATTGCTCTGGTCAGAGCATGTGGATGGAGATTCAAGCTTCCTTATCAGCTAATGTTTCTCTAACATGTAATTCCATCTTTTAACAAAGGTGGACTTTGTGTTTATTTGCATTCTGCATCTTGGAGGGAGAGAGGTCCATGATACAGTGACATCCTTTGGGTGATGCTTTTGTCCTATGTAACTGACCTTGCCATGTTGTATGTTTAGGAAACAGAATTCAGCATCTGTTTGTCTGCACCACCAACAGGGGTGGGGTCTTCTAAGGAGAAAAATGAAACCAAGATGGGGCTTTGAGCCTGTGGAAGACCAGAGAAACTCCCAGAGCCTGGCAGGAAACACCATTCCCTCATGTTTGCCTGTCCTGCAGATGTGGGACCCAGTTGACACTCATCTAGGTTCTTGTACAAGAGGCTTCTGGGATGTCTCTGTGCCATCCATGCACAGTAGCATGTGGCTGTGTCTGCAGGGCCCATTCTGGTCATTGTGAGAACCACCTGATTTTTGCAGGTATACTTGGAGATTATGGGCCTGAAATTCAGTGATTGATTATAGTACTTATCTTCATCCCACCAAGCATCTATGAGCCACCCCAGTGTGTTCCCAGAGGGCTGGCAGATCCACCTGAAACCTGCACCAGTAGTTCTCAATGATAAGCCAGAGAAGGAGCAGGTGAGCATGAGGATCTGAGAGATTCTCATCAGCCCAGGGCCAGGCTTGTGCATGGTGACCTCAGACAGAACCTCTGCAGAGAAAGGTCAAGAGAAAATAAAGCCACTTGAAGATGAAGACAGGTCTATTTTCATCCTTGAGAGTGTCTCTGACAGGAGCACTAAAGGAAAGGATGGTCAGAAGCAAGAGAGTGGACCACAGTGTGTCCATGGGCTGTACAAGTGTCAAAACCCTGGGCCTGTGCCCAGATTTTCAACCTGGCAAGGGTGGTGCTAGGTGAGATTTGTATTTGTTCCCATGTTCTTGACCTCTGTGAGTACTGAGGACTCTGAAGCAGGGAAGCGAGTCTGTGCTGGAGGATCAGTGAGACTTGAGCTGTGGGTCTCTTGTTTACTCTTCCTGGGGACAGCACCAATCAGAACCAGGACCCGCAGGGCACAAAGTCCTCAGAAGGACCCTGAACTGTGGATGAGGCAAGGTAGTGAGGCCCCATCCAGCAGAGAGCATCCTGTTCTGTGTGCTCATCCATGGCCTCTTTCCCTGTGGTTCCTGTCCTAGAGGGGTGGGCCTAGAGGACTAGAAAGACACAGGTGTGAGCCTGGGCAAGAGCAGCAGCCCATTTGTCTTCTCCCTTAACACTCCTGAGACTGAGACGGTGAGTGCAGGATTGTAAAGGTGAGCAAAGGTCATCTGTGCTCACTGTGTAAGCAAGTGTGAGTTCACAACAGTGTCAGCCCTGCATGTGAGTCCCACTGTAACACCCAGGGACACAGGGTCTTTTCATGCTGCCCAGGCAGCCCTGGAGACACAGCAACCTCCTTTCACCCAGGACAGGCTCTGGGCAGCTTCAGGGGACACACACAACTGACAGCACTGGTGATGATCCCCTTTCCTGCACTCCCTGTGACCTCCTGATCTACATGGATCCCAATTCTACATGATGAAATGTGTAGAAACTGGGCATTTTGAGATCAGTGCAGCTCTGTATATGCAGCTCCATGTGGCCATCCTGAGCTCCATGATTTATGGGAGTTAGTCCCTTTGCACTTTTTGCATTAAATATGATGATTCCCTAGCTGGCAGTGGTGTTGTGAAACCAAAGTTGTGCTATGTTTGCAATTGTGGTTCACATGACACTTCTTGTGGTGAGTTTGGGTGGGAAATGTAACTGAGTGGCAGTATGATTACACTACTGCACATCCCAGTGCTCTCAGGGTCAGAGGGGAGATTGGAGGAGGTCTGTGAATGGGCTGAGAATGACCCACCATCCATGTGTGCACCTCGCTGTTCTTTCCCAGAGCAGCCCAGTGACAAAATCCCTGTGTCCTGGGCTCAACTCATGTTTCTGAATCTTGGAATGAGTAAGGTGGACCTACATTTGGTTACACACTCACTTTATATAAGGAGGGGAGTGTGCTTTGCAACCCCCACATGTGCATACACACATATCCATGGACTCATGCACACTTCATTCAGATGTGCATTTTTGTTCATGTTGTGCAAGGAATGTAGTAGAGTTGTGTGCAACAGTGCAAAAATAAATCTACATACATTGGGTACCACTCTGTGTGGTTTTAGAGATTGTAGGCCCACGACAGCAAGCTCTGAAATGGGCTAGTAAGTCTCCCTGGAAAACAAGGTCATAAAGCAGGTGGCAGGCATGACTGGATTCTAACACTGAGGGTCCCTTGGGAATCAGGCCAGAAATGTACATTTTTGTTCTTTGAAGCCAGCTCTGCTCAGTGATAAGCCCTCATAGTATACCCTAAGTGTTTGAGTTCAAGGCATAAGGAGTGAAGCTCCCTACTTTATGATATATGCCTTTACAGCCATCTGGCATCTGCATGTCTCACTGACTCCAACCTGAAAAGAATTCTGTGTTACTTTAATTGTTATCTATAGATAGTGTTAGTTTTTAATGTCTACAGCCTGTTGCACATTGATGGATAAGCTATACATGTGTGCCGTACCCCCTTGCATTTCCCGATCCTAATAAAATCTGTGTAGGAGAAGAGCTTGGGGCAATCTTCACTAGAGGGAATTGCCACCCCCTTTCCATTTGGAGCAACAAGATTGAAGCTGGGATGACTCTTTATTTCCATCAACAGTGGCCTCCCAGGAACCTAGCTAGCTGAGGTTCCCCTCATCCATACACTAATAAACTCTTCTGCAAAAGAAAAACTTCATCTATTGAAATGAAATGGAAGTCCAATGTAAATTCATGTAATTTGTGAACAGTGGTCATTTTAACTCTTCATTATGATTTAAATGAATTGCATTTAATTTTCTGTCTAAGTGCTCCTTCTAGATGTCCTGTATCATATCAAATGCAAGCAGTGAGAATGGGTGTCATTGTTTTACTTCTGATCTTAGAGAAACTGCTTCATTTTTTTCAACACTGAGAATGATGTTATCTGTGGGATTTTATACATGGATTTTGTTATATGTGGCATTTTCCTTCTATTATTTGCATGTTGAGAGTTTTCCTTCTCAGGAAAGTGTGTTAGATTTTGTCAATTTTTCATCCATTTATTGAACATTTGATGTGGAAATGGCAGTATCACCAAAACTGGTGTCAGGTTCACTGGATATGCATGTGCAGAGAACAAAACAAAACACTGTCATGTTCCATACAGAAAAAAATAAGTCAACGTGGATTAAAGATCTGACTATAAGACCTAAATGTACAAAACCCTGAGAACAAAGCATTGCAAAAAATATAATTGAACTACATTCTTCAATAATTTATTCAATATGACATAAAAACACAGTAAACAAGAAGAAACAGATAAATTTGGTTCCACTAAACTGAACCTCACATGTGCGTGAAAAGAGTATCATCAATAAAGTGAAAGACAAGCTATGCATGGGGAAATATTTTCAAGTCATATATCTGGTAATACATTAACATCCAGAGTATAAAAAGAACTACAACTCAACATCAAATATCCAAATGAGAAAAGAAAGCATTTTGAACATAAGAGATTAGAAGGGATGGTAAGAACATGCAGTCAGTGGAACACTCTTCACTATTAGTGGGGATGTAAGTTAGTGCAGGTACCAAGGAAGAACAGTATGGGTGTTCCTCAAAAAATTAAAAACAGAACTGCCTCATTACCCAGAAATTCCACCTCCAAGTAGGTATCCAAAGAGAACAATGTAACTATAAAAGACTTATCTGTCATTCCATGTTGATTTTCACATTATATACAGCAGTCAAGACATGGACAGAGAAAGTATACATAATGGAATATTATTTGCCACAACAATAAGAAAATCTGCCCCAACTTTGCATGGCTCAGTGGATTGAGTGACAGCTTGTGAATCCAAGGGTTGCCACTTTGACTGCAGGTCAGGGCACATGCCTGGGGTGCTGGTCAGGTCCCCAGTAATGAGCACACAAGAGGCAACCACACATTGGTGTTTCTATCCTTCCCTTTCTCCCTTCATTACCCTCTCTCTAAACATAAATAAATAAAATCATTTAAAAAATGAAAACCCTACATTACTGACAATAGTAAATGGACACTGAGGGCATAATAGTAGTCAAAGTAAGTGAGACACAGAAGGAAAAAGGACTGTCTGATTTCACTTGTATGTGGATTAAAAAATATTAAGAAGACCATATTTGTGGTGAGCAGAAAATGAGTTGAGCAAGAGGAGGATCAGATGTTGATGATCTGAGGGTATAAACGTCCAGCTGCAGGATAAGGAAGTCCTTGGGACTTAATTGATGGCATGATGAGTAGATTTAAAACTGCTCTATGGTATGTGTGGAAGTTACTAATGAAAGTAGGCCCTAACAGTTCTCTGTACAAGGAAACCCACATTTACTTTCTTCCTTTTTATTATTTTATTCTCATTTCTTCCTTTTTATTTATTTGTGTCTACATGAAATGATGGGAGTTAATCATCAGATATGTAAGGGCAGTCATTACATTGTCCACCTTATCCTTATGCAGTGTGGAGTGAACATATTTGACCACTCCCTCTCTCACAGAGGTGGAAACACACAGCCGTCAGGATTCTGAGAGGGGTGTGTTTCTCTGGGCTTTGTGTCTCCAAGGCTCACGCATGTTCTTGCTTCTTTTCACGTTTTCTTCTTTAAAGGGGGGGTGGCATTTTGTGGAATGGATGTAGTAGATGTTGCTTGTTGAGTGTCTTATACCATCTGTCATTTTCGCAGGAACTCAGTTACTGTAAACAGGTGTTTTGCTGCTTTTCTGATCAGAAAGGGCACAGGAAAGGTGGACAACAAAGTTGTATGAATGATGTTAACACATGATCACAGGAAATGAACAGAAAACACCTGTGACCAGAGGCTGTGCTGTTATGACAAATGATAATGTTTTCCATAGCATGCTTGTGGTCCCCTGTCATGGTCTCCCACCCATCCTAGAAGCAGCAGGACAAGGGGAAACGGGAGATGGAGACACAGCCTGTGTGATGGGGGCTGGGCTGAGGCAGCTCTGGGTCTGACCGGTACCAGGTCCACCTCCAGGTCACACCTGAGCCTGGAGACCTCAGCCTGGACTTCCTGGGACAGGGACATATACACTGCCTCTGCACTGTGACTCTGAGGAAATAACAGATCCTGAGAGAATGAAGTTCAGGGGAATTCAAGGAGCAAGGGCAATGTGAGGGTTGCAGAGGAGTCTCAAGGTTAGTTCCAGTCCAAGGGCAGCAGGGCTGAGATACAGGAGGAGCCCATGTACCATGGGAGCTGGAGTCAGAACAAAGCTCTTGTGGACACCCCAGTTCCAAGGCCCTCAGACAGAAGGGTCACATTGCTCTCCTGAAAGCCTTTGACAATTGTGCGGGGCCCCCACTTTAGGGAGGGCAACCTGCCTCACCCAGTCCAATAGTTTCAAACACAATCAGGGAATCCCCCAGATAATGTTTAAACAAATATGGTGACACTCACTCCCAGTGAAGTGAACCCCTAAATTAACTGTTAAATGACCCAGGTATCCCACAATCTCAACAGATTCAGATGACCTTCCCCACACACCATCCTCCATAGCGTCTTCATTATCTTCCACTAGGAGATTCATCTGCTGAATGAGGACTCAGGGGAAATGGCTGATGAAGATCACAGGAGACCTTATAGTGTTAGTTAATGACAAAGACCACAGCAAAACTCCAGCATAGTCCCTGGGTTCACACTTCACATCTCACGGAGCAAATGTGAACTGCACTCCTATGAGAATGGATCCAGTGCAGGACGTCTCACTCAGGCCTCTTGGACCCTCCAGAAGCTGCAGTCCATGGAAGCAGGCAGCTCCTCTGGTGAAGTGAGAAAAATCACAGACAGTGGAAAGTGACAGTTAAGATGTCTCATCCAGACTCTTGTCTAACCCCTGGCCTGCTCTTACCTGCTTGCTCATAGTCTCGGATGCTGTGCACTCCAGTTCATGACAACCGCCCTTTCCCTTATTATTGCTGTTGCTGGGTGGACTCAGGAGTCTTACCTCAGGTTCTGAGTGATGGAAATGAAAGCCTCAACTTCCCCATCCACATCTGCCCTCATATGGACGTGGTGAGTTAAAAAAGCCTGAGTGATCACACCTTTGTTCTTGGTGGGAGAGTCAATCCACCCATGTCCCTACCCAACATGAGATCCTTCACCCTCTGACCACAAAAGCCCTGAGGCAAGCTCTTGGTCTGCCTCCTTGAAGCCACTTTCCCCCTGCTGGAGAGACCTTCCTGGCCCTCCTGAGACCTCAGTCAAGTCAGAACCGAACTTCATCGGATCCTTCAGAGTGTGGGCATCATCAGACCGCACATCTGAAGCTAATTTGGGAGGAAACCACCCAGGGTTTACACAGGGACTGCAGCCAACCTTGCTGCATGCATGGTGCTGGGACAATGACCACCCCCATCACTAGGCCTTTCTTCTCTGTCAGTACTGACCACTGCTCTGCTAGCTGGTGGCAGGTGAGCCCTGGGAGCTTCCATTTGCTGCTGAGTTGTCTGGTCTGTTGGTGTCCTGATCCAGATTCTGGAGAAGACATAGAAGTTAATGTCAGATGAAGGGGAAAGCCAGACTATAGAGTAACCCAGGGCATAGCCTCCACCTTCACCTCCACCTCTCATGGATGCTTTCATATCTGGGTTCTGAGTGCCCCCTTGTGTCCTGAGTGCCCCATGCAGCACAGCCCTCCTGCCTCCCAGGAGGAGGTTTGTGTCTGAGATCACACTGACTTCCCCTCACTGTGTCTCTTGCACAGTAATACACAGCTGTGTCCTCTGTGGTCATGGAATTCAACTGCAGGGAGAACTGGTTCCTGGATGTGTCAGCAGTGATGGAAATGCGGCCCTGGAAAGCTGGATTGTACCTTGTACTCCCTGTCCAGTACCCCATCCACTCCAGTCACTTTCCTGGAGATTGGAGGATCCAGTTCCAGTAGTTACTGCTGGTGACTGAGCCGCCAGACACAGTGCAGGTGAGGGAAAGGGTCTGTGATGGCTTCACCAGTCCTGGGCCCGACTCCTGCAGCTGCAATTGGCACAGGGCACCTGGGGACAAAGAACATTAGTCACTGTCAGTCATGTAGAGTTACCACAATCCCAGAGTCTCATATTTGACATCTGAGACTCTCACCCTGTGGGGCTGTCATGAGGCACAAGAGGAGACCCAGCAGTCTCATCTTCTCTAGAGCACAGCTCTGCCTTCCCCAGAGACCCCAGCACCGTGTGAGGAGAGAATTTTGAGTCCCCACAGCCCTGGGAAGGTTTTACCCTGGAGCTGGAGAGAAATTTTCATGTGGGGGACTCTGTTCACATAAGTGGGGAGGCATTGAGTCAGGTTCCCTCTGGGCATCTCATCTCCTGACCACATGCCCTGTGTGACCTGGGACATGTAGGTTGTGAGTCTCACTGCAAACAGGTGAAAGGCTGGCCTCACACTTCTGTGTGCAAAAGGATATTTGGAATCTTATCTTTTTTCTTGTAGGTATTATAAGGGCTTAGCTTTTCATCCAAGGTCTTAAACACAAAACATGAAAGTATCCTCAATTGGGAAGAGTGTATAATCACAATTTCATACTTAGTAGTATGTTGCTTTCAAGTTAGTTATAAATAAGATTCCAACATAAAGGACAGTTTCTTCAAAGACCCCATTATGTGTAACTCAAACACCTGTGACCACTTTTATATGAGTAACTATAGAGGCTGGGTGGGGCCCCTTGAACCTTGCTGTGTGAGTCTTGCATTTGTGTCCAAGACTCTGTGCTAAGTCTCCCATAAGACACTGAAGCCCACAGCAGAGAACACTCACAAATGACATCAGACAGAAGCACACACTTTATGCAGTATAGGAAAACAAAGCAGCAGTACACCTCTCTGTGATGCAGTGTTGTCCAATTACTGAACAGATGATGTGAGAGTATCAAGGCTAATCTATGTTCTCAGATTCTGGCACTAAGGGTCCATTGTGTTCAGAGGCAGCAGAGTGGAGAGGGCCACATCCATAATTTTCTCAGAGGGAAGGTCACTGTGCCCCCCGCAAGGAACCCTCTCCATCCCCAGCCTCCCTGGGAGGGCTGGGCCCTGTGACCTGAGGGTCCTGGGCTTCTGCTCTACATGAAAGTTCATGTGTATTCAGGACACAATATTTTTAGACATAGCACTTGAAAATAGTCTTTGCACTCTGTGCTTGTCTTTTCATTTCTTTAACAGTACTTGTGTGGGACAAATTATTTTGATTTTAGCTACATAATTTAAAGACTTTACTTTCTGGTTTTAGATGGAGGGGAAGGGAGGAAGAAGAGGAGAGAAAAGTTAATGTGTAGTTGCCTCTGGGGACCTGACCTGCAACCCAGGCATGTACCCTGGTGGGAATCAAACTGGCAATACTTTGGTTTGCAGGCTAGCACTCAATCCACTGAGCCACACCAGTCAGGGCTAATTTGAGCTACATTTAATTCATCAATATCTTATCTCAGTGTTTCTCTCCACATTCACTAGATAGCTCACTCACCACAATCATATTCTGTATTTCCCTGACATTTTTATGAAGAACGTGGTTTCCCTGTGATTCTGGAGAGAAATACCAATGCTGATTCACAGACAATGGGAGTCATATGCAGAGAAGCAGCTCCCTGTCTGATAGGTGCCCCACCGAGACCAGGCAGGTTTTTCCCAGAGTGAGGTCCCACAGGGCCCCTAGCTCTGTGATCATAACAGTAAATGTCTGACAGGAAAAGCTGGTCACCATTATCCCACTTTCAGGTGTCTTTCAAGTTGCTGTTTAAAAAGATAAACATTTTCTGCAGAAGTCATTTTAAATCTGAAGCATCCCATTGAGAATTTCTGCCATCGGCACATTCTGCATCCATAGTCTCCTCTGCCCTGATGAACACATGCAGCTTTGTGGGCAACAAAAAGAGACCAGGCATCTGACAGTGGTCCCATGAGATCCTGGTGGGGCTCAAGTATCCCTCTCAGCTGAGACATCATCGCTGCTGCAATATGGTAGTTCCTCACATTGCTCACAGGTGTGTGCATTAGTGGTGGTCATGTAAAACAATCTACTGCACTTCAGGTCATGTTAACAGCACAGCCTGTGCAGTCACAGTGGTGGCTGATTCCTCCAGGTGTGGGGAATGACACTGGGATGTTCACACAGGATTGAATTGCCCAACTCTGCATTTCTCAGACCCTATTCAGTCCCTGACTGCACAGCCTTGCTGTAAATATAACCCCATATAAAGCACAGTCGTTCATGAATACCCATTTATTTTGCTTTACATAATTATAATGTTCCCTGTATCTGAGCCTCTGCTTCTAAATTATTGGGAGGCTCAGAGATTCTGATTATTGATTTTGAAAGTTTTATAATTCTGGCAGTTGTATTCATGATGTGTAGTAAATCTTTGTTGTATCTTCTTTTTCAACTACTTGTAAAATACACATATTTATTACATTCTTACATTTTGTGCTTTTCAGTGAATTTTTAATGAATTTCTCAAATCTGAAACTAATTGAAATTTTTGGTGGAAAGTAGTTTATTGACTTTCTCCATCTGTGCTTTCTGGGTTAGTCCTAGTTCACACTGTCCTCCTCCAAGGTCACACGTAGCCTGTTCTTTTGACCTGTGTCCATATCTCCAGCAATGGTCCTCAGTCTTGTTCATTATGGGTGTTGACTTTTCTCTTAAAACTTGTACAAAGTCCTCAATTTTATCAGAAAATATAAAATGTGTGATAAGCTGGATTTCTGGAAATTCTTCAAAAGGACTTCAGACAGAATCTGCATCTTCCTTGGGTCATCACTGTAAATACAGGCTCATGAACCCCCATCTGATGGTCCGATCCTTGCCATTCTCTGTTACCAATGGAAACACAAACCAGATCACAGAACCTAAGGAGTCAGAGATGCTGTGGACCAGGGTCTAAGGTTGAGCACATCTTCTGGGTCTGTGCTTCACACTCACCCTCCACCATCCCATCATCTACAGACATCCCCAGTGTTAGGCCAGAATGTCCACCAGTCGAGTCTCCAAAAAGTGGAAGACAGCACAGCTCACCCCATGATGAGGGTGATCTGGTTCTCACGTCCTGGCTCAGGAGGAGCCCCTAGTCAATGCCACCACTGTGAATTAGAGCAGCACCCTGGTTATAAAATAACCAGAGAGAGCCCAGTGTTGATGAAATGTGATTTATGTGAGCAGAATAGGCACAGATCATGTTCACTGTATAACATCTGGATGACTCTGGAACATGGGAATAAGGAGAAAATATTTCAGTTCAATATGGATGATTTCTGCCCAATTTAGTTTTCTTTTTTTAAAATATTTTATTTATTTGTTTTTAGTTTGCAGCCCGACCTCCAATCCAAATAGCAATACCAGTCAGGGTTTATTTATTTATTTTTAGAGAGAGAGGGAAGGAGGGAAAAAGAGAAGGAGAAGAACATCAAATAGTTGTCTCTCACATGTCTCCCACCAGGGACCAGGACAGCAACCTAGTCATGTGCTCTCACTGGGAATTGATCCAGTGACAATTTGGTTCACAGGCTAGCACTCAATCCACTGTTCAATACCAGCCAGGGTCCAATTTTATATTTCTAACCTATAAATAACAGTGGTTTGTTTTACTTTTATTCTAAAACAAAAATGTTATTAAGTAATCTTCTTTGGACTCTTGCATATCCCTTCAATGGTACCAGACGGAGTGAAGGCAAATCTACCCCATTGAGATCATAGGAATTCAGACATAAAGGTTGAAATACTCAGTTCACTGAGCCTAGCTTGCTTATGAAACTTGTTTCTAATACCTGCAGAACCAGGCCCACAGCATCCTGTAGGAAAAGAGAAGGTGAGATGATGTGGGGAGAATTGTATGGTCTTAGCAGCACACTCCCACATGCCTCCTTCCCAACACCAGGGCAGTGGTGAAGTCAGTGCAGTGGAAATGTCCTCAGACACCTTGTGGTGAGTTTGAGCACATGCTCAGGATTCCTGTACACCAGCCCTCATGCCTTTATATCCTCTTGTGCACACAACACATGTTTCAACAGCTCATTTCATTTCCCTTAATATCAGGACTGTGAAAATTGTTTGGAGGACAGTGAGTTCAGCTGATGTGCTGCTTTGTTGCTCATTGTCAGATTTTATGGAAAGAAAAGTGTGTCCCCCACATGAGGAAATGTAAGGCACATGTCGTGTCTGCATTGAATTCCGGTCAAAGCCTTTGAGCAGTGGCATCTGCTACAGGGTCTGTGAAGTGAAAAACAATGCAAGTGGCTGTCCCAGTCCCATCCATGCACAGCCTCCTTGGATCATGGGATGTGTCCTGATACATCCACTATGAGCCGTGTGGGCTGTTCCCTGAGGTCATTGATCCCATGGCCAGTTGCTGTCTCTATGGCTGCCACTTGGCTCCTCCGTGGGTGTGACAGGAATGCATAGACCTTGAGCCCATCACTGTCCTGCACAAGCTCTCCCACGTCCATTCTTCTCAGGACCCCAGGTGGCTACTTCAACAGGGTCACCAGGAAGTCTGCCTGCTGGCTCCTGGCTCCTGGGAGTTTCTTCCAATGGGATTCAACCAGCCTAACACAATGTGTCCCTTATATCCTTAGTGATTTCTGTAGGCTTTGGCCTGATATGGTCACCTCTGTAGTAACTAGGTTTCCACTACCATTGCCTTGACCAATGACCGGGGCACTGGGTAACTACCCATGTGCCCCTCACACCAGAACATGGAGGCTCTTTGTGCCAATAATGGAAAAATGGATGTTATCTAGCCCAGTGAGCTGATTCCCTCTTACCTTTTCCAGCATTATGTTCCAACATTCAGAGTGTGGTGGCCTTCCCCACAAGAGCCTGTCCATCCATCTAAAAATCCACCCGTAACCAAAGAAGCATCCTGGTGGTCATTTGGGAGAAGTTCAAGATCCAGTAGCCATGTGACAACAAGAGCTGACAGAACTGCCTGTTCTCCAGGGTCAGCCATGGAGGAAGAGAGGTTCCTGATCAAGAGCATGAGGAACAGCCCCTGGCACATTTGTCTGGTGGTGTTCTCCAGTGTAATTATTTCCATTTTAATACAGAACGGTTTTGGGCACAGCTGTCCCTAAGGGAGTGTTTGTCTTTGTGGCCCAAGACTTGATGAATATTTTAGGTTCCAAACTACTTTATGTTCTTCAGTCATAG
>CM052546.1:69766357-69788760 GCA_028533065.1 Trachops cirrhosus
CCACTTGGCTTATTTCGCTTAGCATAATGCTTTCCAGCTCCATCCATGCTGTTGCAAAGGGTATGAGCTTCTTCTTTCTTTCTGCTGCATAGTATCCCATTGTGTAAATGTACCATAGTTTTTTGATCCATTCATTTACTGATGGGCACCTAGGTTGTTTCCAGCACTTAGCTATTGTAAATTGTGTTGCTATGAACATTGGGGTGCATAGGTTCTTTTGGATTGGTGTTTCAGGGTTCTTAGGATATAGTCCCAGCAGTGGAATTGCTGGATCAAAGGGCAGGTCCATTTTTAGTTTTCTGAGGAAGTCACATACTATTTTCCACAGTGGTCGTACCAGTCTGCAATCCCACCAACAGTACACTAGGGTCCCTTTTTCTCCACAAGCTCTCCACCACTTGTTGTCTCTTGTTCTGTTTATGATGGCCATGCTGACTGGTGTGAAGTGGTATCTCATTGCAGTTTTAATTTGCATCTCTTTGATAGCTAGTGATATTGAGCATCTTTTCATGTGTTTCTGGATCCTCTACGTGTCCTCCTTGGAGAAATGCCTATTCAAGTCCTTTGCCCATTTTTTAATTGGGTTTCTTGTCTTCTTCAAGTGGAGTCGTGTAAGTTCTTTATATATTTGGAGATTAAACCCTTGTCTGAGGTGTTATTGGCAAGTATGTTTTCCCATACAGTTGGTTCTCTTTTGATTTTAATACTGCTTTCTTTAGCCATGCAGAACCTTTTAATTTTGATGAGATCCCATTTGTTTATTCTTTCCTTTATGTCCATTGTTCTAGGGGACGTGTCAGGGAAAATGTTTCTGTGTGCAATAATGATTTTTCCCTGCCTATGTTCTCCCCTAGAACTTTAATGGTGTCACAGTTTATATTTAAGTCTTTTATCTACCTTGAATTTATTTTTGTTTATGGTGTAAGTTGGTGCTCAAGTTTCATTTTTTTGCATGTAGCTGTCCATTTCTCCCAACGTGATTTGTCGAAGAGGCTATTGTTACTCTATTTTATGTTGCTGCCCCCTTTGTCAAATACTAATTGACCATAGAGATTTGGGTTTATTTCTGGGCTCTCCTTTCATTATAGTGTATTATTACATTTGGGAGCTGCATCAAGCAAATATCCTTCTAACAAATGTTTTCCCTAATATAGTGAATCGAATAAATCTCTATCATTTCAGTTAACAGACATTACAAGCATTCCAGCATTAAGGGAAATTACCATTGGTTATTTTCCAAGAAAAATACGGAGAAAAATCATTTGCAAGATCAAATACTGTGCGCCCTTGGTGCCCCCTGGTGTCCGAAGCACAACCTGCAGCCCAGCCCTCCTGTCTCCACAGGGAATTTTGTGTCTGGGCTCATGCTGACGTCCCCTCACTGTGTGTCTTGCACAGTAACACGTGGCCGTGTCCTCATCTCTCAGGCTGTTCACTTGCACTGAGAACATGCTTTTGCTGTTTGTCTCTGGAGATGGTGAATCAGTACTTCACAGAGTTGACTTAGTATGTGGTGCCACCATTATTACTAATGACTGAGACTCACTCCAGCCCCTTTCCAAGAGCCTGGCAGAGCCAGACCAACTAGTAGCTATTGGAGGTGAATCTAAAGGTCATTCAAGAGTGTCTCGGGTTCTCCCCAGGCTGCACCAAGCCTCCCCCAGACTCCACCAACTCCACCTCATACTGGACACCTGCAAACACAAAGACGTCAGATCAGGAACCTGCCACTGTTACACTTTCTCTCAATCACATCCACTCCCAAAATCAATGTCTCTTGTTCTCCATAAGTTACTTCTTCACATAGCAACAAGGAAAACCCAGCTGAGCCCAAACTCCGTGTTGAGAGGTACTGTCCTGAGCAGGGACTGGGAACACCTGGGAATACTGGGCTGGACTCCTGTTCCAGAGCTGCAGGGTAGGATCTGGACTGTTTTTCATAAGCAGAGGGGCCCTGTTTGCATGTCCTCCTACTACATAGGGAGTATTTGGTTTGGACACTGACATAAAGAACATGGTCCCAGAGTGTGACCTAAGAATGCATGTCTGTAAAGAATTACTTCCCATATCTGAGCCTGCTCGTGCTCCCCACTGACCCACCTAATCCAGGATATGGGTACATGGAATAGGCCAGTAAGCCACCATAAAAAGAGAAGGCTTTAAAGTGAGAGATGCATTTGAAAGTTACCAGTAATGAACACACTATGAGAAATCAATCCTCATGTCCAGAGGGAGAATTAAAAATTCAAGAGTTTCCTCCTCAGGAGTCAAGATGAACTAAAAGAGAGTATGACCCTAGTGAGCGTGGACTTAATTTGGAGGAGGTGGAGCATCTGTGTGGATCATTGGGGGACAGAAGCATAGACTCTACAGAGAAGCATACAGAGCTCTTGGGTAATGCTCCTTCAATGGAGTTTGCTGTTGAGTGTGAAACAGGCTCACTACTTTGTTTTTGCCTTTATTCTCTAGACTCTGTGTTAAAACCAGATTCAAACATTTGTGACAGAATAAACTCTGTCATGACTAGATCAGCTTAGGTGAAGGTGAAGGTGGAGATTGAGGAGTAAAATGACTTACATTATAAAGATTTGATTATGGAAAATCTTAGTACAAATCACTAATACGAAATAACAGATTAAAATAAAATTGCATTATATAAAAAGCATTATTTGTAATCCATTGACTGTGTGATGAATAAATCATTCAAATAACCTCCCATTACTGGAGCTGGTGGGTGTAACTTCATTGAACAGCCCATCCTTGGTGGTGCAGCCCTATGTTCAACATCAGGATGTGTGTCTGTGAGAACACGTGCTGAGGCCATAAATATCTATCAGGAGAGGGTGTGTGCTGGGGCCCCTTTGTTCATCAGTAGTTAATTTCAGAAGAACCATTTTTTTCTCTTACAGTCCCCATTCCTGTCTGCATGAGAGCCATAGAAATGCTGTCACCAAAGCCACACATGATGGGGGCCACTGAACTGGAACCAGATGCAATGAATACAGAACTATGAAAAGGAGAAAAGGGGCTGCATGCATGGGATGAATAAACATGGTGGAGAATTAACCTCATCTCAGCTGATACACATTCAGGATTGTGATTTCATTATTCTGTGGTTTCACTCATTGTTTCCTCAGTTCAATTTGTCTCCTTCCTGAATCAGGCACATAATATTTGGAGTCACTCAGATAAAAAAAGCACTAGATTGAAAATTTAACCACGTTCCAGGTGAGGTCCACACCCCTGCGTAGTGCATCTAGGACAGACGGGTAAATTGCAAGTTTGGGCTCACAATCGTTTCCTCTCTCCATCAGAGGAAATTTAGTACAAAGCTTCAATTTATTAGACTTTCTCATGGAAAACCTGAACCTGACACTGTTTGTTGATGGATAAACATGAATATTAAATTTGGAGGCTGGAAACCAGGACTGGTATAGTAATGCTACCTTCTGTCAGCATCCATTGTACAATCAGCCCAGACGTTGGAAGGCACTGCAATTCCTAGTGCTAGACCAAAAAAGAAATAGAAGTCTAGTGACCAGGGTAAGATTTGGGATTCTTTGCAAATAAAGTGGTTTCTCATAAGTCCTGGAAAACCCATCACATAAAAAAATTTACAAAGTCTGGAAGCACTCATCCACCCTGGAGACTGGAATAATTTCAAGGTGGAAGCCAATAGAAAAATATATAGTGTGGAGGCTCATAGAATGCTCTATACATCATTATGCCATAAAAGAAGCCTTAACTTGGGTTATTATCCCATCTGAACCCTCAAAGGATAAATCTACAGGAATACAAAGTAGTTAATATGAAATGTCAATGATTTACCTGTGGTTTAAAGTAAGAGAATGGAAGACTTTAGAGCTGTCTACTTCACTGATATTTTGTCTCAAGACAGCTGCTTGTGGAATCAGATCAATTCAAATGAATATCATTAAATTTCCCTATTAAACTGAATGCATGGGATAGTTACCCTCAGATTATCTTAAATCAACCCTAGTGTGAAAGCTTCCTGATACAGCAGAGGTTGCTTCCTGCTCCAGTCTTACCAGGAATAGTAAATTCCTAGTCAGATGTGAAGGTGATACTTGATCAGGGACCTGTCCTCAAGGGCTCTTTGGACCATTTAGATGGTTTTGTCCAGATTCACCACCCATGGGGCATGAATATGCTGCACTTATTGTGGTTGAGATTCCATAGTGTCTGTAGGTAATTCCCTGATAAAAGCTGCCTGAATTTGCATTTTCCCCACCTGCATGTGCAGGGATGGAGATGCTCACAGTACAGAATTGTCACAAACCTGTGCTATACCATGTGGCCAGGACTTCCCCACCTCATGGTTACACCACCAACAATCTCTACAAAGATTGGAAAAGACAATTTTCACATGAAAATAATTTGAAGTTTCAGAGACTGTAAACTGCTGTGTCTAAAGCTCCTCCAACTATCACTGGTGGCCCATCATCCTCCTCCCAAAACACACTGGTTGGCCCTTGTGACACGGGAACGGGAAGAACAATGAAGTTAGTGAATTTGACTCACAACTAACCTCAGCCCTAATGCATTCAAGCAGGGAAAAATAGTGAAATGATCCAGATTTTATATCCCCTCCTATCACCCCACACATTAAAAGTGCCTTTCTAGTCCATCTTTCTACCAGGCTCTGGGTGGTCTTCAATCAGAGAGTTCTTTCTATTGCAGATAACATGGCAGAAAACTTGCTCTTGAACCTCATTGGAAGGAATACTATCAGGTGTTTCAACATCAAATGCAGCGGAGAAACTCCATGGAACTCATCCTTGGGTTTTGTCTTACTTCCAAGGAATAATACAAATTCAATCCAAACTGAAGTTTAGTTTCATAGAGCTCTTTAAACTGATGGTCCACGTAGGTCCTGGGGAAGCATCTCATCTTTGAGAGCAGAAAGCTGAGCCATGGCCTTCAAAAGTATGATGACCTTGGGTGGAGAGAGAGATTCCACTTAAGATGCTGGACCAAGACTCAGTCTAATTCTATTATCATCACTATCATCATCATCATTTGGAAGTGACTTTTGAACTGGGTAATCAGAGGATGCTGGACCTATTTTGAGTCACAAAATTTGATAGAAATATGATTTTTATGAAAAGGGTGTTATGAGAAATATGGATTTAAAGACTCTTCAAGTGAGGCTCCAGAAGGAAGTATAGGGCATGATAGAAACCAAATATGTCATCTTAGAAAATACTTGGATACTTAGACAGGAGTTTGTTAGAGAAATGTGAAATATTCTGGAGGTAGAGATCAAGGGAAATAAGGAACATTTCATTGCAAATGGGTGGAAATGGGATTCTTTGTTACACAAATCCATGTTTTCCCAGGGTCTCTGTTACATTTGGTAATAATGTCACATGTCCAGGGGATTAGGATTTATACACGTTTGAGGTAATTTCTCATCTGGTCACACTGTGACTCACTTCATAATTCACTGGGGTTCCATTCATGAGATCTATCAATGCTAACAGGAAAGAGCATGCATCCCTGATTGGATGGGCATGCTGATGGTGTGTCTGTATGAGGAGTGTGTCTGTTCTGGGCTTTAATGCCTGAGTGTCTTATTCATTTGACTCCAATTTGTCTGTCTCCAAAGTGTTGTACCTAATGAATTGGTAACATGATACCTGCATTTAGCAACTTACTATTCAGATATTAAAAAACCTTGCAAATACCATCATTGACTGCAATTTTCTTGTCATAGTGAGTTTGGTAAATGGTCTGAGTATAGGCTATTTACAGTCATCTCATGTATAACAGTAATTTTAGATGTTTTCATGAAAAAGAGGAAGACCTAGGCCTTCAGAGGAAATCTCTCCACAACTCCTGCACCTGCTTCAGGCAGCATCCTTGAGCTTATTGGCCCCTAGTGCCCCTGCTGCACAGCCTGTGCCCTGCAGAGGAGCATCCTTTCTGGGATCACAGAACATGGGCACCATAGCGTCTGTAGTCTAGAATTAATGTCTGCACCTTGACATAAGGATACTCTGTTAGGGACACCCTGTGCTTAGAGATCTCAGGATACAGAGAATTGGCCTTACTAAATCCCAGGGACTCTGCAGGGAACTCACAAGGCAGGGCACTATGAAGACACCTGGGTGTCCCTTCCCTGGAACTTCAAGAAGAACTGACTCAGCCAAAACCCCTGAATCCTGAAAGTCCAAGGGTCTTTGTGGACTCTGATGTCCTCGGGTTCCTCTGCTTTCAGATTCCATCTGAGTACTCCTGCATGTGGCCCTAATCCCACTGCACTTCTATACTCAATAAATTTCAAACACACATACCATGATGATTTTCATAGTAGTGACCTGTAAGTCTCTCTTTTCCTGTATTCCTTGAACATTGACAGGGCCTCTACACTGATCTTAACCTAGTGAGTCACCTGTTTTTACAACAGAACAAAAGCAAACAAAATTGATGTGAGGAATGGAGAGTCCCATCCTTGTGGTTTTCTATTCTCCCAGCACCTGGTACCTGCAGAGTCTGTGCAAAGAAGGGCCCTAGTTTTTCCTTGGGAGGGTCAGACACAGAGGAACCTTGTCTGGTCAGTGTAGCCAACAGTGACATGACAACTGGGATGGTCACACTGATCTACATGCCACAGGTCTCTATGCTCAGAGCTCATGGCCAGGAGTCCTGAGAGCAGGACCATGGGGGACAATGTATGGATGTTTCCCAGGAGCCCCCAGAAGTAGGTGCTAATGCAGGAACAGGGAACCCAACATAGTGAGTGTGGCTGCTCATAGCCCCTGTGATGCAGGAACTGGATTGTTTTCCATGGTCCCCCTGATGTTCTGAGCACCCTTTGCAATTCAGCTCTTTTGTCTGTGCACTGCAAGGTTTGTTTAGGAATCACATGTTCTTTATTTCTCTGAGTCTCTCACCCTGTAATAGATGGAGGTGTCCTCCTGCAGATTGGCAATGTTCTAATCATTTCTTGAGATAGAATTTGTGCTTTTCACAGATGCAGCATAATGTGTCATGGGATTTTAGATTCCTTCTAATTAGGCCTACCCACTTCACTGTTGCTGTTGTTGTGGTTGATGTTGTTGAGCTTGTAACATGCACTTTGTATAAAGTCAGTTAATGTAAAACTTAAACATTTACAGGACAATCTCAGAGACACTGAGTAACAGAAATGGCTGCAAGGACACAGCCCAGACCTGGACACATCCCTGTGTAAGAATGAGGCTCAGCTTGAGATCTGAGAATGATGCTGCCCAGCCATACCACCACACCCATGACCACTCTGTCAGAATAAAGGTGGGATACAGCTGGACAAGTAGGAGCAGAGAGAGACTCTGAAGTAAGGACAGATGTTGACAACCCCCATGTGAAGAAGGAAACACAATCAAGGAGTCACTGGAAGATTTGAATGCTCTGGGGCCTATGGCAGAAACCAACTTCAACAATGGTCTCCAAAGATGGAGGGATAGGTAAACACAGTTTTACTCCTCTCATAACCACATCAAACTTACAATTAAACTGTAAAACAGCCCCGGCTGGCATAGCTCAGTGGATTGAGCGCGGGCTGCGAACCAAAGCATCACAGGTTCGATTCCCAGTCAGGGCACATGCCTGGGTTGCGGGCCAGGTCCCCAGTGCGGACCACGTGAGAGGCAACCACGCATTGATGTTTCCCTCTTTCTCCTTCTCCCTCCCTTCTTCTCTCTAAAAAGAAATAAATAAAATCTTTTAAAAAAAACATTTTAAACTGTAAAACAGCCATCACTCAGAACCAGCAGAATTTTGATTGAATGGAAATCTGACAACCATGGAACTAAAGAAACCACATACATCCATACTGGTTCAAGGGGTAGAGGCATGGAATGAGTTGGTCCAACATCCACATGTGGTGGATAAAAGTCCAGGAGGGATATTGTATGAGCAAGGGGTCCCAGGGCAAAACCAGCACCCCAGCCCAGGGTTCTAGTGTCAGGAAGATAAATCCCCATGAATTCTGACTGCAAAATCCAGTGGTGATTGAGTTAGGAGAAAAAACTTCTGGAGTCCCAAGCAATTCCTCTTAATTAAATGACACCCAGAATTACTCAGATGAAATCCCTCTGAACTCCAGCATAGGGATAACAGCTCAAAAAGCATTGGTGTCATACGGGGGTAAGGGGTGGGGAGGGAACAGGAGTGTCTGGCATGAAGGGCACCTGAGGGACATCTTTCTTCCAGACAGAAAGGCAGGCAAAGACTATTGTTCTTCTTTGGAATCTTCCCTCTACAAAGGCACAAAGCTGGCAGGCTACCGCCGTATCTGAGACTGCATCAGCCTTGCTAACACTGTTTGTCCAACCCTGAAGATCAGGCAAGGCCACATCCCACCCAACATATAGGCCTGCTCAAGCTGATAACTATTGATTTTCCATAGGGATGATTTTTCTTGGATCATGCTAAAAACTATCTAAATCCCAGTACCTATTGCTCAATGACCCCAGGCCTTCAGCCCTGGCCCTGACAGCAGACACCCAGATTCACATCTTGGCTTTGTCTGAGACATCCAAGCCCAGCACAACTAGCAACCAAATGCACATCGGTCTGTAGCTGTAGCAGGGTATCCCTGGCAGAAGAACACTGGTGGAGACTGACCTTGGTCTGCACCACCCAGGAAAACCCAGAGACTTCTCACCCAGTAGACAGCTACAGAACACGTTGGAGCACCACTGTCCTGCCCCTGCACAGCTAATTCTCCATGGAGGACACAGGTTGGTGATCAGTGATCACAGAGAGTCCTTGCAGCTGCCTGGCCTGGGTACATCCTTCCCATTGACCTGATAGAGCAATCAAGTCTAAACTACAAGAAGTCAGTGTACTCAGCCCGCAAAAAGGGCATATCTTAAATACCCAGTTTGGCTGATAGGGGAAGATTGCCCCTGGCCCTATTGGACACCTACCACATTAGTTCATGCATCCAAGATAGGTCATAGCAATTCTACCTAATACACAGAAACAAACACATGGTGGCTGACAAAATGAGGACAAAAAGACATATGACCACAATGGAAAATAAATTTTTAAAAAAGATCAAAACTCCAGAAATTGATCTAAACAAAATACAGATAAGCAATCTTTTAGATTTAGATGCAGCTTGCAAAACACTGATTAATAGGATGCTTAAGGAACTTAGACAGGACTTCAAAAGCATAAACATACCCACTCCAAAATGAAGGACATACTGATGGAAATAACAATTCACAGGGAACCAACAGTAGAGTGCATGAAATCAAGGATCAAATCAATGATTTAGAGCATGCAGGAAGAAGAAACAACCAATCAGAACAACAACAAGAAGAAAGAATAAAAAATGAGGATAATGTAAGCAGCCACTGGGACAATTTAAACTATTCCAATATTTGCATCACAGGCTTGGCAGGAGAAGAGAAAAAGCAAGAACTTGAAAATCTATTTGAAAAATTATTGAAAGAAAATTTCTCTTATTTGGTGAAGGAGATAGACATGCAAGTCCAGAAGACATAAAGATTCCCATGACAGATGGATGCAAAGAGGTCACTCCAAGATACATCATAATTAAAATGAGGAATGTTAATGTTAGAGAGAGAATATTAAAAGCATTAAGCGAAAAGCAGTTAGTTACCTACAGGTAGACTGTCAGCTGACTTCTCAAATGAAATTTAGCAAGCTACAAGGGATTGGCATGAAATATTCAAAGTCATGAAAAGCTGGGACCTACTGCCAAGATTGCTCTACCCAGAAAAGCTACCATTTTGAATGGGAGTTAATGAGCAGTTAAAGGGCAGATAAAGACCTTCACAGGCAACAAAAACTTACAGAATTTACTATCACCCAGACATTTATTATATGAAATGTTAAAGGGACTTATTTATGAAACATGGAAGCAGAGTGGAGTGGGGTGTGGGAAATTGGTAAAAAAGGTGAGAGGATTAATAAATACAAATAAACTGTTACATAGTAGTTAATGGAGTGTAAATTACTGAATAGGAAATGGAGTGGCCAAGAATTTATCCATTTGACTCACTGAAAAGGACAATGGATTGTGGGTTGCCTGAGGAATTGGGAGATGCTGGGAGAAGGGGACAAAGGGGGGATTGAGAAAACTGTAATAGCATAATCAACAGATTATACTTGATAAAATATCAATGATTTCCATAGCAACAAAAAGCTCCAGAATAAGCTGTGACCAATTTAGAGAAACATGCATAGGTTTTTTCTAAAAGGATGAAGAGAGAGCTTGTGTCCCATCTGGGTCAAATTATGAGCATGAACTAATGACACATGACACAGCACAACAGGGCATCTGAAGCTACTCTCCTTTCTAGCAGGTCTGGGTGCTTCAGAAACTATTGCAATAACAAAGAGAAAGACCAGAATCCCAATGGAAATATTTTCAAATGGAATTCCCCTGGGACTCAGATATTGGGATTATCACACACTGCATTTTAGAAAGTGCTGATTATTTGTTAGAGGCTAACAGGAAAAGGTAGGCGACCTTCAGCTTCGTAAAGGTAACTACAGATGAGTGATGGAAACTGAAAGAAAGAATCAAATGGATCCCTGGCTGGTGTGGCCCAGTGGTTGAGTGCAGGCCTGGGAATCAGAGATGCCAGTAGATTCCCAGTGTAGGGCACATGCTTGGGTTACAGTCCCAGTCCCCAGTGGGGGGCACAAAAGAGACAGCCACACATTGATATTTCTCTCCCTCTCTTTCTCCTTCCCTTCCCCTCTCTAAAAAATAAATAAATAAAACCTTTAAAAAGAAAGAATCAAATGGAGAAAATTACAACACCAACTCAGAAACAAAGAAATTACCAACAGGCTCAGAAGCAGGACCCAAGGAGTAGGGAACTCGAGATAAAAGGCCCAGTTGGAAATCACCTCACCTCGGTAGGATGGCTACTGTAAAAGGATGCAGAAAGAAAGTGGAACAGAACTAGTACTGGAGGTGAAGGTAATAAGAATGAAATAATTTCTATTTCATACATCTGTACTTTGACCATTTTATAGTAAATTTCTCATATACTGTATTTTATATGCAATGTTTCTTTTACAATTAGAAAAAACCTATACATATAAAAGCCTATACTTATATATATAATATATATAATTTATATATATTATATATAAAATTTATATATATAATTAATTGGCATATATATAATTAATTGGCCACATTTAAAGCATGTAGACTTACAGTAAAAATTGCTTTAAATAATTATTGACACAGTTAATATGGAATTTTGTTATAGTTTTCCTGTCAGCAATGAGTCATAATTCGAATCCATTTACTTTTAAGAAAAGACACAATGTGCCAGAGCTTCTAATTAAGAATCTAATCAGTAAGTACTTGTTGAATGCCTCATTCTACTCTATAAACTAATTGTTAGATTCTTTTGGAGCTCATAAAGATACTAACTCAGGCAGTGTTGACAGGGACTGTCTCCTTGACCAAACATTGTCAGGATCCTCTAAGTCATCTTCTGAACCATTCTTTGACTTTGGACTTTAGTGTCTATCCTTGTTGCACCTGCAATGCCCACTTTTAGCAAGAATCTTGTTTAGGTAGAATCGTTCCCCCTGTTATCTGATCAGCTTGGTCTGCCTTTAGAAAGAATCCTGCCAAATTGTTTCAGCAAGAAACCCCTTCTCTTGAAGTCTCCTTTTATTAATTTCTATCCACTGACTCCTGCAATCTTCTCCTTCCTTGCAAATCCCCACATTCATTCTTATATTCAAAACTAAGACTACTTTTATACTAATGTCTCTTTCCCGCAATTGCAATAGTTCTTAATTAAAATCTGTCATATGGAGAAAAAGCATGTATATTTTAAAACATATTGAAATTCCACAGGATCAAGCCATGCAGCTTCTAGGTGTTCATTCAAATAATAAACACAAGGAATTGGAAGAGGTAGTTGCACTGCCCTTTCATTACAGCATTACTCACTGCAGTCACTATGTAAAGAACCACCTCAGTGGCCATCTAAAGGTGAATGGATAAACATGTACTCTATGCTCAAGACAGAATATTACCCAGTCTCATTGTGATTTTAATGTGCATCTATTTGATGGCTAGTGAGGCTGAGCTTCCTTTCATATGTCCCTGGGCCCTCTGTATGTCCTCCTTGGAGAAATGTCTGTTCAGGTCCTTTGACCATTTTTAACATGGATTGTTTGTCTTCCTGGGGTGGAGGTGTGTGAGTTCTTTATATATTTTGATGATCATACCATTGTCTGAGGTATCATTGGAAAATATATTTTCACATATGGTTGCTTCCCTTTTCATTTTGCTGATACTCTCTCTCTTTTTTGATATTCTCTTTAGTCATGCACCAAGTTTTAATTTTGATGTAGTCCAACTTGTTCATTCTTTCCTTTACATTCCTTTCCTTTATGTTTCCTTTATTTTTTCTAGGGGACATATTGGTGAAAATATTGCTAGGTGAAATATCTGAGGTTTTCCTGCTTATGTTCTCCTCTAAGACATTTATGGTGCCGTGACTTATATTGAAGTCTATTATCCATCTTGAGTTTATTTTGTGCATGGTGTAAGTTGGTGGTCAAGTTTCAGTTTTTGCATGTAGCTGTCCAGATCCCAATACCATTTGTTGAGGAGGCTATTTTTACTTCATTTTATGCTCCTGCCCACGTTGTCAAATATTACTTGACCATGGAGACATCAGTTTCTTTCTGGGTTCTCTAATCATTTTCATTGATCAATATGACTATTCTTATGCCACTACCAGAATATTCTGATGACAGTGCCCTTGTAATATAGTTTGATATCAGGAATTTTGATCCACCCTACATTGTTCTTCTTTCTCCAAACTGCTGAGGCTAGTTGGGGTAACTTATAGTTCCACATAAATTTTTGAAATATTTGTTCTATAACTGTGAATATGTCATTGTTTTTTAATGGGGATTATATTGAATCTATAAACTGCTTTGGATAGGATGGACATTTGGTGATGCTAATTCTTTCAGTACCTGAACATGGTATATGCTTCCATTTATGTGTGTCTCCCTTATTCTCTTTCTCCAAGGTTCTGTTGTTTTCTGAGTACAGGTCTTTTACCTCCTTGGTTTGGATTATTCCTAGGTACATTATTTCTCTTGTTGCTATGGCAAATGGAATTTTTTTCCTGACTTCTGTTTCTGACAGCTTGATATTTCATTGTTGGGACACCAAAATGTCTTCAATTTCTGAGTATTCATTTTTTATCCCTCCATTTTGCCAAATTAACTTATTAAGTCAAGCAATGTTTTTGTTTTGTTTTGTTTTGTTTTGTTTTGTTGGAGTCTCTAGGGTTTTATATGTACAGTATAATGCCACCTGCAAACAATGACAGATTCACTCCTTCCTTTCCAGATTGGATGCTATTTATTTCATTTTCTTGTCTGATTACTGTGGCAAGAACTTCCAATACTATGTTAACTAGAAGTGGTGACAGCAGACACCCTTTTCTTGTTTCTGATCTTAGTGGGAAAGCTTTCAGTTTTTGCTCATTGAGTATGATGTTGGCTGTTGATTTCTTATATATGACCTTTATTATGTTGAGGCATCATACTTCTACTCCCCTTTCTTCAGTGTTTTTCTCATAAATGGGTGTTGTTCCTTGTCAAATGCTTTTTCAGCATCTGTTGTTATGATCATTTGCCTTTTCCTTTGTTTTGTGATTTTTGTCTTTCCTTTTGTTTATCTGATGAATTATATTTATGTATATTGTACCATCCTTGCATCACTGGGGTAAGTCACACTTGATCATGGTGCACGATCTTTTTATTGCATTGCTGCATTAGGTTTGCCAATATTTTGATAGGAATTTTTACATCTATATTCATTAAATATATTGGTCTATAGTTTTTCTTTTTCTTTGTTGAGTCTTTATCTCTTTTAGGGAATAAGATGAAGCTAGCTTCATAAAAAGAGTTTGGGAGTCTTCCCTCTTCTTGGAATTCTTAGAATAATTTGAAAAGTACAAGGATTAACTCTGTCTTACATGTTTTGCAAAATTCTCCTGTGAAATGTCCAGTCCAGGGATTTTGTGTGCCTGGAGTTTTTTGATTACTGTTTCAACTTCACTAGCTGTTATCTGTCTGTTCAGCCTTTCTGCTTCTTCTTGATTTAGTTTTGGAAGATTAAGTGTTTCTAAAAATTTATCCATTTCACCTAGGTTTCAAATTTCTTGGCATATAATTGTTTGTTGCAATTTTTTACAATTTCTGTGTTATCAAATGTAATTTCTCCTCTTTCATTTCTAATTTTATTTATTTGAGTCTTCTGTCTTTTTTTTTTTTCATGACAAGTTTCAATAAAACCCAGTCAATTGTGTTTATCTTTTCAAAGAACTAGCTCCTGGAGTCACTGATACTTTTAAATGTTTATTCTTTATGCCATTTAATTCTGCTCTGATCTTGTTTCTTTTTTTTTCCCTTCCTTCTACTATGTCTGGGATTTGTTTGTTGTTGTTCATGTAGTTTTTGTAGATGTAAGGTTCAGTTTTTTGTTTGAAATTTTTTTTTTTTTTTTTAGGTAGGCCAGTGTTCTTATGAACTTCCTTCAGAGGTCTGCTTTAGCTATGTCCCATAGGTTTTGGAGTGTCATGTGTTCATTTTAATTTATGTTCAGTAACTTTTTTATTTCTTCATTGATTTCATTATAAATCAATTTATTGTTTAATAGCATACTATTCAGTCTCCATGATATTGAGTGTTTTTTTATATTTTTTTCCTTGAAGTTGGCTTGTAGTCTCAAGCCTTTGTAGTCTGATAAAATACTTGATATAATTTTGATATTACTTAATTTGCTGAGGATTGCCTTATATCTATCATGCTGTCTATCTTTAAAGTGTCCCATATGCATTTGAAAACAAAGTATATTTTGTTTCTTTAGCATGTAAGGTTACATACCAGTTAAGTCCATTTGACCTAGTGCATCATTCAGTGCCACCATATCCTTGTTGATATTTTATTTGGAAGATCTATCCAGTGTTGACAGTGGGGTATTAAAATCCCCTAGAATAAGAGTGTTGCTGTCTATATCTTTCCTGAGGTCCTCCAAGATTTCCCTTATGTATTTGGATGCTCTTATGCTGGATCCATACATGTTTACAATATCTGTGTCTTCTTGATGGATTATTCCGTAGAGAATTATGAAGTGTTCCTCTGTGTCTCTTATGGCATTATGGTCAGTTAGAAATACAAAATCAGAGGACAAAACTAAAAACCCGGTACAAAAGATCACCAGGGCAGAAAGCTCAGGTGCCCAGCAAAAGTCATGCAAAAGAAATATAAGTAAAATAGGCACACAAACCAATGGTGAAATGGAATGTAGACTCAGAAAATGGATGAGGACCCAGGGGTCATTCTTGGCACCTCCCAACCCATCCTTGTTTCCTCACATAGGTGTCTGATATACTTGACAGTGGGGAACAAGTTAATAGAGTTTCAGTTGACATTGGACCCATGTACTCTACATCAAACAGCAAATCAACAAAACACATACATGCACACAACAGTCTTGGTCATGAGAGTAACAAGACAAACACAGCAGCAAGCCTCCCTCAAGCCATCCAAATGACAACTCAGAGACTGATGTTATCACAAAGCTTTCTCTATTTGCCTGAATGTCCCATCTCTCTGATGGAACAGAATTTGCTCTGTAAATTGCGTACCCAGGTAACCTTTTCTGCTGAAAAGCAGAAACTTTCTCAGATATGGAGAGAAAGGTATAGATCTCCAGGTATGGACCACTGGAACATGATCTCCACATCCAGTTGCCTTTAACCAGTTAAGGGGGCCCAAAAGAGACCTTTTCCCTTCTGAGATCAACAAGCAAGTAGTTAAACCTGCTTGGGCAGATGGGACTCCAGAGTGACTAATCAATGTTTACGCAAATGCCCTGAGATCCCCCCAGAGAAATCCCAGGTAATGAGTACTGCTTTAGAAGTGCACTATTACCCTGGTGGCGAGTGGCTTCATTTCAGTATGCACTTCAGAATCTCTCCAAGATTTTAATCATCATATTCAATGAAACTGCTACCTCACCTACTAATATTCAGAAATCTCTGGACCCTCTAGCTAAAGATGTCTTAATTCATCAAATTGCCTTAGACTACATAGTAACAGGACAAGAAGGAGTTTATGTGACCATCGACTGCTCCTGTTGTTCTTACCTTGACACCTCAGCTCAGATGGAAACAACATCACCTAAATCAGACATTCTATCGGGTGTCAAGAAATATTGTGCCATCACACCTCTCACTTCAAGGGTGCTGGATAATTGTTTATGAGTCTATTTTTAAGATATCACATGGATTCATGTATCTATTAGAATAAACTTTTAATTTAGGTTTTACTGTTCTTTATAATGTTTGTCTTTACTGTTTTGAAAACCTTTATGTCTTGTCTTTCACCTGCCAGAAAAATAGAATCTACTCTAGCCTCACTTCTGAAATATATATCTCATCTTAACTCATAAGATTTTGCCTTCCAACAGACTCAGGTTTTTTATTCCTCTAGAAGATTCAGATGACTTTAATAGTCCCATAGTTATGGAGGAAGAATTGAGAGTGGAAAATTGAAACACACAATAAAAACTTTATGCTGCTATGACTTACTATTAAATGGAATTATAAGTAGTAATAACTTATGAAAACTCACATATAGACACTTTCTTTGTAAGACTATTGTATGTGCTACTAGTTCCAGTCCTGCTTGTACAAAACACACCCTTGACACACACTCTGTTTCAAGCAACACTGATGGCCCAAATGGAAAAATTTGGTTGGCACCAACCATTTCCAGAATTTTGACTTTAAAAGTCCACATAGGAACAAGGAAGGACACTGCTTGCAAGTCCACAGCCTATCGCCATGATCTTTTTTTCATTTTGATCACTCTTCTTCCTTACAAAAAACTGCCTTCACTGAGATGTTACTATGCCTTGATGAGAGTTTCTCTCATCTCCCTCATTGCCAGCATCTGAACAAAACTACTCTTCATTATATCAGCACATGACTCTCAAGTACTGGCTTTTAAAGTGGTGGGCAGCCAGACTTGCATTTGGTTACATCACCATAGCACCTTCTGGTGAAGGTCACTCTCCTGGTTCACTTTAGACAACTTCTTGTAGGGTCTTCATGTTGTAGAAGTATCAGCAAGCTCTTTTGGCTCATTGAGAATGGCTATAACCCCTTTGTTGGGGCACTCTCATGACCTAAGCATCTCCCAAAGCCTCATCATTAATACTATCCTCTTTGGGGAATGAGGGATTAAGCATATAAACTTGGGAGAACAGTTGTTTTTAGACAACAACACTGTCCTAAAGTCTCTGGAGTAAAGGTTGTCCTTGCACCACTTTGACCTCAGCCCAGTGAAGGGATTCCATGCTCTGTTCTGCAGATTGTACAGGAATAAACGTGTGGGGATTGCACCCCCAGGTCTGTGGTAATTGATCCAGTCACAGGAACATAAAATGTGATGAATGGATGTGGGTCTCCCATTGTTAAGGTTGTCCCCAACCTGATCCCTTCTGTGTGATTACTAGTACGTCCCAGGAACAGAGAAACTTGCAAGGCTGTGGTCTCAGGTGAGGAGACTCCTCAGGATCTCACCACGAGCAAGGGAATAAAGAAGACTGTGATACCTTAAAATGTGCTGGAACCTGGAAACTCTCAACCTTCATCTTTAATGTCACAATGTCACTTCTGTGATGATTGGCCAGAGAAAAGGCATAGAATTGCATCCTCAATTTCATGGATTTAATTTTCCCCAAGCACAGTTGCATTGTGCCAAAATAAGGGAATTTCCTAGAACTTGCTGGAGAGACACTGCAGTCCAAATTCCCAAACATGACCCTGACCGATATTCCCAGATGATGCCTCCATGAACATCCCTCATTCAGAGGACATGAAATCTCTCACTGTGCACCCTGCACAAATCACACTAAGTAACATGGGGCCTTTCAGAAACATCTTCACTGCCTCTTCCTTGCAGTGCATCTGAGCTCTTTAAGCCATCACCTGAATTTCTGATGTGTCCATGGTGGCATCTGTCCTCATCTCATATCACTGAAATTGTGTGTGGGTGTCAGGAACCCCATTGCCTTGCCATCTCCTCATAAAAACCCAGCCATCTCATCCCTCAGGGCTTGTGACACACTTATGATGTGGGTCATCACACTGTGTCTCTCTCACAGAAATATACAGCCATGTTGTCAGACTTCAGGTAATTGATCTGCAGATAGGCAGTGCTAAAAGCTGTCAATGGAAAAGACAGGTTGTTATGAGAAGCCCTGGACATATGTTGGGTCTCCAGTATTTCTGATGATCAGCCATCTATTATAGGCCATTTACTGAGGCTTGCCCCACCCAGAACATAGCATAGCTGGTGATAGTGTGTCCAGAAACCTTAAAATAGAGTTTCAGTGAGGCCCAGGCTTACTCAACTCAGCCTCAGGCTACACCAGCTTCACCTGGAAGAGGACACCTGTGTAGTGGAGAAGAAATGGATGGAAATACCCACTCCATTCCATGGTTTCCCCATAAACCCAGGGACTAAGGAGACCCTTACCTGTATGTGGGGGGGCATCTGCAGGGCACCCCCCCAAGCTGCCACAGGTGAGAGTAAGTCTACCAAGACATGATCTGCTTAGGGAGGAAAGGTGGCCAATCTCTCAAAGGAGAGGGGCCAGGAACCTGTACCTCAATGGGCTTTTATTGGGTTCATTTGCACAGGATTACAGGTAAAGCTCATTAATCATTGTCAGGCAGTAAGGATCAAACAATAGATAACAAAGAACTCTGAGGGCCTATATTGATTGAGTCAGGGTCAGATAGCTAAAGAGCTGTAAAGCTTTGAGGAACAAACTCACTTCTTGCTCAGAACTTATCATTTAATTGAGAGCATTCTAAACAAAGCAGGTATCACAGGATTTTACATGTTCTTTTTTAGACCTGATTGCCTGGGGAACCCACCCTTTCCAACACAGGACTGCGCCACCCTGTCATTGTTTCAGGATTAGGTGGAGCAAGGGAAGTGAGGCAGCCAAGAGATTAGGAGACTTCTCCCAGACAGAATGAGGACTCAGGCTTTGTCAAAGCCAAGGGGTGACGGTCCTTTGCCCCCTCTTGCTGTACTTCCAAAGTCCTTCCTTGGGGCCCTTCCATGTGATTGTGCCTGTCTTAGGTTGTTTCCCCATTGTGGAATCTTACCCATCATTGGCTAACTGACCAAGCATTAGGGGCCAGTTATGAAAAGAGGAGCAGAAGCGGTGCTCCTGCCAGGGAGATAAGCTTTTGTCTCCTTGGTGGCTTATGGTCCAAGGTCACTCCCTCAGCCTTAGCCTTGGCGGGGGTTACAACTTCTGAATCCAGGCAGGGCAGTTCCCAACACCTGTAGCCGTTGCCACCAATAAGAAGGCCCTCAAACTCCAGTTCATGGTGAGGGTCTGTGCCATCAGGACTTCTGGATGGAAGAGTGTGGCTGTGGGTGATTCTAAGACTATAGACATACAATATTTAACCTAGTAAACCTCTTCTCAGTTGTATATTCATGGGGCAGAGTACTTCATAGTGAATATTTGACTCCACCTGAGAGAGTCCACCAGAGTGATTGTGCACAGTAGGAGACTCGGGTTCCAAGTCTTACTCAGTGTCCTCTGAAATGTGGCCCCTGCCAGTTCCATGAGCTCTGTGCAGATATAGCTTCTCTCTCTGAGGAACAAGCCCCCATAAGATATGATCCTCACTAAGAACCCATCTTCGAGTGGCACAGGGAGCACCTGGATAAGTTCTGAGCTTTAATCTCATTGAAGATCTTATTCATGGGGCCAGGGTGTCTCCAAAATGCAGCAATGAGATAAATTGAATTTTTAAAAATTTCCTGTCTCTACATCCTTAACATTCAAATATAAAGAAGCCCCAGAAATTCCAGCACTGTGTGTGGTTCTCTTGTCTTATTGAGTTTTATAAATGTCCTCATAAAATAAGTAATTTGCAGTCACTTCATGTCCAGCCTTTATTATAGCTGTTTTTTTTTTTTTGAAAAGAGGAAGACTCAGACCTTCACTGGAAGTCCTTCCCCTGCTCCTTCTGCAACTGCTCCTGGGGCAGCAGCCATGTGATTGTGGGTCACATGCACCCACTGATGTCCAGTTCACACCCTGCATGGCAAGGTCCTGTTCACTCGCACAAGGCATGGACCTCTCAGCATTTGTAGTCCTGAATTAAAGACTGCACCTGGCTTCAGGATGCTCCCCCACGTACACCATGTATTTAGACATCTCAGGATACAAAGAATCAGGTTTACTAAACACAAGTGACTCTCCAGGGAGCCCTTATTTGAAGCTACCAGATGTACTGACTGACTGACACTTCTGAGTCTAAAAGTTCTTGGTGGCTTTGAATGACTTTGATGCCCTCAGGGTCTGCTGCTTGCAGGTCCTATCTGTGTATCCGTGCAAGTGGCCCTAATGCCACTGCACTACTACTGCTCAGTAAACCACATACACACTGTGGTGATTTTTCCAGTAATGACTTTGGGTCTCCCTTCCCTGCTGTTTCTAGCTCATGGGCAGGATCCCACTCTCACTCAAACTGAGTGGGTGACATACTTTGATGACAGAAGAAAAGCAAACATGATTTCCATGAATACTGGAGAGTGTTCACCCTTGTGGTTTCCTGTTTCTCCAGGACCTGGAACCTGCAGAGGCCATTGTGAGAAGGATCCTGGCTTTTCCTGGGGAGGATCAGACCAGGATGACCCATCTTGAATGAGTATAGCCAATGCTGAAGTACACCCTGATCTAAAGCCCTCAGGTTCCCATTTTCAGAGCTCACAGTCAGGAGCTCTGACGGCAGGAACATGGGGAGCACTAGAGGGCTTTCTGTCAAGGAGAAGAAGCAAGTACTGATGTAGGGATGTAGGACCCAGAAAAGTGGTCCTGGGGAGTCAGAATCTGTGGACCAGTATCAGTGTTTTTTTCCACTGTGCCCCTAGTGTTGTGAGCACCCCCCAATGCCCTGAATTCTTTCTGGATTCCAGAGTGACCACTGTAGCCCAGCCATCCTGATTCCATGTGGAAGTTACCATCTGGGCTCATGCTGACTTCCCCTCACTGTGTCTCACACAGTCATACACAGCTGTGTCCTCAGTGGTCACACAGGTCAGCTGCAGGGAGAACTGGTTCTTGGATGTGTCTCTGGAGAAGAAGGTGCAGCTCTTGATGGGTGGACTGTAGTAAACTCCTCCATTATAACTTATGCACCCCATCCACTGGAGCCTGATCCCTTGGGGCTGGGGGATCCAGCTCCAGTAGTAACTTCTGGTATGGAGTAACCAGAGACAGTCAGGTGAGGGAGAGCATCTGCAAGGGCTTCCCCAGTTCTGAGTAGGTCTCCTGCGGCTGTACCTGGGGCATGACTCCTGAGGACAAAAAGCATCAGTCCTTGTCATTGACGTGCAGTCACTACCATCCCACAGATGTGTGTCTGACTTCTGAGACACTCACACTGAGGGCCTGTTGCCAGGCACAGGAGGAGACCCAGCAGTGACATTTTCTAGAGCAGAGCTCTGTCTTCCCCAGGGACCTCAGACTGTGTAATCAGAGAACTGAGAGCCTCCACATCCCAGGGGAGGATTAACCATGGACCTGGAAGATAAAAAGGCATGCAGGAGACTCTACCACTCTGCTTTCATAACACAGGTGAAACTGATATCACTGCCTTGTGTACTTCTGTGCCCTGAGCACATTCTCTTCAGACTTGATGGCATGTGTCAAGGATGGGAGAGCAGTAGGGTTATGAGCACTTTTGAATCATGTCCATGGACACCCTTCTTTCTATGTTTAAAAAATAAAGCTGGACAGAAGACTGGATCCAACTGTTTTCATTTCATAAATTATTCAAGTGGATATAAAATCAAGTGAACATTATGCCCAAAGATCTTCTCAAATCTAAGGAAACATATGAAGTGCCCTGACTGATGTGGCTTAGTGAATGCAGCAGTGGCCTGTGAACTAAAGTGTTGCTGGATGGATTCCCAGTAAGGGTACATGCCTGGGTTGTGGGACAGGTCCCCAGTTGGGGGCACATAAAAGGCAACCTCACATTGATGTTTCTCTCCCTTTCTGTTTCCCACCCCTACCCTCTGCTAAAGATAAATAAAATCTCAAAAAAAAGTGGAAAGATATACATGAAGTAGAATAATCATTGCCAGATCAGATAATCATAATTTTTTTCTTTTTTTATTTTAGATTATTCAGTACAGTTTCTATCTTTTATTCCCATTCCAGCCCACTCACCCATCCCTCCCCACCTGCCTTCTATTTCCAAGCCCCGTAGTTTTGTCCATGGGTCCTCTATATTTGTTCCTGTAAACCCTTC
>CM052546.1:69789260-69812855 GCA_028533065.1 Trachops cirrhosus
GCTCTTTCTGGGTGCTTTTTTCTACTTTATCCTCCAGCTCGCTGATCCAATCTTCTGCTTCATCGATCCTGCTTATCATTCCTTCTACTGTGTTCTTCAGTTCAGAAATTGTACCCTTCATTTCCTCTTGGCCCTTGTTGATAGTTTCTGTTTCCTTTTTCAGGCTGATATAGTTTGCGGCGAGATCATTGTAGCTTCCTTGTAGTTTCTGGAAACTCATTGAGAGTACGTGGAAATTCCTGGTAATCATTGCTTTGAACTCAGAGTCTGATAGTTGAGTTGCCTCTATTTCATTTAGCATTATTTCTGAGGCTTCCTCCTTTATCTTCATTTGGGGATTGTTCCTTTGTCTTCTCATTGTTCGTGAGACTCTTCTTGCTTGACTCAGCTGTTTAAATTGATCTGTTCTGCCTACCTAGGTTTATGGTGTGATCTTCTGAGGTAGAATACCTGTGAGATTCTGTGGTGCAGTCTCTTTTGGGTATCCAGGCATTCACAGCTTTCACGTACTCTTTTTTGTGATCAGTTGGAGGAGTAAGGCAAAATGGTTTAAGACAGCAAGAGAGTATTCTATGATATTTACAGGAGCAGTCAGTATAGAGTTGATAGGAGAACCTTTGGCTATGTATAGTGTTAAGTGTGATCTTCCACCCCACTAGCCACTTTTAGAAAGGATGTAAAGATGATAAGATTCTTGTTGGGAAGGGAAGGATTGTGAGTTGACTCTAGAAAGCAATGAGGATGTGGGAAGTCAAAATCTGTGGTAGGGTGAGAGTAAAGAGTAGTAAATATGTGAAGTGTGTGATAGAATAGAGTTAATCACTACAGTAATATAGCTCAGGCCACTCTGAATTAGGCTAAGAACTGGAATGGATGACGTGAATTATTAACAATTGTATGTAGTAGCTATTATTTACAGTAATATTAGAGCAACAATCCTATGACAGAATCTGTGAAATATAGATAACAAGAATAGAGATTATTGAGCCTTGTACTCAGGAGTAGAGAGTACTGTACTAATGGAACACAGTTGAAGGACAGTATATTAGCAATACACTAGAAATGATCCAACAGGGGACACCTATCAAATGATACAATATAATCAGCCAAGCATAGAAGTCTATACAAAAAGAAGAGGAATATCAAAATACTGTATAAGTAAAAGGTGTAGGAATAATGAAATAATGATTATACTATTATGCAATCACTTGTAGGTTCAAAAAAAATAAAAAAGAAAGAGGAATTAACCAGGCAGGAGATGGAAGGGAGAAGACATAACTTTGTAAAGCAAGAGAGAAGGGTCAACACTAGGGTGACCAAAAGAGAAGCAGAAAGAATCCTTAGATCACAACATATTACCAGTTGAAATATAAAAGCTTACTTATAGATAATTAAAAGAAAACACAGAATAAACCAACAAACAGCAAAAAAAAAAAGAAAACACACACACACTCACACAAACACATACACCTATTATTGATTTCAGACTGGCCCAACCGGTTTTTCCAGCTGGCTTTCGCCCCCTGAGGGGTTACTGGAGACAGGTTTTCTCTGTTCCCCTTTCAGGACTCAGACAGGTTTTCTCCATTGCCCTTTCAGGACTCAGACAGGTTTTCTCCATTCCCCTTTCAGGACTTGCTGCAGTCACTGTCCCACAGTGACCGCAGACATTGTAGATGGCTCTCGAGTGGCGAGAGAAACATACACATGGATTACAAAGTCCTGTGGAGGAATAAGAACGGCCGGCCACTCTCTCTAGTGGAGAGCACCCGAGCCGCCGCCTCAATAGGCTTTTTATTAGGTAGTATTGGGTGGGTGAACAGATACAGAATGTGGATTCATTGTCTAGCAGAAAAGATCAAACAGGTAGATAATTTACATAGGGTTCAAAAGTCTCATGCTGGGTTTTGGGGCTGGTATTACCTGACAGGTACATGATTAGTCTAGTTTCCTGCCAGGGCGTACACATCAAGAGCATCCAAGCAAGCAGGTCTCACAGGATTTTACATATCTTATGCCTCAGGTCCAATTCACCCCATGTGTCCTCGGACTCTAGTCTGAGCCTCACCGCCCCTGTTATTTCCGCAGGCCCTGAGGCAGGCCCTGAGGCAGGCCCTGGGTCGGAGGAGACAAAGGCAGCCAGGAGACTTGGATTTCTCACATCCAGAACTAGGACTCAGGCTATTTGCAAATCCTAGGGGGCAGGGGTGATATCAATCACTCCCTCACTTCCACAGCCCCTTGAGTCTCTTCCCTGATGGCTTATTCCCACATGATTGTGTCTGTCTTAGGTCCATTCTTTCCAGAGAATGGTTGCCCGTCATTGACTATCCAACCAAGCTGAAGGGAATAGCAGAGCAGGCAGTGCCCATGTTCAGGGAAATAAGTTTTGTCTCCTTAGGCCTCCCGGTTCTGGGAGATTTCTCACTCAGCCTTAGCCACGGGGGGTTACGGCTTCTGAAACCAGGCAGGGCGGATACCACAAGGACTCAGACAGGTTTTCTCCATTCCCCTTTCAGGACTCAGACAGCCTCTGACGTACAGTTCTTAGTGCAGGCGCATGCGTGCCTTTTCCCCCAGCTGGTCCGATGTCTCCTGGAAGGGACCCCTGTGTGGGGGCTGGGTACAGCTTTGTGAGAGCTTGGGAGTTCACCGCAGTGTGCTCCGATGTTCTGCGGAGCACCCGTCCCTCTTCCGGGTTCCCGCTTTCTGGACCCCAAAGGGCACCCACTTGCCCCCAATTCACAGCTTGGGTATCGTAGGTCCTGGGAAGCACCAGTGCCTTTTTATTTTTCAACGCTGTGGTTTTTAGGAATTTCACCAAACCACGCTCTCTCTCCTGCTTGGAGGCACAGGCGTAGAGGCGGTGCCTATGAATGCAGGGGGTGAGGTGTGCACCTTCCCCAGGGCTTTGGGTAGGTGCTTACATACCCTGTTTGGGTGCCTCTTTGTTCTCACTCCTCTCTCTGCACCGCAGTCTGTTAAACTGGGCTCCCCGGGTGCTGCTCAGTCTTTGTTTGGCTAGGGAGAGAGCGGTGACCCAGCTCTCTCCTGGGGGGCCCCCCAGGCTGACCCAGGCGCGCTGCCGGGTCTGGAGCTGCAACCCCCCTGGTCCCCTCGCTGATCCACGTAGTCTCCTTACCCTCAGGTTTTTCAATCTCCGCTGCAATTTTTGATTTCCGATTGGCGATTATTTTTCCCTCCCTGGGTGAGGGAGATGCAAAATCTGCTCCTTCCTACCACGCCGCCATTTTCCCTCAGATAATCATAATTTCATATAAAATAATATGTAAATTTTGATGTAAAAATCATTGCAAAGTAAAGAGCAGTCTTTTCCTTGACCCTGACTGAGGCTGCTGGTCCTGCAGGTGGCCAGGTCCAAGGAATGGACCACACTGGTCAGGACCTGTTGCCCAGAGTCAAGCTAAAGCCCTGCAGCTGAGGCAGGTGGTAAACAAGCTGCATTTTCCTTTAGTCTCATTTCACAGAGGGCAGCACAGGCCATTCTGAGGGGTGAGCCATGGAGGAGGCCTCCCAAGACCACATGAGGCGCTGAGGCCCTGGAGTCACCTTCTTCCAGAGACACATGCACTGACTCTGGGACAGCAGACATTCTGAGATCTGTTAAGATTACAGGACCTGTGTTCTTGTCTTTGAGATGAGTTTGAGATCTGCCATCCCCATACACAAGAAAGCCTGGGGTGGGTGGATTTGCGTGCTGATGTCCAGTGAAGGTGACTGGGAGCTTATGATGGGCCCAGGTGGCAGATAGATGGAAACCAATGTGAAGACCAGTTGTATTGTTTATTAAATGACTAAATGTAAATGAAACATATGATGGGTTTTAACACCTTGGTAAACACTTAAAACCAGATTATCCCCCCCATGCCTCACACAGCCTCCACACACTGAAAGTTCCCACTGCAATGTCCATTATTTTACAGTGCATGGCAAGGCCTGAGGCAAATCTGACAGATTGAGAACATTCATGGAGCAGATCCAAGATTTCCTCCAGTGACAAGGGCCTGGGAAGATTTCCCCTTTGTTGATCAGAGAGCTGTGAGTGAGGGGTTGGTTCAGCCATGTGGGGTTGAGGTGGTGTCTTTGACAAGGATGGCACCACTTTCCTGAAGGTCCTGGGGGAACCCTGTGAGGAGCCCTGGGCAACAGCCAGCAGTGACCAGCAGGTAGAAAATGGAGGTGGGAGAGAAACAGTGTGAACACCTTGCTTATTGTTCCTCTGGAAGTGGAAGAAATAGGAGGGAGAGAAGCAGTGCGAACAACTGCTCCAGTGAACAGCACACCTGTGCCCCAGGGAACACCTGAGCTGTGTAACCCTCTCCTGTCCTTCCCCCACTGTGGAGGAGAACTGAGCTCATTTGTTGCTCTGGCCAGGCCAGTGATGTGACTCTTTACCTGCCCCAGAGTTCCCTCAGACTGGACATGCTGTCCGCTTTCTCACCTGTCCCGAAGACCCTGCCCAGACACGTATTTCAGGTGAAACCTGGGTGCCTTGTATCCCACTTCTCAAGGAGCTTTAAAGACTCTGGGACCAGGATACATGGGACTTATTGAATGTCTTGTCATTTTTCTTACTCCCATGCCAAGGTTGCATACCTGCTCAGAGGATGCTGAGTAGTGAAAATTAATGGGGCTAATAGTCTCCTGAGAAGGGAGGTCCATTTTGTGAAGAACAGTCCTGTTTTGAGTGGCCATTATGGAAGGTCATGTGTCTGCATCCCTCATCCTGGTGACACCCAGAGTTAGAGGATGTCCCAACCCAATAATGCACCACCCACATCTACCTTGAAGAGACACTGGGTCCTTGTAATGCCCTGCACCCTCTCAGGATATGACTCACCCACTCTCCTTGTCCCCACACATCCACCTCACATATTTATCTCAGCTCAGGGACCCCTTTGGCCCAGAACCTGGACCAAACTCCACTGGTGATAGGGGCAGGGATCATGGGGCTCTGGGTGTGATGGTGACTGGGTCTGACAGGGACTTGGTCCATCTCCAGGTCACACTTCTCTCCACTTCTGATTCTCCACTTAGAAGAATCTGAGTCTTCTTCTCAGATTCCAATTCCCTGCAAACATTCATGGGCCAGTTGCATCCCTTGCCCCAAACATTCACTGTGCTAATCTATTTTAAGTGGACACAGTGATGTTAAGCACATTCACAACATTGTGCAAACATTGCCACCTTCCAAATCCAGAAATTCTCGCTTTCCCAAACTGACTCGGTGCCCAATAAATAATAACTCCCTATTTTCTGTTTCCTGTTTCCAGACCCACCCACCTCATCCTGTGCTCTGTCTCCATAGCTTTGACTATTCTGTCTCTCACAGATGTGGGGTCCCACAGCCATTGTGATTCTGAGAGTGCATATTACTCCAGTCATCATGTCTCCAAAGCTCACCCATGTTCTTTCATCTGCCCACTTTCTCTTGTTTTTAAAGGGGAATGGCATCTTGTGGTGAGGATGTAGCACAGCTTGCTTATTGAGTTTCCTATTCCATATCTACTGTTTACACAGTTGATTGTAAACAGATTTTTTTGTTTGCTTTGTTTTTGTTTTATTTTCCTGATATGGAAGGAGGTGGGCAGCAAAGGGAAGGCATAAAACAAACTCAGATTAAAGAAGTTAACATGTGATCACATGAAATGGGCAGGAAGCACCTGTGACCAGAGACTTTGCTGAGGTAGAATGGAGTTGCAATTTCCATAGTGTTAATCGTGTTCCTCTGTCATGATCTCCCATCCATCCTGGAAGCAGCAGGATGAGGAGGATGGCAGAGGTGGAGACACAGCCTGCATGATGGTGGCAGGGTTCATGGGACTCTGGGTGTGATGGGGACTGGGTCTGACAGGGACTGGGTCCATCTCCAGGTCACAGTTCTTTCGACCTTGTGTTCCTGGGTCAGGGGCACACATTCCACCTCTGCACTGTGGCTCTGAGGAAATAAGAAATTGTGACATAGAGAAAGTGAGTTTGACATGAGGTTCACAGAGGAGTCTCAAAGTTAGTTCCAGTCCAAGGATGCAGGTCTGAGTTGCAGGAGGAGCCTGTGTGCCCTGGGTACAGGAGGCAGGACCAAAGCTCATGTCCAGTTCCAAGAACATCAAGCATGACTGTCACACTAGGCTAGTCTCCTGCAGGCCATGAAAGGTCAAACAAGGTCTTCCACATTATTGTCTGACATCTGAGACACTCACCCTGTGGGGTTGTTACCAGGCACAGTAGAAGACCTGACAGTCTTATCTTCTTCTAGAACATAGACCACAAGGCTGTCTTCCCCAGAGACAGCCCATGTGAGTGGAGAGCTGTGAGCACCCACACTCCAGGGTAGGATTTATCTTGGAACTGGGAGAGAAATTGGCATGTGGGGCAGCCTTTTCACTCTAAGTGGAAGGCACTGAAGGCAAATGCCCTGGTCATTCTGGGACCTGTTATAGGAACATCATTTTCTCTTGAACTCACTCAACATGTGTGTCAGGTATAGGATATCACATGGTTATGAGACACATTGGAATGAGCTGACCCTTCCTCACCTTTCTGAGCATAAGAAGGAATGGTGGACTAGGTGGGTGGGTGACACTTTTAAGTTTTCATGGATCTTTCAATCAGATTTTAAAAGGATTACCATTTGTGTGGGCAGTGTCTGAACTCCAAAACTTTATTATATACATAATTACCAAATTTTTATATTATGCCTACATATAAATAACATCTACCTTGGCAGAAAAATTTAGAAATAAAGCATAGTCATTCTCAATGTATTTGTTTTTAATGTATGATGCCATCTTGATTCAAGTAATTCCAAACCAAGCATGGACAGGTAGGGCACCCTGAATTTTTTAAAGATTTTATTTATTTATTTTTAACAGAAGGAAAGGGAAGGGGAGAGGGAGAGAAACATCAATGTGTGGTTGTTTCTCATGCACCTCCTACCCGGGACCCAGCCTGCAACCCAGGCATATGTCCTGATTGGGAATTGAACTGGAGGCCCTTTGGTTCACAGTCCAGAGCTCAATGCACTGAGCCACACCTGCCAGGGAGAACACTCTGAATTCTTGGTGTTGGAAGTTTTGCGAATGTGTCTAATCTTCCTGTGCAAACTCTTCCCTCACACAAACTCATGACACATTGCAGAGACTCCAAACTTATCACATCAGAAATAATCATAATTTTGCATGAATAAAAGACTAGAAATGAAAAAAAAGTGATTACGTATGTTTGCAACTCAGATTTCTACCTTTGTTGAAATTATCATGGCAATGGATTAATGACCTCTTTTCTCAGTCTAGTGTTCTCAGTGATGTTGTGGTTTGGGGACGGGAAAAGAAGAGAATTTCTAGTACAGATTTGCTCACAGGAAAATGATCTTTTATTCTGATGGGAGATCCTCACCCACAGACTTTCTCAGTCCTGCTACATGGGATAATTACTGTAGCCAGAGAGTGCTGGGGTGTTCCACAGAACATATGATGTTATTAATATATACTAAACACTGTCTGTCTTCCTTCAGACATGAGATTTGGAGACCTAGCCTTCATGTTCTCATCTCTCTGTTTATTGATTAATGGATCTTTGTTGGAGCAAATTTATTTAATTTTAACCAAGCCTAATGTATCAATATTTTAATGGATCTTTTATTGGGTGTTTATTTCGCAGTGATCTCCCCAGAAAATAGTCAGCCTCTATTTCCATGTTCATTGGTTACAGCAGACAGAGGGACTAAAACAGACTCATTGGAACTGGGTAAGGGGAGATACTGGACTTAGTTTGAGCCACATACAGAATTATGCCTTATTTTCATGAACAAAGTTTCTAGACACATTGGAGTAAAGACTTTTTAAGTGAGAATACAAAAGGAAGTGCAAGACATGGTAGAGAGATTATATCTTCTTAGAATACAGGCCTTGAGTAGAGATAGAAACATTAAAGATTCTGCAGGTAGGGAGCAAGACAAACAAGGAACGTGTAATTGGAAACAAGTGGAAAAAGGGAGTTCCTCCTTACCCACATTCATGTTTCATAGTGTATCTGTTATACTTGGTCACAATGTCACAGGTCCATGTAAGTAGGAGTTAGAATATTTTCAGGTCAATCTGATAACACCATGGCTAACCCAAGCTGCATCATTCAATGGGGCTCCATTTATAAAATCTCTCACATGTACAGGGAACAGAGAGGGCGCCTTTGACTCGAGGAGCCCTGGTGTTGGTGTGTCTGTATGAACAGACATCATTTCACTGAACCAAGACACCTGACCAAATTCAAGGTCATCATCATCATCATTGTCATCATCATGACCGTTGTCTTCATTACCATCACCATCATCATCATTAACATCAATTGCTTTCTTATAATGGTTTTCCTTTCATTTTCTGTACGCATGGTTGTTGTTCACACATAATGATCTTTATCCAATTTTCCCATTGTTATAGTTGTTAAGTGAAATACAGAGTCACACTTTATATTATTTTATATTTGTCTGCTGTGAAGTGAAGTCTCATTCCTGCCTCTTCCCCATCTGCCCCACATGCAAAATCTAATAAGAAAGCCTGGGCATCCTCTTTCAGTGTCATTGGGATACTGAAACCACACAATGCCCTGTGAACACATTCCTCTCCCACACCTGGATGGAATAAAATTCCTGAGCCAGTCTCCTTTCCTGGCTCTATGAAAGCATGATTACTTTCTGAATGGCTTTTCCTGCTCTTCCCAGATATTTAAATTAAGTATGTGATAAACATTCCATGTCCCTTTGGACTGTGTTGGTTATTAGCCTGGACATCTACATAAAACTTTGTGGGTTCCTCTGTTTCTGTGTGGTTTCACCTACACCTGGTGTTCTGAGCATCATGCCAAGGCTATTACCATCACTACTGGGTATCTTTGTTTCCTGACATTGGGTCCATGCTTTCTGGTGACCACTGCCCAATATGCATATGTCCACCTGATGGCCATTTCCACACTGAGCTGTGTGGGGCTGTGCAGAACTGTTGGGTCCATCAGAGCCTCCACTTTTATTCAATGACAAGGGTGAAAGGGTTTGATGACTCATTGGAATTGGACACAAGACTGTCTGAAAAAGATTCTGCCTTTTCTCCATGAGAGAAGGTTGTCTGTCTTCAAAATAGACGTTTCTAACTCAGAGATTTCAGAGGTGAGCAAACAATCAGGAAAGCAGAGAGGCTGCCTGAGGAAAACTGTTACAGGAAGTAGAAACCACACAGGAAAACAGACCAAACCTCCACCTGAAAATTTTCCTAGGATTGTCTCTGTTCAGGGACGCTCAGCCCCCCTCCAATGGTCACAGCCCCACCTCCTACCAATGGAAGGTATGTGTCTGGTCCCACACTGAGTTCCCTCATGGATTCTCTCATGCAGTAATACAAAGCTGTGTACTCTGCTCTCAGGTTGTTCATTTTCAGGTAGAGCTCATTCTTGGTGTTTTCTCTAGAGATAGTGAATTGACCATTCACAGAATTGGCCTGGTATGTGCTACCACCACTAGGACTACTGTGTGAGACCCATTCAAGCCCCTTCCCTGGAGCCTGGTGGACTCAGCTCATATACTTGTTACTGAAAGTGAATCCAGAGGCTGCACAGGACAGTCTCAGAGACCCCCCAAGCTTCACTAAGTCCCCCAGACTCTACCAGTTTCACCTCACACTGGACACCTACAAGCACAAAGTCATCTTTGTCAGGAAACTGTCACATTTCCACCTTTCCTCTCAGTCATTTCAGCTCACATACTCAGTGTCTCTTGTTCTCCATAAATCACCTCTTAAAATAGCAACAACAACAAAAAAACCCAGCTGAGCACAAACTTCATGGTGAGAGGCCTGTGTTCTGTCCTGACCAGAAACTGGGGAAACCTCAGTATCCTAAGCAGGGCTTCTGTCCCAGAGCTTCAGGGTCATGGCCGGGCTGTTTTCATGAGCAGCGGGGCCTTTTTTGCATGTCCTCCTACTATATGGAGAGCTCTGGAGTTGGATGGTGACATGCATGTCATGGTCCCAGTGTTTCACATGTCTAAGGGTGTTCATCTGTCAACAATTACTCCCCACATTTGACACTGTGCTCATCCTCACTGTCCCAACAGGTCCATAAGAAGTATATATGACCAAGGAGAGTAAATTTTCATAAAACAGAGGTATTTAAAATGAGAGATGCCTTTGAAAGCCACCAGTAATAAACATACCAAAGAAATTAAATGCTTATGACCACAGGAAGCATTAAAAGTGCAGGAGGTTCCAGTTTGGATCATGGAAATTTCCGTCTGTCCCTAGTTCCTCTACACAGCAGTCAGAGTAAAAACTAAGGAGTGAGTGTGACCCTAGAGCACATGGACCAAGTGTTGGAGAAGGTGGAACATCCGTGTGGATCATTGGGAGACAGAAAAGTGAATTCTTCAGAGAAGCAGGCAGTGCTACCTGGGACATGTTTCTTCAGAGTTTTGTGCTGACTGTGCAGTATCTTCACTGCCTCATTTTTGTTCTTATTTCTGAATCTCTGTGTTAACAACAGCTTCAAACATTTATGACACTGAAGTAACTCAGTCATGACTAAATCTGCTTAGGTGAAGATTTATTTAGAAAGTGGGGAGTAATTATGTTGAAATTTGAAAAATCAGTTTATGGAAAACCTTGATGCAAAACACTAATAGAAAATAACAGATGTAAATAAAATCATAATTGACATGAAGAGCATTATTTTTATTTATCCATTGATTACAGGATAGATAAATCATTCAAATAACTTCCCATTACTGGAACTGGTGGGTCTAACTTTATATTATTAAACTGTTCATTAATGTGTGATCAGCATACTGCTCATAATTAGGATCTGTGTTGATGTGGACCTGTGGTGTCGCTTTCTTCAGGGAGCAGGAGCAGGTTTGTGTTGAGACCCCTGTTTCTTTGAAAGTTAATTTCAGAATAACCATTTCCTCTCTCTCACAGTCCCTATTTATGTCTGTATGTGACCCATGGGAGCCTGTCACCATGGCCACACATGATAGGCATCCACTGAACTTGAACGCATTGTACTGATTATGTTGATGTTCAAAATGGAAAAAGGAGCACCGTGCATGGGGATGAATTACTGTGGATGGTGAATACACCTCATTTGAGGTGGCACATTCTCTCTGACCTCCAGAATGCACAAGGATAAATGTGTGTAGATTGCAGTGCTAGGTGTGTGATAAGTGTTTCAGTTCACATAGGAACATAGTACAGACTGGATTTGGGTCTTCCACTGTCAATGATGTCCCCACCCTGTCTCTGCTGTGAGATGACATTAGTACTTGCCCAGGTACAGGGACATTCACAGTGTTGTTATCTCAGGTGAGGAGAGTCCTTATTATCTCACTATGAGTGAGGACAGAAAGAACACGGTGATGTCATAAACAGTGTTGGAACCTGGAATAACTGTCAACCTTCAACTTTGCTGCCAAAGGTCATCTCTGTGATGCTTGGTCAGAAGGAAGGACATAGAAATCTCCCCTTGACTTATGTACTTACTTTTCCCCAAGCACAATTCCATTGTTCAGAAATAAGGGAATGTTCTAGAACTTGCTAGGAAGACACTTCATTTGAATCTCCAAAGGTGACCCTGACGAAGGATTCCCAGATGATGTCTCAATGAAGTGTTTTATTGAGAGGACAAGGGGGCTCCAAATGTGCTCCCTGCACAATCACACACAAAAAAAAAAAACAGGGGTTGATTCAGGAGCGTATTCCCTGTACCTCTCTTATAGTGCATCTGGTCTCTTGAAAACTTTCCCTGAGTTTGATGTGCCTCTAGCAGCAACTTTTCTGGTCTCAGATTCCTGACTGTGTTTCAGGAAGTCAGGAGGTCCATCACCTTGTCATCTCCTCAGCCCAGCCAAGCTGTCCCACTTCTCATGGTTGGTGACACACTGAGGTTGTGGGTCATTACACTGAGTCACTTGCATAGTAATGCTTGGCTGTGTCCATGACTTCAGACCATTTATATGCAGATAGTCTATTCTGGCAGAGGTTTCCGTGCAGTCAACAGATTGTTCTGAGAAGCCCTGGGCATACATGGGCTCCCCACTGTGTTGATCCAGACAATGTATTGCAGGCCCTCTCCTGGGACCTGTCTCACCCAGAATGTAGCTTAGCTGGTGATCATGTATCCAAAAGCCTTGGATGAGACCTGCACTGAGGCCCCAGGATTCCTCACCACAGACCCAGACTGCCTCAGCCATACCTGGTAGTAGACACATGTGGAGAGGAGGCTGGAGTGAGTGGAAATCCCTCTTCAGACTCCCTTGTCACTTCCCAGACCCAGGAGCTAAGGACTCCCATACCTGTAGCCACAGCCACCAGGAAGTGGGCTCTCCATCTCCAGTCCATGGTGAGGGACTGTTCCATCAGGTCTTCTGTAGGGGATGATGTGGCTGTGGGTGATGCTCTCAGGGCAGAGACAGACCCAGGTTAAACCTATTCTACCTCTTCTCATTTCATAGTCATGAGGCAGAGTATTTCACAGCTGAATATTTGACTTCACCTGAGGAAAGGTTGAGGACACAGGAAACATGCTGAGTGGGAGACTGAGGGTCCAAGTCCAAGTTAACGTTATCAGATGTAGGTCCCCTGCCAGGCCCCTGTACTCTGTGCAGATACACCTCCTCTCACTGAGGAACACATCCTAACAGGACATGCTCCTCATTGAAAAGCCCCATTTGAGTGTAGCAGAGACTGCTTGGACCAGCTCTGGGTTTTAATGCCTAATGTCTTATCCCTGAATCAGTGTGTCTCCAAAATGCAGCACTGAATAAGTTTAAATAAAATTATTCCTGTTTTCAGTTCCTTAACATTAAGATATTAAGAAGCCCTTGAATTACTCCCATTGACTGTGGTTCTCTTGTCTTATTGTGTATGATACATTCTCTGACAGAATATGATATTTAGTCACCTCATGCCCAGCCCTCATTTTAGATGTTTTTTATGAAAAGAGTAAAACTCAGGCCCTCAGAGAAAATACCTCATCTGCCCCCTCTCCACCTGGTCCTGGAGCATCAGCCATGAGATCACGGGTCCCACATGCCTCTTGCTTCCCAGTCCATGTCCCTCAGGGAAGGGCCCTGTCTGGGCTCATGGGCATAAATTGTCAACACCTCTACTCTAGAATTAAAGGTACCTCTACTATAGAATTGCATTATGATTTTATGGTGCTCCCTCTGGGACATCTTGTGTTTAAACAACTAAGCATTCTGAGATTTAGTCTTTCTAAACCCCAGTGATTCTGCGCCTACACCAGAGACTGTGAAGCCACCAGGGAGCCCCTTTGCTGGACATGCCAGATGCACCGACTCAGTCAACACCCTTGAGTCTGGAAGATCTCAGGGGGTTTTGGGAGTTGATGTCCTCAGGTTCTTCTGCTTGAAGGTCCCATCTGAGTGTCCTTGCATGGGGTCCTAATTCCACTGCACTTCCACTGCTCAACAAATCACACACACACAGACATACTCACAGATGATTTTCATGGTAATGAACTACAGGTCTCTCTTCTCCCCTCTTCCTAGTACATGGACAGGATCCCCACTCACATTCTAACTGAGTGAGTGACCTACCTTTACAACAGGACAGAAACAAACACAATTGATGTGAAGACTGGAGGCTGCTCATCCTGGTTGTTTCCTAGTCTCCCAGGACCTGGAATCTGAAAAGTCCATGGTGAGAAGGTCCTCGTTTGTCTTGCGGGGAAGTCAGTTCAAGGATACCCTTGTCTAATCAGTATAGACAACTCTGGCCTGATTTCTAGGGGAAGGTCACTGACCTACAGCCCACAGGCCCACATTTTCAGAGCTCACAGCCAGGAGCTCTGAGATCTGAACCATGGGTGTCACTGGATCAGTATCTTCCCAGGAGCACAAGCAGGGTCTGATGCAGGAAAAGGGGACTCAGAAAAGTGATCCTGGGATGTCAGATTCTGTTGACCAGGGTCAGTGTTGTTTTCCACTATGTGCTGCCTGCTGTGTGAGCACCCACTGGTGTCCTGAGCGCTCCCTGTAGCCCAGCCCTCCTGTCTCCTGCAGGAAGGTTTCTGTCTGAGCTCACCCAGACTTCCCCTCACTGTGTCTCTTGCACAGTAATACACATCTGTGTCCTCGGTGGTCATGAAACTCAGCTGCAGGGAGAACTGGTTCTTGGATATGTCTTTGGAGATGGAGGTGTGGCTCTATAACTTATGTTCCCACTCCCACTATAACTTATGTACCCAAATCACTCCAGCCCCCTCCTTTGGAGCTGGTGGATCCAGGTCCAGTAGTAACCACTGGTGATGGAATAACCAGAGTCAGTGCAGGTGAGGGAGAGGGTCTGTGAGGGCTTCACCAGTCCTGGGCCCTACTCCTGCAGCTGCACCTTGGAGTGGACACCTTAGGACAAGGAATATGTGATCCTGTCAGTCTTGTGTAGTCACCACCATCCCATAGACCTACATCTGACACCCAAGGCACCCACCCTGGGGGGCTGTCTCCAGGCACAGGAGAATTCCCAGCAGTCACATCTTCTTCTAGAGCACAGCTCTGCTTTCACAGAGACCTCAGCCCTATGTGAGGAGAGAGCTGTGAGCCCACACAGCCCAGGGGAGGATGTACCCTGGAAAAGGGAGAGAAATTTGCATGTGGGGTGCTCTGTCCCTATAAGTGGGGAAGGACGGAGGTCACCACATCATGCCTTCTTGGTTCTGAGCACATTTCTTCTACTGGACTTGATGGCATGGGTCAGGGATGGGAAAGCAGTTAGTTTATGAGACTCCTTGAACTCAGGACAAGGTACTCCCCATTTTTCTATGTTTAAAACTGAATGTTGATCAAGATGAGAGGATCACACTATTTTAATCTTGTGGATAATGAAACTGATTAACATTAGCCCCAAATATCTTCCCAGTCCTAGGAAACACATGAAGTAGACTCATTATTTCCATACTGGATAATCATAATTTCATGTCAAATAATATTTGATGTGGTAATTATTACAAAGTGAAGAAGAGTCTTTACTTTCAACAAACTGAGTTATCCGTGGACTGCAAGTGATGTACAGTTGCAGCCTCTGTGTTTCAGCCCAGCTGCAGAGAACAGGACACCCTGGTAAGGGCCTGCTGTCCAAAGTACACCCCTGGCCCTGCAGCTGTCACAGGTGCTACACATGCTGGGACCTTCCTTTAGGCTCACTTCCCCCAAGGGCAGTGCAGCCCTTTCCCTCAAGTGAGCCACTCCGTAGGTGTCCAGGGTTCCTAGACAACATGAGGCTCTGAGACCCAGAAGTCCCATTCTCCCAGAGACACAGGTACTGACCCCACCACCAGGGGTTCTGAGATGTGTGTGGATTATCTGACCTGGCTCCTAGTCATACGTTGTCAGTTCGGAACCTTCCTTCCCCCATTCACCTGAGGCCCTGAGCAAGTATCTGGAGGCTGATTTTCTGGGAACAGGACTGGGAGTTAATTACGGGCCAAGGTTACAGATGAGCAAAAACAAAGTGCATACTAAGAGCATCTTACATTAAGTCAAAAAATGAGTGGAAGTGCATGATGGGATTTAACTGCCTGGTGAATGCTTGAAACCAGGTTTGCTTCTCTGAGTCTCACTCACCTTCCATACAGGTAACATTCCTATTGCTATTCCCATTACTTAACAGTGCATAGAGAGGACTGTTGCACATCTGGCAGACTGGGGACACCCATGAACCAGACATGAGATTCTTGTACGTGATAATGTTCTCAGGAGATTGCTCCTTTATTTACAAGTGAGATAAGAGTGAGGGGTTGATGCAGCCACATGGAACCATGGTGAGGTCTGTGTTGGGTATGGCATGAATGCCCTGCAGGTGCTGGGGAACACCTGTGAGGAGCCCTGGACACTGACCAACAGTGACCTGAATGAAGGACAGCAAGGTGGATTCCTAGGAAGAGAAGCAGTGAGAACAACTCCTTCACTGAGCAGCACACCATTGCCCCAGGGGACAACTGTGCTTTGTAACCCACTCATGTCCCTTCCACCAATGTGGGGAAGGATACTGAGCCTCCTGCAATGGCCCTGAGCATCCCAGTTATGGGTGACCTAACCTAGACCTGGGGTACCTCAGACTGGACATACCCTTCTCTCCCTCACCTGTCCCTGCAATGCTGCCCAGAGAAGCATTCCAGGTGACACTTGGGCATCTCTGTGTCGCAGTTTCAAAGAACTTTAGAGACTTGGACCTCAGATAAGAGGAACCAGTTGAAGGTCTTGTCATTTTTCTCACTCCCATATCAGGTGAGAGCAGAGGAAAGTGTTGGGTACCTGAGTCAGGGACACTGAACAATAATTCATGGGAACAAAGTGTTTCCTGAGAAGGGAGAGTCCATATTTTGTAGCATGGTCCTGTGTGTGATGAACTTCTTGGACAATTGTTCATCCCCACTGTCATCCTTGTGACACCTGGGGTCAGAGAGTGTTGAGACCTAATGTCACATAACACATATTGCATCTCCCTTGAAGAGGCATCTGTGTCCCTTGAAATGTTCTGCACCCTCTCAGGACATGACTCACCCTCTCTCCCTGTTCCCACCCATCCATCTAATAAATGCTGTGTTGCAACCATTCAATTCCAGATAGGTTTGTGGGATTCAGACAGATGAAATAACATTCATGGAGATGTTCAGTTGTCTTACATGCCTTTATTCAAAGGTTGGGAATCCACACATGCTGCTAGCTCTGTGTCTCCCTACTTGTGCTTGCATGTCACCTGTGTGTCTGCTCTCTCTGTGTGTACCTGACAGGAAATCCCAACTCCCTTATATACTCAAATATAGACAAAGCCGCCCAGAATCCAACAGATTTTACAACAGAGCTTCATTGTCTGCAGACAAGCCCACTCAAGGCTGTGAGAACCATTTATCAGACACAGTCTCAGGGCTATGAGAACATTGCTTTTCAGGCTTGTTTTCAAGGTTATGGGAAAGTACCTCCCTTAGACACAGTTTGATCCTGATGCATTCCCAAATATGTTACATCTTCAGAGACAACCATGGAAAGGACTATGACTTCTTGTATATTCCATCTTTCTGAGAATACATTTTCAGAACATATTTTGAACAGGAAAAGATAACTGGAACTCTATGGAATAACTAGATTTATAGAAATACTGGCCAATAATCAGCACAAAAAATTGATTATGGGACAGCATGAACTGAAATCTATTGTAGTTTTGTAACTGTTGCTGAACGTATTGCTAATTTTCAATCATGTTGGTTTTGAGATGTAAGAAACCTAGCATTTTTCTTAAAGCAATTTGGTAAATTATACTTTAATAATAAATATTGACTCATTCATATATTCCCCCTTTTTGATCCCTCTGGAATTTGGAAAGGCTTAATGAATGAGTGTTATTATTGCCATGACAATATATTAGTTTGAATAAATCAAGCAGGGACCTGTTTTATTCATAACAGGACACATAATGCCATTTTTCAGTTGTGACTTTATCAACTAAGACTTTGACTGGAATGTCATGTCCAAGAGAGACATGTAGACTCTGGATGTCAGCAAAAGCTTTAAGGAATGTAGAATGACTCTAAAGCTAATAAAAGCAACTTGGTAAAAGGATCTGGTACCTTGCTTATCTGGAAGGTTGATGACAGTCTATCCAGGTAAGGAGTAAGGTTGCTTTCCTGGGAGATGGCAGGGAGAGCTCAGGACATTTTGGAAGACCTCAAGAACTTAAGGATCCCACTCAAAGTTACAGATGTGGCAGGTAAAACCTAATAGCAACCATAGGGCTTGATTTTGTTGCTTCATGGGGTGAATTAAGTCTCACCCCGGCAATTTTTTATAAGAGCCCAGCAAAGCGCATTTAAGAGAGCCTACATAATCAATTGTTATTCCAGTTATGTTGGTACAAATAATGAGGCAGAATTCAAACTTAATGCTTTAAATTAATTAGACTTTATTGTCTTTTTGAACAAATGAGTGTGACTCTATGTAGAGAATTTATGTTGCAATAGACTCTGTACAACACAATAATGGATATTAAACTCTAGTTCAGTGAATTGCCTTCAACTTTTTAAACTTATGAACAGAACTGGATCCAAACTTTTTCTGGCTTCTTCAATAATATTGAGATTAGTCACACAATTTGACTCCTCCATGTTAAAGCTCCACTCCTACTCAGGAAATACCACTTCCAGGCAGCATCTGCACCTTCTTCTGTGCCCAGGTCTCATCTGCCCTGTAACAACAAGGGTTTCTTGGTTGTAAAGGAAAATGGCATCCATCTCCAGCAGGAAACAGTTGCAGAAATCATCTGACACCATTTTTCCCTGAAAGGAATCAGAGGAAAATTCATGAGTGGGAAAGAAAGCAGGCAGTTAGATAAAATCAGAGCAAGAATGAAAGGCCACAATGGTCACAAAGACTGAAATCTCAGGTGCCTGGCAGCAGGCATATGAGATAAACGAGTAGAAATGGCACATAGGCAGATGGTGAACTGGAATGTTTTCTAGGATAATGGATGTGAGGGCCTAGGGGCTCCTGTAGACACCACCCAAACCATCATTATTTCTCCACGAGAGCCAAAGATACACTTGGGAACCATATAGTCTGTATAAAACACCAAACTTCCTATGAAAATTCAGTATTGGTGAAAGGGGTAATGAGACAAATGCAGCAACAAGCATACCCCGAGTCATTAAAATGCCAACTCAGAGATGAAATTTATCACACCACTTTCTTTAATTGCATGAATATTCCATCCTTCTGATGGAACTAGTCTTGTTTTATAAATTGCTGACCCAAGAAACTTTTTTCTCTTAAAAGGAAACAGCTTTCTCTCAGGTCCTACAGGAGCATGTACTCCACCTCCAGGTGCTTTTAACCTATTCAGGGAGACAGAGAGGAGACCTTCTCTTTCCTGAGATTTACAAGCAAGTTACTAAAATGGTTTGGGCAGTTGGAACTACAGAGTGATCAATCAACATGCACCCAAATGGCCTGAGATCTCCCTGGAGAAATACCAGATGATGAATATTTATTTAGATGTACTCTATTACCATTCTGGGGAGCAGCTATACATGAGCAGGTACTTCAGAATCTCTCCAAGACTTAAATCACTGTAGCCAATGAAACAAACATCTCACTTACTAATATTCAGAAATCTCTGGACTCTCTAGCTACAGTTGCCTTAAATAATCAACACGTTTTAGACTACTAACAGAACAAAGGGTTTGCCTGACCATCAAATTTTCTTGTTTCTCTTACATTGACACCTCAGTTCAGATGGAAACAAGCATTACCTAAATCAGGCAACAAGCTACCTGGTGCCAACAGACATTAGACTATCACACCACCCTCTTATAAGAAACTGGATATTGGTTCATGAGTCTATATTCATGTATACCACAGGGACTCAGGCCCATAGAGGAGATATTTTAATTTTAGGTTAAATACAGTTTGCTTTATAATGCTTTTCTTTATTGTTTTTTAATACTTTATTATTGTTCAGTTACATTTGTCTGCATTTTCTCCTCACCACTCCCCCCAACCCCAGCCCAACCCACCTTCCTCCCTTGCCTTGACCCTCCCCCTTGGTTTTGTCCATGTGTCCTTTATAATAGTTCCTGAAAACCCTTCTTCCCAAAGTCCCCTCCCCCTCTCCTCTGGATATTGTTAGATTGGTCTTAATTTCAGTGTCTCTGGTTATACTTTGTTTGCTTTTTTCTTTTGTTGATTATGTTCCAGTTAAAGGTGAGATCATATGTTATTTGTGCCTCACTGCCTGGCTTATTTCACTTAGCATAATGCTCTGCAGTTCCATCCATGCTGTCACAAAGGGTATAAGCTCCTTCTTTCTCTCTGCTGAATAGAATCCCATTGTGTAAATGTACAATCGTTTTTTGATCCACTCATTTACTGATGGGCACTTAGGTTGCTTCCAGTACTTGACTATTGTTAATTGTGGTGCTATGAACATTGGAGTGAATAGGATCTTTTGGATTGTTTTTTCAGGGTTTTTAGGATATAATCCCAGCAGTGGAATTGCTGGGTCAAAAGGCACTTTCATTTTTAGTTTTCTGAGGAAATTCCATACTGCTTTCCACAGTGACTGCACCAGTCTACATTCCCACCAACAATATACTAGGGTTCCCTTTTCTCCTCATCCTCTCCTACACTTCTTTGTTGATTTGTTCATGATGGCGATTCTGACCGGTATGAAGTGATATATCATTGTGGTTTTAATTTGCATCTCTCTGATGGCTAGTGATGCTGAGCATCTTTTCATGTGTCTCTGGGCCCTCTGTATGTCCTCCTTGGAGAAGTGTCTGTTCAAGACTTTTACCCATTTTTTTAATTAGGTTTTTTGTCTTCTAGGAGTGGAGCCATATGAATTCTTTATATATTTTGGAGATCAAACTTTGTACAAGGTGTCATTGGCAAATATATTTTCCCATACAGTTGGTTCTCTTTTCATTTTAATGCTGTTTTCTTTAGCTATGCAGAAGTTTTTTAATTTGACGAGGTGCCATCTGTTTATTCTTCCCCTCATGTCCCTTGCTTTAGGGGACATATCAGTGATGATGTTGCTGCATGGAACGTCTGAGATTTTCCTGCCAATGTTTTCCTCTAAGAGTTTATGGTGTCACAACTTATATTTAAGTCTTTTATCCACTTTTAGTTTATTTTGTATATCATTGAATTTCATTTTTTTGCATGTAGCTGTCCAGATCTCCCAACACCATTTGTTGAACAGGCTATTTTTAGTCCATTTTATGCTTCTGTCCCCTTTGTCAAACATTCAATTGACCATAGACACTTGGGTTTATTTCTGGGCTCTCTGTTCTGTTTCATTGGTCTATGTGTCTGTTTTTATGCCAGTACCAGGCTGTTTTGATTATAGTGACCTTGTAATATAGTTTGATATCAGGTATTGTGATCCTTTCTACTTTGTTCTTCTTTCTCAAAATTGCTGCTGCTATTCAAGGTCATTTATGGTTCCATATAAATTTCTGAAATGTTTGTTCTATATCTGTTAAATATGCCATTGGTACAGTAATAGGGATTGCATTGAATCTATAAATCACTTTGAGTAGTATGGGCATTTTGATCATGTTAATTCCTCCCATCCATGAACATTGTACATGCTTCCATTTGTTTTTATCTTCCTTAATTTCTTTCTTCAGTATTATGTAGTTCTCTTTTTAAAAAGATTTTATTTATTTATTTTTAGAGAGAGGTAAATGGGGGGAGAAAGAGAGGAAGAGAAACATCAATGTGTGTTTGCCTCTCACATGGTCCCCAGTGGGAACCAGGCCCACAACCTAGGCATTTGCCCTGACTGGGAATCAAACTGGCAATGCTTTGGTTCACAGGCCAGCACTCAATCCACTGAACCACACCAGCCAGGGTTGTTGTGTAGTTTCCTAAGTATGTATATATTACCTCCTTGGTTAGGTTTATTACTAGGCACTTTATTTTTCTTGTTGCTATATCAAATGGAACTTTTTTCCTGATTTCTGTTTCTGATATTTCATTGCCAGTGTACAAAAAATGCCTTTAATTTCTGAATATTGACTTTGTATCCCACTCTTTTGCCAAATCCATTTATTAGGTTGAGTAGTCTTCTTGGTGGAGTCTATAGGATTTTCTACGTACATTATCAAGTCATCTGCCAACAATGAGAGTTTTGTTTCCTCCTTTCCAATTTGGATGCATTTTATTTCTTTTTCTTGCCTGATCACTGTGGCTAGGACTTCAAATACTATCTTCAATAGGAGTGGTGAAAGAGGGCATCCTTGTCTTGTTCCTGATCTAAGTGGGAAAGATTTTAGTTTTTGCCCATTGAGTATGATGTTGGCTGTAGGTCTCTCATATTTGGCCTTTATTATATTGAGGAATGCTCCCTGTATTCCCACTTTGCTAAGTGTTTTTATCATAAATGGGTGCTATATCTTATCAAATGCTTTTTCCGCATCTATTCATATGATCATGCAATTTTTGTGTTTTGTTTTGTTTATGCGGAGTAGTATGTTTATTTATTTGTGAGTAGTGTACCATGCTTGCATCTGTGGGAGGAATTCCAGTTGACCATGGTGTATGATCTTTTTAACGTATTTCTTGGTGTGGTTTGCCAATATTTTGTTGAGGATTTTAGGGTCTATATTCATTAGTGATACTGGCCTGAAGTTTTCTTTCTTTGTTATGTTTTTATCTGATTTGGGATGAGGCTGATGCTGGCTTCATAAAAAGAGTTGGAGAGTCTTCAATCTTCTTGAATTTTCTTAAATAATCTGTGGTAGATGGGGGTTAGCTCTTTCTCAAGCGTTTTGTAAAATTCTCCTGTGAAACTCTTTGGTTAGGGTTTTTCTGTGTTGGAAACTTTTTGATTACAGTTTCAATTTCATCAGCTGTTATTGGTCTGTTCAGGCTTTCTCCTTCTTTTTCATTCAGTTTTTGAACATTGCATTTTTGTAGAAATTTGTCTGTTTCACCTAGGTTTTCAAATTTCTTGGCAAATGTTTCATGGTAGTAATCTCTTCCAATCCTTTGTACTTCTGTGGTATCAGTTATAATCTCTCCACTTTCATTTCTGATTGTGTTTATTTGGATCTTCTTTTGTTTCCTGATGAGCCTGCTTAAAGGCTTGTCAATTTTTTTTTATCTTTCTGAAGAGCCAGCTCCTCCATTTATTGGTCCTTAGAATCGTGCTTCTGGTCTCTATGTTATGTAATTCTGCTCTGATCTTGGTTATTTCCTTTTTTCTACTTGCTCTAGTCTCTCTTTGTTATTGTTCCTCGAATTCTTGTAGGCATAAGGTTAGGTTGTTTATTTGAAATGTTTCTATCTTTTCTAGGTAAGCCTACATTGGATTGTTGTGAGTGTATTTTCCTTTGCTTCCAGAAACTTTTTTTTATTTCTTCCCTAATTCCATTCTTTACCCATTCATTTTTTAATAGCCAGTTATTCATTCTCCTTAAGTTCAAGTGTTTTGGGTTTTTTCCCCTTGAAGTTGGTTTCTAGTTTCAGTCCCTTGTGGTGAGAGAAAATGCTTGACATGATAAATTTTCTTGAATTTGCTGAGACTTGTCTTGTGTACTATCATGTGATCTATCTTTTAAACTGTCCCATGTGCATTTGAAAAGAATATGAATTTTGCCTTTTTGTGGTAAAGTCTCTTTCTACATATTTCAATTAAGTCCACTTGATCTGGGACATTGTTTAATGATGCAATATCTTTATTTATATTTTGCTTGGAAGACCTATCCATTTTTGACAGTGCTGTGCTAAACTCCTGTACTGTACTTGTATTGCTGTCAATATCTTTCCTGTGTCTTTATTGTTTTGTAGCCTTTTATTGCTTACTTTTCCCTTGCCTTTTGGAAAAGAGAACCTGCTCGACATGCACATTTAAATTGTACACATTCTTTTAACTCACAAGATATTCCTTTCCAAAAGGCTCAGGTTTTCCATTCACCCAGAAGATTCAGAGGACATCAATAGCTCCATAGATATGGAGGAAGAATTGACATAAGAAAGTTGAAACATGACATAAAAACTTTATACTGCTTAGA
>CM052546.1:69813355-69832661 GCA_028533065.1 Trachops cirrhosus
GGACAAAACTAGGGGTGTTGGAAACGGGAGGGAGGAGGGGAGGAATGGGTGGGTGGGCTGGAATGGGAATAAAGGATAGAAACTACTGAATAAACTAAAATAAAAAATTAAAAAAATAAAATAAAAAGCAGAGGCTAACAAGAAGAGTCTCACAAATAATGCAAAAACAAAGAAACAAACCCCAAATGAAAGGAAAGGAGGAAGCCTCAGAAAGAATGCTAAATGGGAATAAAGGATAGAAACTGTAATGAATAAACTAAAATAAAAAAAAAGATTTTAGATAATCTGAAATCTATTATTTAGTTGCCATTTATAACCTTACGAGTTAATAAAACTTATGCAAAATGAAAAAAAAAGAAAGAATGCTAAATGAAATAGAGGCAAGTCAACTATCAGATATGGAGTTCAAAGCAATGGTTATCAGGAAATTCAATGAGCTCACAGAGAATTAGCAAAAACTACAGAGAAACTACAAGTTTACTTTCCTGTTTATTGTCTTCAGTGAAAACCTCAGAAATCAGATTCACAAAGGAAGGCAAGTTACCTGGATGCAGCTGTGAGCTCTGAAAGGAAATTGCTGCTCCCAAGAGGAAGCTCCTTCAGTCCGCATCAGGTCCACACCTGCCACTGGGGCTTTTGTCTGTGATTGGTAAGAGGAGAGGGACCTTGGTGTCCTGAGTGGCCCCTGCAGGCCAGCCCTCTTGCCTCCCACAGGGAGGTTTGTGTCTGAGCTCACACTGATTTCCCCTCACTGTGAGTCTTTCAGGGTAATACACAGCTGTGTCCTTGGTGTTGAGACTGCTCAGTGTTAAATAAACTTGGCTCTTGGAGGTCTCCCTGGTGAAGCTGATTCAGGATTTCAGTGCTGGGTTTTAGTTTGTACTTCCACCACACTATATAACACTGACCCACTCCAGCCCTTTCCCTGGAGACTGGCAGGCACAGTGCACACCATCACTTGTCATCAAGAATCCAGAGACAGTGCGGGTGAGGGAGAGGGTATGTGAGGGCTTCACCAGTCCTCAGCCCAACTCCTGCAGCTACACCTGGGACAGGACACCTGGCAACAAGGAACATCAGACCCTGTCAGTCATGTGCACTAACCAACTCCCATAGAACTGTTTCTGACATCTGAGACACTCACCCAGGGGGGCTGTCACCAGGCACAGAAGGAAACCCAGCATTCTCATCTTCTGTAGAGCACAGATCTGCCTTCTTGACAAACCTCAGACCCCTGTCAGGAGACAGTTGTGAGCCCCCACAAACCAGGGGTCACTTTAAACCAGATATGAGAAGGGAATTTTCATATAGGAAGCTCTGTTCTCATAAGTAAGAAGACACTTACGTAACTGCCCTATATCCTTCTGGTCCCTGAGCACATTTCTTCTCTCAGACTTGATGATGTGGGTCGGGGATGGGAGCATAGTTGGGTTATGAAACAATTTTGAATCATGACAGTGGCCAGCTGTTCTTTCCATGTTTACAAATTGAAGCTGGCCTGGATGAAGGACCACACTATTTTAGTTTCATGCATTATTCAAGTGAACATTAAAACTGGTTGACATTATGCCCAAACATCTACTGAAGTACAAAAAATCACATGAAGTAGATTCATTTTTGCCCGATTGGAAAATCATAATTTTATAAAAGTTAACAGCTGATGTAATTTTTGATGGAAAAATAAAAGTACAATAAAAAAGTGTTTCCTTTGACCTGGCTGAGGCCCCTGGGCCTGCAAGTGGTGGTCAAGTATAGCCTCTGTCTCAACCCAGCTCCAGGGAATGGGCCACACTGGTCAGGTTCTGCTGCCAGAAGTACAACCCTGGTCCTTCAACTGAGACATGCGCTGCACATGCTGAGTCCTTCCTTTTGTCTCACTTACCAAAGGACACTACAGGCAGCCCCTTCCCACAGGTGAGGCGCTCAGGAGGCCTCATAGGATCCTAGAACACATGAGGCCCTGAAGTCCTGGAGGCACTTCTCCCAGAGAGACACAGTCATTGACTCTGGGCCAGCAGATGTTCTGAGATGTGTGTGGATAACAGGGCCTGTTTCCTGGTCATAGAAAGTCAGTATAGAAACTGCCATCCTCAATTACACTTGAGACCCTGTGTGGGAGTGGATGTGGAGGCTGATGCCCTGGGAAGGGAACTGGGAGCTCATGATGGGCCAAGGTGACAGATGGAGGAAAACCAAATTGCAGAGCAGGTGTATCTTTCATTAAGTCACTACACTGAGGTGAAACACATGATGGGACTTACCAGCCTGGTAAATGCCTAAAACCAGGTTTGCTTCCCAAAGTCTCACACACCCTCCACACACAGAACATTCCCACTGGTGTCCCTATTATTTAACAGTACACAGCAAGGACTGGGACACATCTGACAGACTGAGGACATCCATGGAACATGTGGGAGATTTCCACATGTGACAAATGTCTCAGGAGATCCCCTCTTTGTTCATAGCAGAGCTGAGAGTGAGGGGTTGGTGCAGCCACAGGTTGAGGTGACATCTGTGGTGGATATGGCAACACTGTCCTGGAAATACTGGGGGATACCTGTGAGGATCCCAGGGTACCAGTCAGCATGACCAGAATGAAGGAAAGAAAGGTGGATGCCAAGGGAGAGCAGTGAGATCACCTCCTCCAGGAGCAGCACACCTGTGCCCCAGAGGACACCTGTGTTCTTTAACCCTTTCCTGTCCTCTCCCCCAATGTGGAGGAGGAGAACTGAGCACCTGCCCATGGACCTGGCCAGCCCAGGGGTGTGTGTGCTGAACTGATCCAGTGGGCCCTCAGACTAGACATGTCTTCCCTGCTCACCTGTCCTTGTGACGTTGCTCTGAGGTGCATTTCAGGTAATATATAGATGTCTCTTCTCCCAGGTTTTCAGAAGCTTTAGATACCATGAGACACAGATAAACGGAAACTTTTGAAGGTCTTGTCACTTTTGTCACTTCCATGCCAGATGAGAGCAGAGGTATCCATTGACTACCGGCTCAGGTGGACACTATAAAGTGAAAATTCAAGGTGACAACATGTCTCCCAAGGAAGGACCATCCATTCTGGGCAGCAGGGTCCTGTGTGTGGTGAGCAAATAGAGATTGTGGGTTCCCACCATCATCCTGGCTGCACCATGATGTAGAGAGTGCTGACCCTAAAGACATGCCACCCACATTGAATCCCCTGAAAAGAGACACTCAGGTCCTTGTAACGCCTTGCCCCCTAAGGACATGTCTCACCCTCTGCCCTTGATCCCACACATCCACCTCACACAGTGCTCTCATCTCAAGGATGCTGTGGCCCAGAATCCTGGACCAGGCTCCCTCTGTTCCCAGATTCCATTTCCCTGGAAATACCCGTGGGACTGGCACACTCTGTCTGAGGTTCTTTCCCAAAAACGAGCTCCTGTGAATGATCTTGCATACCTGCAGCAGCCCTGACTACATTCCAACCTGCAGAGTCAGGGGGCACCACCTATCCTGGAAAAAACGTGCAAATCTCTCATTAGTTCTGATGTGACATTTGTGCTAAAACATACATTAGCCAATATGCACTGTGTTAATCCATTTTAAATGGGCACTCCGTTTGAAACCGTCATCACCATCCAGACCCATAAATGCCCACTTTCTCAAACTGAGTCAGTGCCTGCTGCATAATAACACCCCATTTCCTGTCCCCACCCCATCCACACTTCTGGTTCTCTGATTCCATGCCCTTGAACACTACATGTCTTGCAGACATTAAAACGTACAGCTGTTGTAATTCTGAGAATGATTTATTTCTTGGGGCATTGTGTCTGTGAGGGTCTTTCATATTCCTGCATCTGTGCATTTTTCTTTTTTAAAGGGGGGTGACATTTTGTGTTGAGGATGGTGCACATCTTGCTTCTTCAGTTTCCTCTTCCATCTCTCTCATTTTCACAAGATTTCAGTTGACTATTAACAGGTGTTTTTGCTCTTTTCTTGATCAGGAAAGAGGGGGCACGGCACAGGGAAGGTGGACAACAAATTCATGTAAAAAGTCTACATGTTATTACATGAAGTGGACAAGAAGCACCCATGACCAGAGACTGTGCTGAGTTAGGACAAACAGTAATGGGTTCCATAGTGTTGCTTGAGGTCCTCTGTCATGGTATCCTATTTATCTTGGAAGCAGCAGATGAGGAGAAAGTGGGAGAGGGAGACACAGCCTGTGTGATGGGGGCAGGGTGGATGGGGTCCTGGTGTCTGACAGGGACTAGGTTCATCTCCAGGTCACGTCTGTCTCAGCCTGCTGTTCCTGGGGCAGGGGCATACATCCTGCCCCCGCCTTGTGTCTCTAAGGAAATAACAGAATGTGACAGAAAAAAGGATCAGGGGAAATTGAGGAGTGACAGAGTTGTGAAGACCACAGAGGAGTCTCAATGTTACTTGCAGGCAAAACATGCAGGCCTGAGATGCAGGAGGAGCCCATGTTCCCTGTGTGCTGGAGGAAATACAACACCTCATGTGGACACTCCAGTTTCAAGGACATTAGAGAAGAGGGTCACATTGCTGCCTTGCTCAATGACTTCAACATTCAGGCATGGCCACCCTCCTCCTCCCCTAGGGAGGGGAATCTGTTTCAACAAGTACATTGATTTTAAACACCCTCATGGAAACACCCACATAACATGGAGGCACCAATTTCCTGTGAAGTGGACCTCTTAAAGTGACTGCCCCATAACCCATGCATCCACCCCTCTCAACAGACCCAAGCAGTCTTCTCCCCACATCGTCTTCAAGAGTGTCTTCATAATCATAAATCTAGGAGATTTATCTGCTGAATGAGGAATCAGAGGAAATGGGTGATGAATCTTATTGGATGAGACCTTAGTATGTATGTCATTGACAAAAGTTACAGTAAAAATCCAGAGAAGCCCCTTTATTCACACCTCACACCTCATGGAGAAAATGTGAACTCCACACCTTTGAGAATGGCTCCAGTGCACGACCTCTAACTCAGAAGTATTGGACACTCCAGAAACTGAAATCTTTGGGAGGAGGCAGGTGATCCATGACCCTGGGTACAATGAGAAATGTCTCAGACAGTGGAAACTGCCACTCTAGTTGTTCTACCAGGACCCCTGTCTACTCCCTGGTGTGATCTTTTCTGCTGTCTCATAATCCTGGGTGGCTGTTGACCCAAATGCATGACTATCTCCCTTTCCCTTATTTTTGAAATTCTTAGGTGAACTCAAGAGTCTGAACCCAAGTTTCGATAATAGACATCTAGGAGGTTTGAGCCTTACCCACTTTATCCACATCCGCCCTCATCTGGACACATTGGTAAGAAAGCCTGGGGTATCACTCCTTTGACCATGGTGGGACAGTCAGTCCAGCCAAAACCCTGCTCAATACAAGAACCTCCACTGGCTCTCATCCAGGACAACACACCCAGATACAATTTCCTGGCCTTGATCTCAGAAGCCAGTTTACTCCTGCTGGAGAAGCCTGCCCAGCCCCACCCACCCACCCAAGACCTCAGTAATGTCAGAACTGAGCTCCATTTGGTCCCATGGTGTGTGGGCATCATCAGATTCAACATATGAAGCTCCTTTGGGTGGGAGAACTACTGAGTTTGCACAGGGGCTGCAGTCACAGGCCATGCATTCAAGAGGCTGGGTCACTGATCACTACCAGCAAATCTTTCTTCTGTCAGGAGTGACACTGCTCTGTCAGCTGATGGCCGGGAATTCCTGGGAGCTGCTGTTTGCTGCTTAATAGTCTCTCCTGTCAGTGTCTACATACTGACTCAGGAGTAGATGTGGAAGCAGATGTCAGATGAAGTAGAAACCCCAGACTAACACAGGAATCCAGGGCTCACTCTGACCACCCCCCATCTGTGTATCTCTCACAGTAATACAAGTCCATGTCCTCGGTGGTCATGGAGCTCGGCTGCAAGGAACACTGGTTCCTTGATATGTCAGCGGTGATGGGGATGTGGTCCTGGAAGCTGGGCTATATTTTATGCCTCTTGTCCAGTACCTGATCCACTCCAGCCCCATCCCTGGAGACTGGTAGATCCAATCCAGTAGATAATGCTAGTAATTATCTCCTGGATAACTGAGCAGGTGAGCGAGAGGGTCTAAAACTGTTTCACCAGTCCTGGGCCCAATTCCTGCAACTTCATTTGGGACAGAACACCTGGGGAAAAGGGGCATCAGTCTGTACCAGTCACATATAATCAACAACATCCAAGAAACCTGTGTCTGTCATCTGAGACACTCAACCCTGGGGAGTTGTCGTCGGGCACAGGAGAAGATCAAGGAGCCTCTTCTGCTAGAGCACAGTCCTGCCTTCCCCAGAGACCTCAGCCCCATATGAGGAGACAGCTATGATACCCCACAGACCAGAGGGGGTTTTACCTGGAGCTGGGAGAGAAAATTGTACGTAGGGGACTCTCTTGTAAGTGGGCAGGGACTGAGTCAGCATCCCTCAGAATCTCTTCTCCTGACTACATTAACTTTGTGACCTGTGACGAGAGGGAACCTGGGTTCTGAGGTGCATTGCAACAAAGTCAATGGTAGTCCCATCTTTCTGAGTGTAAGGGGACATTTTGAATCTCATTGTTTTTTGTGAATATTATAATGGATTAGCTTTATGTCTATACACTTTTCAAAACCTAAAATATGAAAATATCAATGATTGGGAAGATTTTATACTCATACTTTTAAGTTTAGTAATATGTGGACTTCAAGGTAATTATAAATATGATCCAAATATATAGAACCACTTTCCCAAGACCCACTTTTCTCTAACTCAAACACATATCACCACGGTTATGTGAGTAACTACAAAGTGTGGGCAGGTGGGAGACCCTTAATTTTTGCTGTGTGAGTCTTGTGTTTTTACCCTAGGTTCTCTGTGCTAACTCTCCCTAAAGGCACCGTGACCTACAGCAGGGAACCCTCAAAAATCACATCAGACAGAAGCACACATTTATACACAACAGAGAAAAAACAAAGCAGCCACTAGACCTCTCCATAATGAAATGTTGTACAAACATTGACAAGGTAATGTGAGCAAAGTCCTGACAGACCCACATTCTCAGATTCTGGTACTAGTGATGTATTGGGTTCAGAGGCAGGAGAGTATTCAGGGGCATGTCCATAGCTATGCTCAAAGGGAAGTTCACTGTGAATCTCAAAGGAATCCTCTCCATCTCCAGTCCCCATGAGAGGGCTGGGTCCTGTGGTCAGAGGGTCCTGGACTCTTGCATTACATAGAATGTCCTTTATATTCTGGATACAATATTTTGCACATGTGTCACTAGAAAATATGCTCTAGAGTCTATGCTTGCCTTTTCATTTCCCTTATCAGTACCTTGGTGGGACAAAGGATTTTAATTTTAGCTAAATTTAATTCATCAGTATCTTATCTCAATACTTCATCTCAAAATTCACCAGAGAGTTCACTGTCACAGAGACTATATCCTGTATTTCCCTCTTGATGAAGAATTCTGTGGTCCTGTGATTGCGGACAGGTGCAGCAATGCTGGTTCACACATAGTGAGAGTCACATGCAGAGAAGCAGCTCCCTGTCTGACAGGTGCCCCACAGAGTCCAGGCAGGCCTTCCCACAGAGTGAGGAACCACGGGGCGCCCATCTCTGTGATCATAACAACGAATGCCAGAGGGGATGGGCCAGTCACCATATTCCAATTGCATGGATCTTTCAGGTGCCATTCAAAAGGATGAACATTTTGTCCAGAAATGCTTTTACATCAGAAACATCAAATTAAACATATCAGCTCTTGCCAAATTCCATGACCACACTGTCCTGTGCAGTCATGTTCACATAGGGATCTGTGTGAACACCAGACCACATATGTGATGATGTTCCTGTACAGTCCTAATGGGGCTCATATATCTCTATCACTTTGGGGCATCATTGGTGCTGTAATGTTGTAGTACCTCACATGGCTCACAGGTTCTTTGTGTTGACTGTCCTGCCCACAAAACTACTGCACTGCCAGTCATGTAGAAGCACAGAATCTGTGGTCACAGTGGTGGCTGAACCATCTAGGTGTGTGTGATTACACTGTGACATTCCCATACGTGAAGCAGGCACAGTGACACATTTCTCAGGCCCTATGTGTCCCTACCTGCACAGAATTGTAACAGTTTGTGACATCAGCCTTGCTCTAAATAAAATCTTATATAAAGACAGACATTCATGAACTCACATTCTTTTGCTTTTGGTAATAATGATGTTCCTTGTATTGGAGCACCTGCCTCTAAATTACAGGGACACTTAGAGACCCAGATTATTGATGTCAAAAGTTTTTATAATTCTGGCACTCTTATAGCTACTGTGTAGTAAACATTTGTTGTATATCCTGATTCAACCACTTTGAACATACATGTCTTAATTATATTCTTATATTTTGTACTTTTCTGTGAATTTTCATAAATAAACTTTTCAACTCTGAAACTAATGAAAATTTGGATGGTAAACAACGTGTTGACTTCTTCTGTCTCAGCTTTCTCTGTGAGTCCCAGTACAACCAGGTCTCCTCCGAGGTCACTTGTACCCTGTCCCATTACCTGTGTCCATCCCTCCAGCAATGCCACTCAATCTTGTTCATTGTGGGTGTTGAAAGGTCTCCTTCAACTGGTACAGAGTCCTCAATTACATGTAAAAATACTAACATGTGTGAAGACATGGATTTCTGGGTGTCCTTGAAAAAGGCTTCAGCCAGAATCTGCATCTTTCTCGGCTCCTGGGACTGTAAGTCCCAGGCATACACACCCTGGTTAAAAGTGTTAACACTCTGACTTCACTTAAAATTGGAAACACAAGCCAGGTCACAGAACATTGGGAAGCAGAGAAGCTGTGGACATGGGTGTGAGGTCAAACATATCTTATGTGTCTGTACTTCACACTCACTCTGTGCCATCCCATCAACTGTAGAGACCCTCACTGCTGGGCTGAAAGGCAACAGGCTGAGGATCCATGGAGTGGAGGGAAACACAGTCCACCCCAGGACATGGCTGACCGTGTTCTTGTTTGCCACTCAGGAGGAACCCAGTTTCAATGTTACATCCCTGACTGTGGACTGCACCTTCTTCACCTTGGTGAATCAAGGCCCCAAGGGAGACATGAGCCAATGAAATGGAATTTGTGTGAGCAGAAGAGGGCAGAGCTCATCTTCACTGTTCAACATCTGGTCGACTCTGAAACAAGCAGATGAGGAGCAAATATTTCAGTTCAACAAGAAGGATTTCCACCCACTTTCACTTTTCTAACTTGTAAATAGCAACGTGCCATTTTACACTTATTTCCAAACAAAAATATTGTTAGGTAACCTTGCTCTGCACTTTTATGTGCCCATTCTACTGTACAAGCTGGGGGTAAATGCACAGCCCACCCTCTCAATCTAGTATGAACTCTGGCATAAAAGTGAACTATATAGTTCACTGGCCTTGGCTGCTAAGAGAAACATGCTTTTCACCCATGCAGGACAAGGCACACTGCATCCTGTATGAAAAAAGAATGTGAGGTGATGTGGGGAGACTTGTATTATCCTACCTGCATGCTCCCACACTCCTCCATTCACTACCCCCAGGACAGTGGTGGAATCAGTGAAGTGGAAACATCCTCCTGGTGAGTGTGAGTACACGCTCATGATTCCTATAAAGCAGCCCTTACACATTTATCTCTTTGTGTGCATACAACACATGGTTCAATAGATCATTTCAGTTCCCATCAAAAGAGAACCCGAGGATGGGTGCCTTTTTTCTCATTGTCAGATGCTCTGGGCAGAACAGTGTGTCCCTCAACATGAGATAATGTAAGTCAACTTTCCTTCTGATGTGGTGTCTGCATTGAACTCCTTCCACAGCCCTCCAACAGTGGCACTTGCCACAGCATCTGTGAAGCCCAGAACACAGCAAGAACCTGCTTCCTGTGAGACATTCACAGCCTCCATGAGCCATGGTATGTGGCTTCATGTGCCCACAGTGAACTGTGGTTACCATTCTCCAAGGACGTCAGTCCCATGACCAGCTGCCATCTCAAACTGTCAGACAGAACAATGGTTGCTGGCGGTTGGCTACTGCATGGGTGCAGGAGGTATATATGGATTAGACCATATCATGGCCTTGCACAAGTTCCCGTGTCCATTCACCATAGGGCCCCAGGTGGCCACTTCAACCAAGTGACTGGGAAGTCCCCTTTCTTGCTCCTGTGTCCTGGAAGTTTCTTTCAATGGGATGTGGCAGGTTTTACTCAATGTTCCCCTGATGCTGCAAGGTATGCTGTACTCTTGGGCTCTATGTAGTCATCTCTATAGTAATCAGATCCCTCTTCCATCTTCCTGACCCATGGACATTGCACTGGACATCACCCATGTGTCCCTCACACCCAGGCACTGTGACTGTTCATGCCAATCAGAGAAATGAGCCCGTGATTCAGTTGACTGAGCTGATTTGCTCTTATCTAATGCCCCAGTATTTTCTTACATTCACAGTGTGGCAGTCTTTCACACAAGAGACATTCCATCCATCTAAAAATGCAGGCTGTTACCCAAGCAGAATCTTAGTGGTCATTTGGGAGAAGTTCAAGGACAAGTAGCCACATGGCAACAGGAACCAACAGAGCCCCCTGTTCTCCATATCAGCCATGGAGGAAGACTGGCTCCCTGACATGAGGAGCAGCCTCCAGTGTTCATCTGGTGGCACAGAACAGTGTAAATTATTCCCAGTTTAATACAGAGCTGTTCTGAGCACTTGTCCTTAGGGAATTGCTTGTCTCTGAGGTCCATGACTTTATGAATATTTTAGGTTCCAAATTACTTCATGTTCTTCAGTCATAGGGAACTGTTCATGCTAAATAGTCAGCATACAATTGTCTGTACCAGGCATTCCCGCACCTGTTCATTAGTGAATTTCTGTGTTATAATGCCAGCACTTTACACAGGTGAACTCTGGAACTACATCACATGGTCCAGTCTATGTCAGTCCAAGTTGTAGATACATCCTCAGTCGTGTCCGAGTGGGAATATTGGTGGCCAAACACATGGATAAAGGCATCACGGGTAAGAACTCGGACACCACTGGTCGTTACTCAGACTCCCTTTCACAGGGGTCTTCTCTGGGGTTGGTCATGAAGGAGCTGTGTGATGTTCCACGTGTGGGCTCCACATCCTCCACACTCAGCAGCTGGGTAAGCACTGAGTCTTCCTTAGTACAGGGACAGACAAGAGCATCTGTTCCATTTTCAGTGTCTGGAGAGTGTCACAGGTTCCTCTTACAAAAGAGTACTGAGAAAGTCCCCATTTCTACAGGACCATGGACCTGTGATGGATTTATCAAGCATGTGCCATTTCTGTGTGCCACCACATGCATTAAAGTCAATGCATATTTATCTTCTTTGCTGTACCTGTCATTATAACGTATCATCACACACAGTACTTGCATCAAGCAAACATCCTTCTAACACTCACAGTAACCTAATGAATCATATAAATATCTATCGTTTCAGTAAATGGACGTCACAAACTTTCCCCCATGAAAGCAAATTATCATTGGTTATTATCCAAGGCAAGATAAAGAAAAATCCTTTGCAAAGCTCAATCACTGTGGGTCCTGAGCGCCCCCTGGTGTCTTGGGCGCTCTGTGCAGCCCAGGTCTTCTGTTTCCAGCAGGGAGTTTTTTTTTCTGTGCTCACACCGACTTTCCCTCACTGTGTTTGCAATGCAGTAATACAGGGCCGTGTCCTCCGCTCTCAGGCTGTTCATTTGCAGGTGCAGCGTGTTCTTCGCATTGTCTCTGGAGATGGTGAATCGGCCTTTCACAGAGTCTGCATAGTATTTTTGACTTCCATCATACCATATAACTGCCACTCACTCCAGCCCCTTCCCGGGTGCCTGGAGGACCCAGTGCACTCCAGAGCTACTGAAGGTGAATCTGGAGGCTACACAGAAGAGTGTCAGAGACCCCACAGGCTGCACCAAGCCTCCCTCAGACTCCACCAGTTGAACATCACACTGGACACCTGCAAATACAAAGACATCAGTTCAGGAACTATCACATGTCTACTGCTCCTCACATCCACTCACATATTTGGTGTTTCTCATTCTCCACACATTACCTCTTAAAATGTCAACAAGGAAAACCCAGCTGAGTCCAAACTCCATGGTGAGAGTTTGTGTTCTGTCCTGAGCAGGGACTGGGGACACTTGAGAATCCTGGGCTGGGCTAATGTCCCACATCTGCAGGGTTAAGGCTGGGCTGCTTTTCATGAGCACAGGGGCCTATTTGCATGTCCTCCTTCTATATATAGACCTTTTTATGGACCTCTGGGTTTGGACGGTGACATTAAGAACATGGTTCCAGAGTGGGAACTGTCCAAGGAAATATGTCTTTAAGAATTTTGTTCTATGCCTTGCCAGTTTGGCTCAGTTGTTTGGAGTCTCCTCCTATAACTGAAAGGTTGCAGGTCCAATTCCATATCTGCATGGGTAGGGGAAGCAACCAATGTCTCTCTGTCTCTCTATCTGATATCTATCTATCTATCTATCTATCTATCTATCTATCTATCTATATATCATCTATCTATCATCATCTATCATCTGTCTATCATCTATCTATCTTTATTTGTTTCTCTTTCTCACTCAAAACAATGAAAAATATCCTCCTGTGAAGGTAGTAGTATAATAATATGAAAATGAAGAATTATTCCCTTCATTTGGCCCTGTGTCTTCCCTGGAGATCCTACAGATCTAGGAAATTTGTACAAGACTGAGGATGGTGAATTAGGGGACATTGTCATAAAAAGAGTAGGATTTAAAATGAGAGATCCCTTTGAAATCACTAGCAATGGACACAGTAGTGAAAGTCAACCCTCATAATCAGATGGGACAATTTCAACTGTAGGAGGCTTGTGTTCAGGAGCCAGGAGGTACCATCTGATACCACTTCCTATACAAAATAATCAGAGAATGAACTCAGACCGCAGTGTGACCCTAGAGCACATGGATCCAGTGTTAGAGGAGGTGGAGCATCTGTGTGGATCATTGGGAGACAGATGAGTGAACTCTACAGAGAAGCATACAGTGCTCCTGAGTCATGTTCCTTCGGTGGAGTTTGGTGTTGAATGTAGAGCAGTCTCACTGCCTCATTTTTTTTTTTTTAGTTTGTAGACTCTGTGGCTCAAATTTTGGGGACAGAGAAGGAACTCCCTCAAGACTAGATCTGCTTAGATGAAGATGAAGCTAAAGATTGTAGAGTAAGTGTGTATAAATTATACTAATTTCATTATGGGAAACCTTGATTGAATCCCTAATGGGCTATAATGTAAAATAAGTGAAATGATAATTGGTAAGAACAGCATCATGTTTCTTCATCCATTGATGACAGAATAAATAAATCCTTTAAATAGCCTCCCCCTCTTGGGCTGGTGGGTCTAACTTAAGGTAAAAGGGCCAACTATGGTGGTTCAGTCTTATTTTCACCATCAGCAATTGTGCTTCTGTGGACTTGTGATATAATTCTAATCAGAAAAGCAAGAGACATGGTCACCTCTGATTCATTTGAAGTAAATTTCAGAAATTTCATCTCCAACCTCTTTCATCTGTTTCCATGTCTGTACTTGTAACAATAGCACCTTCCCGGCCCCTGGGATGCTACATGCAGAGTCCCCCATGGGGACAGGATACCCACAGATTTCCCACCACCCCAAGCTAAGGGTCCTCCCATTGCCATCTCTATCACTGTGCACTGGGGACCCCTGCATGGGCTGAGACCTCATGTACCCAGGGGTAGGGAGCTCCTTGCCACAGTACCCCTTGGACTTCCCAGTCACTTCAACTACAAGAGGAGGCCCACCTACTTCTTCTCTGCCCATCTTCTTTCCTTCTCCTGTTTATAAAGTTTCAGACCAGCTACACTTCAATTGGGTTTTCACGTTGATTGTTCTGGTCCAAGAAGTGGATGGAGCTTCAAGTTTTCTTCTTCACTACTGATTCTCTAACACAAAATCCAACCTCTTAAGAAAAATGAACTTTGTGTTTAATTTTATTCTGCCACATGGAAGGACAGATGCCTACAAAACAGTGACATCCTGTGGGTAAGGCTTCTGTCCTTTGTAACTGATCTTATGGTGAATGTTTATGATACAGAACTCAGCATTTCCCTCGTCTGAACTACTAACAGAGATGTGGTTCTTCTAGGGAGAGACAAAAGCAAGATGGGGCTCTGAGTCTGTGGGAGGCAAGAGGAAACCCTAGAGCCTGACTGCGAATGATGTATCCCCATGCTTTCCTACCCTTCAGAGGAGGGGCTCAGCTGACATTCACCCAGGTTCTTGCACAAGACACCCCTGGACTGTGTCTCTGTGCCATCTGTGCACCATAATATGAGGCTATGTATGGAAGGTCATGCTGGTTATTGTGACAACTACCTAGTTTGGGGAAGTATCATTAGGGATTGTGAGCATTCTCTTAAGAGATGAGTTATAATACTTATCATTGTCCCACAAAACATCTGAGAGACATTTATGTGCCTTCCATGGACAATGACAGATCAGCCAACACCCACACCAGTAGTGCTCTGGGAGAACCAAAAGAAGGAGCAGGTCAGCATAAGGTCAGGGTGTGTCTCACCAGCTCAGGGGCAGACTCCTGCAGGTGACCTGAGATATAACCACTGTGAAGAGAGGACAAGAAGAGGTGCAGGGTCTTGAGGAGGAGAGCAGGAGTTTTTTCACCTCTGAATATGTCCCTGACTGGAGCATTCACAAGAAAGGATGGTCAGCAGCAGGACAGTGGGCCAAAGTGTGTCCACAGTGGGCACAAAAATTAGTGCCCCAGGCCCAGTGCCCATGTTTCCAGCATAGTGAGGGTGGGGCTGGGTGAGATTTCTAGTCATTCCTGTGGTCTTGACCCCTATGGGGACTCAGGGGTGCTCAGTAGGTGACCAAGTATATACTGGAGGATCAGTGGGACTTCAGCTGTTGGCTGCACATCTGCTCTTCCAGGCACAGCCATAATCAGGACCAGCATCTTGGGGTACAAAGCATTAAGGAGGGCACTGTGTTGTGGAGGAGACAAGGTAGAGAGGTCCCACCTAGCAGGCAGCATCCTCTCCTGGGGGCTCATCCAGGGCCCTTTGTCCTTGGGTCCTGTCCTAGATGGATGGGAATAGAGCACTAGACAGACAGAGAAATGTAAGCCTGGGCAAGAGGACCTGCAGTCAATGGAAACCTGTGCACTATTAGTGGAAATGTAAATTGGTGCAGCAGCTAAGGCAAATAATAGGGAAGTTTTTCAACAAATTAAAAACAAAACTGCCTTATAACACAGGTATTCCACCTCTGGGTGTGTTTCTAAATGCAACAAAATCACCAGATCAGATTGTTTTCCATAGTTCTATCTTTATTTAAGCATTGTATATGTGGATATGTATAAGTCAAGATGTGGATAAAGTAAGTATATATAATGTAATTTTTTGTGCCATGGAAACAAGAAAATCCTTCCATTATTGACAACATAAATGGACTTTGAGGGCATAATTGTAGAGAAAGTAATTGAGACACTGAAACAAACACTGCATGATATTGTATATGAAGTCTAAATGAATCATTATAAATATTTTATTTCTGGTTACAAGCAGTGAGGTTGGGCAGTAGGAGAATCAGATGTTGATGATATAAAGATGCAAAATTCCAGCTGCAGGATAAGTCCTGGGGATGTAATGGGCAGCATGATGACTAGATTTAACACTGTGCTATGGTGTGTGTGAGTGCTGCTATAGAGAGTAGATCCTCTAAGTTCTTACCACAAAAAAACACCATATTTCCATTCTTTGTTTATCTATTTTCTTCTCTTCTCTTCTTCTTTTTTCCTGGGCTCTACATGAAATGATAAATATTCACTGTCTTTCTGTGGTAATCATTTCACAACATAAGTAAGTTCAGTCATTATGCTGTACACCTTACACTTATACAGTGCAAAATGATCTGAAAGAAAGGTAAGTCACAAAATAAAGTCAGCCTTTCTCAAAGCTGACAGGACAACCACCAACTCACACCTGAAAAGGGGACCAACTTTAGCCATAATTAGAGAAATGTAATTCAAAACCAAAATGAAATATCACCTTACATCCATTAGGAAGCCAATACTAAAAACAAAACTAAAGAAAATAACAAGTGCTTGCGTAATATGGATAATAGAAACCCCTGTGCATCCACTAGGAAAAAAAGTATAGAGACTTTTCAAAAATTGAAAATAGAAGAGTCGTATAGTACAGCAATTGGACTCCTGGGTGTATATCTGAAGTAATTTCAAAGAGATGGTCAGACATCTCTCAGCAGCACGATCTTAGCACCAATTCAGAACTGGCAATAGGTGGAAGTAACCAAATACTCCCCAATGGAGGAAGGGATGAACAGAAGTTGGTACATCCAGACACTGGAATATTACTCAATGGTAAAACAGCAAAATTCTGTCAGTTCTTCAGCATGGATGGACCTTGAGGAATGTAGGATGAGAGAAATAAGACAGTCACAGAATGATAACCCTGTATAATGCCACATATGAGAAGTGTCTATATACAATAGGGAAGTGTATTGAAACAAGAAGTAGAATGGTGAGTGCCAGAGCTGGGAGGAAGGGAAGGTGATTTTTGTGTATAAAGTGTCAGATTTTGCAAGATGAAAAAATTCTGAAACCTGTTCTATGTCAATGTGAACATAGTTAATATTACTGAAGAGTATGTTCAGATAGCTCAGATGATACATGTTGTATTTTCTACCACAATGAATACTTTTAAAAATATATATACAAAAGTATATTTCACAATTGTTATGTTGCCCCATTACCTCTAGTTTGTGAGACCTGGCCACACTCTGTAACGACTTAGTCCCATCTCAGACACCACTAGCACACTGCATTTATGCTGCACTGTGGTGAGGTTTCTGTTTCTGTCCTCACTTATCTTCTCTCCTTTGCTAAGGAAGCAGAGAATGCAGCCAAAAGGGAGAGTGGTGTGGGGCCACCAGGCAGAACAAGAAGTGTCCCTCCATTTCCCATCTGTAAACTCTACTGGATGTTTGATCTTAACTTTTTCCATATAATGTGAGAATTATTTAATTGAGCACTTTCCAAACTTCATAAAGGTTATTAGGAAACACAGGGTGATAGATTAAAATGCAAAGTCAGCATTCTGAACTGCAGTTATAAACATGAGGAAAATATACCTTTGCATTGTTACATTGGAGTTGGTGGTGATGTTTGCTCTGCTGTTACCAGATGATTAAATATGGTTGCTATAAATTTTTTGAACAGGATCCTGAAACAGTAGAGGGAGGAAGTGCAAAATTGCTCATATCATCCTTTTGCCATTATAGATCTACTCATTTATTCTCCTGATTGCATCAATCCTGAACACATAATTTTATTTGCAATAATTGCTACTGTAAGGAGTAAATATAAAACAAATGTTAGTTAGGGTCATCTATTAAGTACCTATTGTAGCAATTGTAGCAGGAGAAATGCCTTCCCAAATCATTTTGTGTACTGGGCCTCAGTGTGTGGAAACACCCTGAGGTGTTAGAGGAGATGGTGTGCAATGACATGAACAGTTCTTCATCACAGCTCATGTGTGAATGCACATCTTTTTCAAAAACAAAGTTGTGACTGTGTGTGTATTTGACTCTGTTATGTTGTGTTAATATGTGTATGACTGTTCAATTCTGTGCATGACGTGTGTGGCACTTTGTATTGTAACTGTATATCTGTGTTTGATTGTGTGTGTTACTTGTTGTGTGTGAATCTGTGTGATGGTATGTGATGGTGTGTACAAGTGACTGTAGGACTGTGTGAGAGACTGTGGGGGACTGTGTGAGACTATGTGACATGAAATTGTGTACATCTATTTGTGAATGTGTGACTCTGTTTATGTTGCTGTGTGTGACATTGCATGATAGGGTGTGCATGTGACTGTGGCTGTATGTGATGGTGTGTGTACTGCTCAAGTACTAAGAGAACGTGATGATTGCCAATCATTCTTTACACTAGCAGATATGTTCTCTCCGTGTACACTTCCTTATATACTGAAGAGTTCAACATAAATTTATTTAAAATTGTAACAAAGACATCTGTTTATTTTGAAAAGAGGTTTTGATGAAACATGCATCCATTCTGACCATCACAATCATGGATCTATTGAAACTCAGGACCAGGGAGTCAGGGTTCCTCTGGACTGCTCCTAGGATCCAGAATGCTTTGGATGGAGACACCTCCTGCAAGGAAGCTTGAAACCCTTGGATCCTGGAGGGAATTTTGAAAGAGTTTGGTGGTGCACATCCCAGTTCTCAGATTCCCATGCCCCCACTGTGGTGTTAGCACTACTTCCTGTGGGAGAGAGGGGGTCCTCCAAAGGATGGATGTGGGGAATCTGTGTTTGGAGCACTGAGATGACAGCCCTTCCCAGGATCCATGTGGACCCCGAGATGGTGAGTGAGGTCCACCAGCCCTAAGCCTAATCAGGCCTGTCAACAGATGGAGGCCCTGTGGGATCTGGGACCAGGTCAGGGAGCAGCACATGGAGAATCAAACACTGTGTGCAGCTGTGTCCACCTGAGAGACGGGTGTGCAGGTTTTCACGTAGCCAAATCAAGCAGCAACACATCTGCAGAGCTTAGACTAATGGGAGAAAATGTAAAAAACACTGAGAAGAGGCACACATACTAAGATGTGTTATCAGATGTATTTTTCAGCAGCTGAGAATGTTTTTGAAAATTAAGAAATGTTATCAAGAAACATTAAGCTCTTGTTCTTCCATAAACGTTATGCCAGTACTAAGAATATAAAAAACGCCTAGAGACACACATAAACTTACACATACATGAAGCACACTCATTAATGCAAAATTATACATGTAGGTAAAATGCACAGTAATACCCTCCCCCACATAGTTGCACACATTAATAGACTAACACAGAATAACAGATGCACACATAAATACAAGAATAGGAGGGAAGGTCAATATGAAGGAGTTTTCTGTGCAATTAGAGTAATTACAGGCTAATTCAAGAATCCTATTCACATTCTCTCTACACCTGCTCAGCAGATAAGCCCCTGGTGTCCATGTGTCCTGAGTGCCCTCTGCAATTCAGCCCCACACCTACACTTTCAAGAGGGACTTTGTTTTTTTATTTTATTTTTTTAAATTTTTTATTTTAGTTTATTCAGTACAGTTTCTATCCTTTATTCCCATTCCAGCCCCCCCACCCATTCCTCCCCTCCTCCCTCCCCTTTCCAACACCCCAGGTTTTGTCCATG
>CM052546.1:69833161-69876742 GCA_028533065.1 Trachops cirrhosus
AGAGCTAATGGCAGAAATAAACTTCTACAAAGGTCTTCATGGCAACCACAGTCTCCAGAAGCAGCCCTGACTGATTCACAGAGATGTCCACAGTGAAGGTCCAGTGGGAGGATGGGGAGCTCATGTTCCAGCTGAGTTCATTAATTATGAGAACAAATTAATGACCCATGACACAGCATGAAAGGACACTTGTGGCTACTGTCCTTTCTGACAGCTCTGGTTGCACAAGACAGTATGGGAATAACAAAGAGAAAAACCAGGTCCTAATGGACATCCTTCCTAATGGCATCGCTATGGGGCTCACATATTGAGATTGTCCAATGCTGAATTTAAAACAACTCTGATTACTTCTTACAACCTAATAGGAAATTGTGGGCAGACCTCAGAATCATAAAAGTAACTGAGGGTAAGTAAGAGAAACCAAAAGAAAGAATCAAATAAAGACAATGACAACAACACTGACCCAGACATGATTAATCTGTCTGCAGGCTCACAAGCAGACCCTTAGTCCTCAGGAACTTAGGATCAAAGGCCCAGTAGGAAATCACTTCAGCCCTGGTAGGACAGCTACTGTAAAAGGACAGAAAATGAAAGTGAAACGGGTCAAGTGTTGGTGACCCTGTGGGGAAAAGAAGTCATTGCACACTCTGGATGATAGAATCAAATTGTGCTGCCACATGGAAAACAGGATGTAGGTTCCTTCTCCCCTCAAAAGTTGAAAATCCTGCATGATTGAGCCATGAAGCTTCTAGGTGTTCATTCAATAATAAAACCAGGACTTGGAAGAGGTATTTGCACTGACCTGTTAACTGCAGCATGATTCACTGCAGGCAATATGGAAAAACCCACCTCAGTGTCCATCAGTGGGTGAATGGATGAACATGGGCTATATGCTCACAACAGAGTATTAGTCAGGCTTAAAGCAGAGGAAATCCTGCCACAAACCACAAGGTAGTTGAAACTAGGTGATATTATGTCTGTGAAATAAAGCTGCAATGGAAAGGCAAATACTGCATGCGTCCACTTATACTACTAATTTAAATTAGATTTTATTCCAGAAGCATGTGAAGGCCTCAAAGTGTGGGTGTGGTGAAAGGTGACTGCAGGAGATGAGGGATCAGTGGAGTGTCGGCTGCCCTGAAGTCCAGTGCTGGTGGTAGAGACCTGAGAATGGAGGCACCTGGAGGAGGCAGCTGCTGTGAGGACAACATCAGATCTGGTCAAGGATGCCGTGCATTAAAAGTAGCCTGGAGGTGTTTGCTTCCTTGTGTGGTGCTGTCCATCCCTCAGTGCCCTGCTGACAATGAGGGAGCCATCAGTCTGCACAGAGTACAGCTTCCCACCTGGGAACAGGGAGAAAAGAACAGAAAGCCCAGACAATCACTCTCGTCCTGGGGTGGCCTTGTGAACACCAGGGAATGTACCTTTGGAGTCTCTGAGCCCAGCTTCTTCCACTCTGAGTTATCATTGAGACCAACTGTGTCGATGTCTGTATCAGCTGATTGTTATTTTCATTGTTGTGTAGAATTCCATTTGTGGATGTTCCCCAGTTGGTTTATTTTAGTTTTTAGATTTTATTTATTTATTGTAGAGAGAGGGAAGGGAGTGAGAAGGAGTGGGAGAGAAACATCGTGTGAGAGAGCATGGTCCACTCTGGGCTCACTCCGACTCTCCCTCACTGTGTATGTAGCACAGTGATACACGGACATGTCCTTGGCTCTCAGGCTGCTCAGGTCCATCAGTCAGTTGCTTTTTGTATGTCCCTGATTGGAGCCCTGGCCCATAATACAAGCATGTGCCTTGACTGAGAATCAAAACAGTGACCTTTCAGTTTGCAGGCCGGGTCTCAATCCACTGAGACACACAAGCTAGGGCCCCAGTTTGCTCATTTTAAAATAAGAATGGCATTTGGGATGTTTGTAACTTCTAACAAAAAGAGACTATAATATTTGCATATACATTTGTAGGAACATAGAGTTTGTCGTTCTGGAGCAAACACTCTGGGCAGACTGATGAGATGCATGCTAAGTATATATTTAATATCATAAGAAATTGATCCATTTTTTTGTCAAGAAGGGATAGCAGGACACAGAGTAACTTGGTGGAGAGGTCCTCAGTCCCTGGTGATGTGTTTCCTGCAAATGGACTGCATTACATCCCTGTTTATTGTCTGCACTGAAAATATGAGAAATTAGATTTGCAGTGAAGAAGGAAGAAGTATCCTTGGATGCAGCTGAGAGCACTGAGAGGAAATCCCTGCCCCCAAGGGGAAACCCCTTCCTTCCTGCCCAGACCCACACCTGCCCCTGGATTTGTTATCTGTGGTCTGTGGATCCTCAATGCCTCCTGAAGCCTAACCCTTCTGCCTCCCTCAAGGAGGATTGTGTCTGGGCTCACTCTGACTCTCCCTTACTGTATATGTAGCACAGTAATACGCAAATATGTCCTTGGCTTTCAGGCTGCTCAGCTCCATGCAGGCTGTGCTGGTGGACTTGTCTGCAGTCATGGTGACTCTGCCCTGGAACTTCTGTGAGTAATTTGTGTCACTATCTTCAGAGTCAATCCTTCCTATCCACTCAAGCCCTTGTCCTCAGGCCTGTCAAACCCAGTGCATATAGTAATCTGTGAAGGTGTACCCAGAAACCTTGCAGGAGACGTTCACTGAAGCCCCAGGCTTCCTCACCTCAGACCCAGACTGTGCCAGCTGCACCTGGGAGTGGACACCTTTGGAGAAGAGACAGGAGTGTTTGGAAATCCCCTTTCACTCTTTCTGGCTTCTCCTCAAACTAGGGTCTGGGAAACCCCTTACCTGTAGCCCCTGCCACCAGGAAGAGGGCTCTCCAGCTGCAGTTCATGTTGAGGGGCTGTGCTCTCTAGGACTTGCATATGGAACAGTGTGGCTGTGGGTGATGCTCTCAGGGTCCAGAGAGACTCATATTTAACATAGTCTATCTCTTCTAATTTGCATATTCATGAGGCAGACCTTTTCAAGCTGAAGACTTGACCCCACCTGACAGAAGGAGGAGGGCGCAAGGACCATGGGAGTCTGAGGCTCCATGTCTAATCAGTATTGCAGGATATGTGTTCCCCACTGGGTCCCTGAGCTCTGTGGTGACATAGCTCCTCTCACTGAGTAATAAGCCAACGCAGCATGCTCCTAATTGTGAGCCCACCTTTGAGTGACAGAGAGAACACCTGGACCAGTTCTGGACTTAAAACCTGAATGACTTATTCCTTGATCAGTGTGTCTCCACAAGCTGTACCAGGTGAGTTAATAAAACCATCCATGTTCCCAGCTCCTTACAATTCAAGTATAAAGAAGCCCTAGAAATAACCCTTTAGTTCAGCTCTCATGTCTTATCGAATTTGGGAAATTCTCTGATAAAATAGGATATTTACAGTCAACTCGTGTCTAATTCTTGTTTTAGATGGTATCATGAAAAGAGGAAGACCCAGGGCCTCACAGTCTTTCCCTCCCCACCTCCCTCTGCACTTGTTCTTGGGCAACAGCCCTGAACTTGTGGGTCCTGCACAACCTCCAATGCCAATGTCATGCCCTGAAGAGGTGGATCCTTTATGCCCTACATTGAATGGGCATCTCTGCATTGCTTGTCTAGAATTGAATTTGGTACCCTCACTTCAGGATACTCCATCAGGGACACTTTGTGCTCTTACATTTCTGGGCCCAGAGAACTCGTCTTACTAGACTCCAGTGACCCAACGGGGAACCAACAATCCTGGGGTCTATGAAGCCACCAGAGAGCACCTTCGCTGAAACCACCAGATGCACTGACTCAGCCAATACCACAGGGTCCATAAGTCCTTGGGGAGTTAGGGGGACTCTCATGTCCTCAGGTTGCTTTGCTTGAGGCCCTGATCTCAATGCACATCTACTGCTCAGTAAATCACATATGCACACATAGTGATAATGTACACAGGGTGATCTGTAGGGCCCCCTTCTCCCCTGTTCGTAGTCTGTCATCAGGGCCCCTACACTGACCTGAACCCAGTGAGTTACCTGCATTGACAAAACAGAAGCGTATGTGATTGAAGTGAAGACTTGATAGTGCCAGGTCTTGTGGGTTTCTGTCTTGCCAGCACCTGAAAACTACAGAGGCCATGGTGGAAAGGGTGCTGGTATATCCTGTGGAGAGTCTGAGCCTTGAGTAGTCAGTGTAGCCAACACAGCTGATATGTGAGGAGGGCCACACCTACCTACAGCCCACAAGTCCCCATTCTCAGAGGTCAGAGCTAAGAACCCCAAGGACAGGGCAGTGGGGAAACTGGGCAGTCATCTCCCCAGGAACACAATAAGGTTCTGAGGCAGGAACAGGGGACCCATGCAAGTGGTCCTGCCTGGTCAGTCTCTTTGTTATAGTGACTGGGTTGTTTGTCACTTTGTCCCTTGGAGTCCTGAACACACCCTGCAGTTCAGCCCTTTTAGTTTGCACAGGGAGGTGTGTGTCTGGGCTCACACTAACTTTATTTCTCTGAGTCTCTCACACAGTAATACAGAGAGGTGTCCATCTGCAGATTGACAATGTTTCTAGAGGTATTGACAATCATACCTTTAGACAGAAAACTGCCTTACACAGATGCAGCACGTGTCATGTGACTTTCGATTTCCTCCAATAACACCTATCTATTCCAGTGTTTTTTATTGAGCCTGTAACATACAGTTTGTATAAACACACCTAAAATAAATCTAGAACCTTTATAGGAGAATCTTGGAGACCCCAAGGGACAGGAACAACTGCAAGGACACAGCCTAGACTTGAACACATCTCTGCCTAAAAATAAGGCTCCGTCAGAGGCCTGAGAATGATGCAGACCCAGTCCCACCACCATACCCACAACCTCACTGCCATCATAAGGGTAGGGTACAGCTGGACAAGCAAGAACAGAGGGATGATCTGCAGAGACAACAGAAGATGCTGACCCCACACCAAGGAGGGAATTTGAGCAAGGAGTCACTGGAAGAGTTGAATTCTGCAGAGCCCATGGCAGAAACCAACCTCCACAATTGTCTCCATGGAAACCAAGGCCTTCAAGGTGCCCCATGCTAATTCACAGTGGCACACACAATGAAGTGGGAGAAAGAGGGAACTCATGTCCCAGGTGCGTTAAATAATTGTGAGCATGAAGAAATGACACATGACACTATGCAGCAGAACATCTGTAGCTACCGCCCTTTCTTGCAGGTCTGGGTGCACCAGAAACTACAGGAATAACAAACAGCAAGACAGAGTCTTAAGAGATATACTTTTGAATAGCATTCCTGTGAGATTCAGGTACTGGGACTGTCAAACAATGATTTTAAAAATCTAATAACTTGTTAGAGGTTTAACCATAAAGATAGGTGGACTCCAGTGATGTGATCATAAAGGAAAACGCAGGTGAGTGATGGAAACTAACAGAAAGAATCACATGGAAAAAATGATCACAATGCAGACCCAGAAATTAAGAAAACCATCAACAGGCTCACCGCAGACCCCTAGTCACCAGGAACTCCAGATCAAAACACCAGTACAGAATCACATCACTCCTGGCAGGAAGGACTTTGAAAAAGGACAGAAAACATATAAAAAAAGATTGTGTTGGTGAGCATGTGGGGAAAGGGAGCCCTTGCACACTATGGATGAGAAAATAAAATTGTGCTGCCACGTGGGAAAGAGCATGATGGTGTCTCCAAAAGGGACAATGAAAGTCTGCAGGTCTGAGTCAGGCAGCTTCTAGATGTTCATTCAAATATTAAAAACTGGGAATTTCTAATGACATTTACATTACCCTGTTCATTGCAGCAGTATTCACTATAGTGAAAAAGTAAAAACCATCTCGGTGTCCATCACTGGGTGAATGGATGAACGTGTGCTATGCACTCATGGCAGGGTACTACTCAGCCTTAAAACAGAGGGAATCCTGCCATGAGCCATGACATAGTTATAACTTGGTGACATTACACTGTGTGGAATAAAGCCATAGTGGAAATTCAAATAATGCATGATTCCACTTATATTATGAATTTAAATTAGATTTTACATCCAGCAGCGTGTGGAGGAGCTTGTGGCCTGAGTGTGTTGAAAGGTAACTGTAGGAGACCTGGGGTCAGTGAAGTGTCAGCTGCCCTGGAGCTTTTTGCCTGTGGTAGTGACTCAGACAGAGATTCTGGGAGGAAACAGCTGCTTTCAGGACAATATCAGACCTGGTCATGGATGCAGTGCATTCACAGGAGCCTGGAGGTGTGTACAGCCACCCATCCTTCAGGGCCCTGCTGAGAATGAGGGAACTGCACAGAGTTAGTTAGGGCCCTGCTGAGAATGAGTTAGTCTGCACAGAGTGTACGTCCCCACTTGGGGATGAGAGAAGAGGACAGAAAGGCCAGCCAAGGCACTGTCATCCTGAGGTGGTCATGTGAACACCAGGACATGCCCCTCTGTAGAATCTGAGCCTGGGTCCTTCCATCCTGAGTGATTGCTGAGACACACCTGCATGGATGTCTGCATCAGCTGATCATTTTTTTCACTGCTGAGTAGAATTCTATTCTTGGATGCTCCCTAGCTTGATCACTTTAAGAATATAAGGTACCTGACTGGTGTGGCTCAGTGGATTGAATGCTGGTCTGTGAACCAAAGGATCCCTGGATCCATCCCCAGTCAGCGCTCATGCCTGGGTTGCTGGCCAGTTCCTCAGTAGGCGATATGAAAGAGGTAACCACATATTGATGTTTCCCTCCCTCTGTTTCTCCTTCCCTTCTCCTCTCTAAAAATAAATAAATAAAATCTTTAAAAAACAAAAAAATAATAGAAGGTCTTTTCAGTTTTTTTGTAAACTCTAACAAAATTAAGAAGCTATAAATATTTGCATATATTTCTGTATGAACATAGAATTTGTTCTCCTGGAACAAACAATCCTAGAAGAATGCTGACATACATGTTAACTATATATTTAATTTCATAAGGATATGCAATTCCCATTATGAAGAAAGAATAACAAGCACAGATGGACTTTGTAAGGAAGAGACCTCCAGTCACTTCTGATATCTCACCTGCAAATAAACAGTGTTAACTTCTCGGCAGTGAGAATCTGAGAAGTTAGGTTCACAGAGAAGAGGGAAGAAATGTTGCTGGATGGAGCTGAGATCTCTGAGAGGAAATCCCTGATCCCAAGGAAAAGCTCCTTCCTTCTCCAACAGGTCCACACCTACCCAGGGGATCTTCTGTTCTTAGATGAACCTGATCACCCCCTGGTCTGGAGCACCCCTGGTATCTGGAATGCACCTTGGTGTCCAAAGTGCTCCCTGCAGCCCAGATCTCCACCTGCCTCCTGCAGGGAGGTTTGTGTCTGGGATCACACCACCTTCTCCTCTCTGTATGCCTCACACAGTAATATATGGTTGTGTCTCTGGCACTTGACTGTACAGTGTTAAGTACACTTGGCTCTTAGATGTGTCCCCTGGGGATGATGATCCTGGATTTCAGCATTAGGTTGGAGTCTGCACTCCCATCACTCCATGCAACATTGACCCACTCCAGCCCCTTGCCTGGAGCCTGGCAGTTCCAGTGCACACTGTAGCGCATTAAAGATAATTCAGAGAGAGTGAAGGTGAGGGAGAGGGTCTACAAGGGCTTCACCAGTCCTGGGCCTGTCTCCTTCAGCTGCAGATGGGACAGGACACCTGGGGACAAGGAGCAACAGCCCCTGTTAGTCATGTGCAGTCACCAGCATCCCATAGACTCATGTCTGACATATGAGACACTCACCCTGGGGCTTTTCACCAGGCACAGCAGGAGACCTACCTGTCTCATCTTCTAGAGTACAGCCCTGCCTTCCCAAATGACCTCAGCCCCATGTCAAGAGATACCTGAGGGCCCCAAAGCCCATGGGGGATGTACCCTGGAGCTGGAGATAAATTTACATGTGAGGACTCTGTTCTCATGAGTGGGGAGGGACCAAATCAGCACCCTCTGTGTGTGTCTCTTCTCCTGACTGCATGCCCTGTGAGACCTGGGGTCAAAGGGCACTTTCATTGTGAGGTGCATTGCAAACATGGCAAAGGATAGCCCCACATTTCTGGGTGTTACAGGGAATATGGAATCTCATTGGTTTTCATGTAGATAATACAATTGATTAGCTTTATGTCCATATGCTTTCCAAAAGACAAACTTAAAAAAATCCGTGGCTCAGAAAATGTTATAATCACACTTTTATATCTAGTAACATACTGATTTCAAATGAATTATAAATATGATCCCAACCTATAGGAGAGTGTGTATCAAGTCCCCATTTTATTTAACTCAAACACCTATGACCACAATTATATGAGTAACTAGGAAGTGTGGGCAGGGTGGATTCCCTTGATCCTCACTGTGTGAGTCCTCTATATGAGCACAAGTCTCTCTCTTGTGAGAGACTTGTTGTGAGCACAAGTCTCACTATTGTTGCTACTCTCCCGCAAGGCACTGTGGTCTAGCAGAGACCCCTCACAGATTCCATCAGACAGAAGCACACTTTTTATGTAGAAGAGAAAATACAAAGCAGACACTACACTTGTCTCTGATGCAGAGTCATCCAATTATTGAAGGGAAAACGAGGGCAGAGTCATGACTGACCCACATTGCCAGGTTCTGGTACTGAGAGTTCATTGTGTTCAGAGGCAGGGGAGTGAGGAGGGGCCATCCATAGCTTTGCTCAGAGGGAAGGTCACTGTGATGCTCAAAGGCACCCTCTTCAATCCAGCCTGGAGTGGTGGGCCTTTGATCAGAGGGCTCTGGGCTCCCGGAATATGTGGAAAGTCCTGTACATTCAGGATGCAATATTTTTCAGACATAGCATTTGAAAATATGTTGTGCATCTGTGTCTCAGGGTTGTTAGGGTATAATCCCAGCAGTGGATTTTCTGCATCAAAAGGCAGTTCCTGTGGCAGACTCTGGCCAGCAGAGTCTGCATGTTGTGACTGAAGATAAAAACAAAAGCACAGACTACAGCAGTCCTGTAGAAAAAAAGGAAGGTATGGTACTCTCTTAAGATGAGAGCTCTGTGGCCACTTCTGTCAAGGGGAGAACGCCTTGGCCACTCTCCCAAGGGGCGGACACATCAACCCTTGCCTGGGCAGGCTTTTATTGTTTTTTTTCAGGTCTTACATCAAAGAAGGATTTATTATCTATTACATAGAATATTGTTGTCTGCATTTTAGGTACAATCAAGGGAATGAAAATAACAAGTGCAAAAGGGAAAGGTGGCAAGTTGATTAGCTCCGTCCTTGGGAAATCTCACACAGGCTTTGGAAATTATTTGAAGATAGGCAATAAATATCTACTGTTTCAGACCAGGGCAAGGAGTTTTAGCAAGAGCAAGCCATGACAGTCCGTATGCATTTTCTAGGCCTGATTCTCATGGGGAAACCTGGTTTGAGGGTCTTGCTCCTGCCCACCACTTCGCTCCTGTTGGCTTTCGATACAGGGCTGAGTCATGTTTGCCAGACCAAAACAAATTGGTCCCCTCCAATTTCCCCCTTCTTTCTTTTTGTTAGAACTGTTGTGGTGATGGATGCTACAAGACTTGCTACTTGCTGGTCTCTTTTACAATCCTGTGCAAATAATATGCAAATGCAGTGAAGTGCACAGAGCATTATTAGAATCAGTAAACAACCAGCAGCTGTAGTGACCCACAGTCTCAGGTTGAGTCATCAAACTGATTCTTTTGGGTTTAGCTAGCCTAAATTATCACAGGGTGTTTGAAAAGTCTCCTGCTTAGTTTAGCATTAAATGTCCTGCAACTGCTGACATAACCCCAGTTGCAATTTATTAATTTGTCTCTTTAAATTGGTGGAAAAGGCTCCTCTTAGGCGATACTGAATATCACTCTAGGAGTTTTGGCTGGCGTTCCACTGGAGTGGGATGACACACAGTTTGGAAAAATCAGGATCACAGGTCAGCTGCTGACGTGTCACTAGCACATCCTGGCATTCATTCACCAATCCAGCTGAGGGCTGATTCAATCGCAGAAAGATGAGTCAGGATCTCTTGATCAATTTGGGCCTGTTGGAGCATTTCTAAGGTAGTATTGGTTAAGAGAACATCAACTGTATGAGCAGTTTGAACTGAGTCAATGAGGGCAGTAGTTGCCATGGCAGCAGTAGCTGTGACAACTATAGCAGAGACAATGAATCCAATTAGAATGCTGATGAACCATCAGACTCTTAAAGAGGCCAGTGCATTGATAAGTGCTACTATGCCATTGGGATCTTCCCATTTTCTGGTTATATCAACTGGTACCTTAACAAGTTTGTCTTCTAACTATATAGACTGTAGTTACTCAGTTTAACTGAGTAACATTGAGATGGGTAAGGCAGCTGGCATATATGGAGCCTGCAGGGACAGTCAGAGAATAAATTTTTGCTGATTTATTATAAAAGACCTGGGCTGTCCCTGGAGTTGCTAAAAACAAGTAGGGGTGAGAGGTACAAACTGGGACCCAATACCGTTTTGGAGGTCTATCCTGGTTGTCTGTCTTTATATTAGACATTTCTAACTCAGAGAATTCAGAGGCGAGCATACAATCAGGAAAGCAGAGAGGTTGCCTAAGGAAAACTGTTACAGGCAGAAGAACGCAAACAGGAATACCGACCAAAACTCCACCTGCAAATTCTCCTAGGGTTGTCCCTGTGTTCAGGAATTCTCAGCCCCCCTCCAATGGTCACAGCCCCTGCCCCGTGCTTGAGGTGTGTGTCTGGTCCCACACTGAGTTCCCTCACTGAGCCTCTCATGCAGTAAAGCAAGGCTGTGTACTCTGCTCTCAGGCTGTTCATTTGCAAGTAGAGCTCATTCTTGATGTTTTCTCTGGAGATGGTAAATTGACCATTCACAGAATTCACCTGGTATGTGTTACAACCACTAGGACTGTTAATGTGTGAGACCCACTCCAGCACCTTCCCTGGAGCCTGACAGACCCAGTTCATATCGTAGCTACTGACAGTGAGTCCGGAGGCTGCACAGGAGAGTCTCAGAGACCCCACAGGCTGCATCAAGTCCCCCAGACTCCACCAGCTGCACTCACACTGGACACCTGTAAACACAAAGTCATCTTTTTTAGGAAACAATCACATTTACACTCTTCCCCTTAGTCATATCAACTCACATACTTAGTGTCTCTTGTTCTCGATAAGTTACCTCTTAAAATAGCAAGAAGGAAATTCCAGATGAGCCCAAACTCCGTGGTGAGAGGTCTGTGTTCTGTCTTGACCAGGAACTGGGGACACCTTGGTATCCTAAGCAGGGCTTCTGCCCTACAGCTGCAGGTCAGGAGTGGGCTGCTTTTCATGAATAGTGGGGCCCTATTTGCATGTCCTCTTACTATATAAGGAGTTCTGGAGTTGGATGGTGACATGAGTGCCATGGTCCCAGTGTTTGACATGTCTAAGGGTATACATCTGTCAACAATTACTCCCAACATTTGACCCTGTGCCATCCTCACTGGCCCAACAAGTCCATGAGAAGTGTTCATGACCAAGGAGAGTAAATTTTCATAAAACAGAGGTATTTAAAATGAGAGATGCTTTTGAAATCTACCAGTAATAAACATACCAAGGAAATTAAATGTGTATGATCACAGGAAGCATTAAAAGTGCAGGAGGTTCCAGTTTGGGTCACGGAAATTTCCATCTGTCCCTAGTTCCTCTACACAGCAATCAGAGTACAAATTAAGGAGAGAGTGTGACCCTGGAGCATGTGGACCCAGTGTGGGAGGAGATGGAGCCTCTGTGTGGATCATTGGGAGACAGAAGTGTGAACTCTTCAGAGAAGCAGACAGTGCTACCCTGGATGTATTTCTTTAGCAGAGTTTTGTGTGGACTGTGCAGCATCTTCACTGCCTCATTTTTGTTCTTATTTCCTAATCTCTGTGTTAATGACAGCTTTAAACATTTATGACACTGAAGTAACTCAGTCATGACTAAGTCTGCTCAGGTGAAGATTTATGTTGAAAGTGGGGAGTAATTACGTTGAAATTTTAGAAATCAGTATATGGGAAACCTTGTTGCAAAACACTAATAGAAAACAGATATGAATAAAATCATAATTGACATGAAGAACACTATTTTTATTTATCCATTGATTACAGGATGGGCAAATCATTCATATAACTTCCCATTACTTCAGCTGGTGGGCTAACTTTATATTAAACTGTTCATCACTGTGGGATCAGCATACTGCTCATAATCAGGATCTGTGTTGATGTGGACCTGTGATGTAGCTTTCATCAGGGAGCAGGAGAAGGTTTGTGTTGAGGCCCTGTTTGTGTGATAGTTAATTTCATAAAAAACATCTCCTCTCTCTCACAGTCCCTATTTATGTCTACATATGACCCATGGGAGCCTGTCACCATGGCCACATATGATGGGCATCCACTGAACTTGAACCCAATGTACTGATTGTATTGATGTTCAAAGTGGAAAAAAAGAACACCTTGTATGGGGATGGATTACCATAAATGGTGAATACACCTTACCTGAGTTGACACATTCTCTCTGACCTCCAGAATGCACAAGGATAAATGTGTGTAGATTGCAGAGCTAGGTGTGTGATAAGTGTTTCAGTTCACATGGGAACATAGTACAGACTGGATTTGGGTCTTCCACTGTCAATGATGTCCCCACCCTGTCTCTGCTGTGAGATGACATTAGTACTTGCCCAGGGACAGGGACATTCACAAGGCTGTTGTCTCAGGTGAGGAGAGTCCTTATTATCTCACCATGACTGAGGACAGAAAGAACACGGTGATGTCATAAACAGTGTTGGAACCTGGAATACCTGTCAACCCTCAACTTTGCTGCCAAAGGTCATTTCTGTGAAGCTTGGTCAGAAGGAAGGACATAGAAATCTCCCCTTGACTTATGTACTTACTTTTCCCCAAGCACAATTCCATTGTTCAGAAATAAGGGAATGTTCTAGAACTTGCTAGGAAGACACCTCATTTGAATCTCCAAAGGTGACCCTGACCAAAGATTCCCAGATGATGTCTCAATGAAGTGCTTTATTGAGAGGACAAGGGGGCTCCAAATGTTCTCCCTGCACAATCACAAAAAATAGCAGGGGTTGATTCAGGAGCATATTCCCTGTATCTCTCTCATAGTGCATCTGGTCTCTTGAAAACTTTCTCTGAGTCTGATGTGCCTCTGGCAGAAACTCCTCTGGTCTCAGACTCCTGACTGTGTTTCAGGAAGTCAGGAGGTCCATCACCCCTTCATCTCCTCAGCCCAGGCAAGCTGCCCCAATTCTCATTGTTTGTGACACACTGAGGTTGTGGGCCAGCACACTGTGTCACTTGCATAGTAATGCATGGCTGTGCCCATGACTTCAGACTATTTATATGCAGATAGGCTATGCTGGAAGAGGTTTCCATGCAGGAAACAACTTGTTCTGAGAAGCCACAGGCATATATGGGCTTCCCACTGTTTGTGTTGATCTGGACAATGTATTGTAGGCCGTCTCCTGGGGCCTGTCTCACCCAGAATGTTGCTTAGATGGTGTCATGTATCCAAAAGTCTTAAAGGATATCTTCACTGAGGCTCCAGGCTTCCTCACCACAGCCCCAGACTGCCCCAGATGCTCCTGGGAGGAGACACCTGTGGAGAGAAGGCTGGATTGGGTGGAAATCCCTCTTCAGACTCCCTTGTAACTTCCCAGACCCAGGGGCTAAGAAGCCCAATACCTGTAGCCACTGCCATCAGGAAGAGGGCTCTACAGCTCCAGTCCATGGTGAGGGGCTGTGCCATCAGGTTTTCCGTAGGGGAGGGTGTGGCTGTGGGTGATGTTCTCAGGGCAAAGACAGACCCGCATTTAACATAGTCCACCTCTTCTCATTTGCATAGTCCTGAGGAAGGTTGTTTAATGGTTGAAGTCCTCACCACACCTGACAGAATTAGAGGGCACAAGGACCATGTGAAAGGGGAGTCTGATGGACAAAGTCCTAATCCACATTGGAGGACACGTGCCCCCTGACAGGTCTCTGAGCTCTGTGCTGAAATAGCTCCTCCCACTGAACAAGAAGCCACCACAGGACATGCTCCTCATTGTGAGCCCACCTTTTAGTGACACAGGGGCTACTGGTTACAATCTGGCCTTGGTACCTGCATGTGTTATTCCTGGATCAATGTGTCTCTAAAATGCTGCACCTAGTGTATCAATAAAACCATCCCTCCCCAGCTCCTTACAATTTGGATATAAAGTAACCATACAAATACTCTCATTGTCTATAGCTGCCCTGTCTTATTGAGTTTGCTAAATGATCTGAGGGAATAGGGTACTTACAGTCATCTCATGTCCAATCTTATTTTAGATCATTTTTCAAAAAAGGAAGATACAGGTCCTCAGACAAAATATTTACCTGGCTCCCTCTGCATCTGCCTCTGGGGCAGCAGCAGTCCTGAGTCCTAGGTGCCCCCTGCTGCCCCACCTACACCAGGCAGGGGAGGGTCCTGTCTGGGCTCAGAGGGCATGGAACTCTCATGGCTAGACACTGACTTCAAGAAGCTCCCACAGGGACACCATGTGCTGAGACATCTCTCAGCACGGAGAACTGACCTTACTAAACCCCAGTGACTCTGCAGGGAGCCTCCAAACAAGGGCTCTATGAGCCACCAGGGAGCCCCTTTCCTGGAGCTGCCTGATGCACTGACACTGCCAACACTTCTGAGTCTGGAAGTTCTCGGGGCCTTTGGAGGCCTCTGGTGTCCTCAGATTCCTCTGTTTGAAGGTGCCATCTGAGTACACTGCATGAGGCCCTAATCCCACCACATTTCTACTACTCAATCTCACACACACACGCGCACGCACACACACACACACACACACATGCAGATGACTTCATGGTAATATTGTTGAAGTCTCCTTTCTCTCCTGTTCCTACCACCTGGGCTGGACCTCCACATGGGTTCTAGGCCTGAGTGGGACTTGTTAGGTGAGTGAGGACAGCTCTGTGAGGGACACCCTGTGTTTTTATCCTTTCTCAATTGTCCATTTTGCTTGTTTTCATCCCTTCTCCACCTACCTTGAGGACCTCAGACCCCAGCAGCCTTCACAGAAACACATCCACTGTTTCTCAGTTCTCAGTGACCCACAGCTGCACCTGCCAGTCACTGTAGGAATCACCATCTTGTCCTTCACCTGGGTTTCTATTTGACCCTCATTGACATTCCTGCATGGATCAAGGCATCACAGGTGAGAACTCAAGCCCTGCTGGTCATTACTCAGGACCTCCCTTTCCAAACTGGTCTTCTTTCTGGTCAGTCATGGAGGAGCTGTGCGATGTTCCACCTGTGGACTCCATGTCCTCAAATCCAGCAGCCCCGCAGGCACTGAGTTCTTGCTCAGTTCCTGGGACAGACACAAGCATCTGTTTTTGTTTTCACTGTCTGGGGAATGTGACAGGTAGCTCCTACCTAGGAGAGCACTGAGAACGTCCACATTTTCACAAGACCTTCAACTTGTGCTGGGTTTTTCAACATGTGTCAGGTATGTGTGCCACCAAGTCAGTTCAGATACTGCATGTTTATCCTCTGTGTAGATGCCATCATCATATGTTATCACACTAGAGAACTGCATCAAGTAAACACCCTTTCTCTGGAACACCTCACAGAAATATGATAACTCACATAAATTTCTATCATTTAAGTGAATGCCTGTCACTGACATGTGCATTAAACCATCAGGAATAACTAGCACTGTGTGACCCTCTGAGGTGAGGTCCCTGAGTCAGTGAAGCTCATGGACACAGGCAGCAGGATGATGCTTGCAGAGTTGGAGCAGGAACTTGGGAAGCAGTTGTTCCCTGGCTGGAAGTTTCCATCATGAGGTGGAGTCACAGCTGGGGGTTGGCTGTGGCGCTGAAGCCTGGAATGACTCACAGTGTGTTTTTCCATCAGGGGTTTGTGGTGGACACATCACATGTGAAGGGTTCTTACTGTGACAAATTGACGGGAGAAGGGCCATGCTAAAATAGAGTGGGAGCAGCCATTCCAGACAAACCACCTAACACATCTTTCTTCTCCAACCTATGCAATGTGTGGACTCAGCACAGTCACCTTTGCACTGGTCCCCAACACTGCATTTCACACAACTGCTTGCACAGATAACAGGGAAGATGCATCCTGACTACTTGACTGAAAATTGAAGACAGTCTTCAAATTTGTACCCTGATGTGCAGCTAAAGACTAACTTAGCTTTACTGCAGGGATAGAAGTTCCTCCCCTCTAGTCCTGAACCTTCATATCTCCCTGTCTCATGAACACCCCTACTCAGGGCAGTATTTAGGCTTTTGCCTGAATCTCCGTTTCCTAAGTAACTTTTCTTTTTAACCTCAGATAAACACTGGATTTCACTCACTTTGTTCTTTTATTTTTATAGTATAATTAAAAGGCAATCCTGTAACACATGCACAAATGAACCCTCAGGACACCGTGGTGAGTGAAGGGACACAGGCACAGCTGAGCAAACACTACACAGTCCCTCTTATATCAGGTCGGTCAGACAGTCCAGACACAGCTGCTGAGGGCAGCATGGTGGTTTCCCAGAGCTGGTAGGAGGGTAACAGTGAGTTTCCTTTCCAAAGAAGCATACTGTTATGCAGGGTGGTTGGGTTCTAGAGGTCAGCAGCCCATCGCTGCACCTGGGGTTAAGAAGCAGCATGTGTATTTGGTTTGTGTCAAGAGTAGATCTCACGTGGAGTTCTCACCACAGCACAAAAGGGCAGAGGGGACTTCAACTCCAGTGTGAAGGCATTAAGAGCTATAATGGCATCAGTCCTAGTCAGAATGCAGAAATTGTTTTTAAAAGCCCTTCTTGGACTGGGAATGATCCTATTGGAACACTGACAATGAAGAAGAATTCACTCCAGAATAGACTCCAACAGTGATAACACCTAGACAACATACAGTAAGGCACACACCCTCCCTTCCCAATCCTAGTGCAGCCAATGTATTCAAGACAAGTGTGTTCAGGAGCACAGACTCTGTGCTACCAGATCCTGGTCATAGGTTCCTTTTCCAGAAGAGAAGATGTCAGTATCCTGCATTCATTCCCCAGCTGCTGGCTACTACACTGAGATCCACACAGCTGCCACCAAACTACAGGACTCACTCTGTCCAACTGACATCACTCCTGGGATGGAGGCCATGTCCTGAGCACAGCCCCCCTGGGACTCTGAGTCCCTGAGATGCTCATCCTGTCTTGCCTGGCAGGGTTCACCCACCAGGACAGGAGGGTAATGGACACCAGAGCTGCCATGTAATCAGATCTGAGCACTCAGCGCCTTATTGAGTGTGGAGTTCAGCCATCTTTGTGCCCAGCAGCAGGTGACTAACCTGTGCCACAGTTTTCTGAGGAAAATGGCTAGTAATTATTCATCAGGTAGAATCTAGATCTATCCCTATAGTAATGAAGTTATTTCCAGCAGTGTGTGGAGGTGCTGTAGGCCTGGGTAAGGAGAAAGGCCCTTGCAGGGGAAAGGGATCAGTGGTCTCAGTTGCCATGGGGTCTTGTCCTTGTGGAGAGCCAAAGACAGAGGCACCTGGAGGAGACAGCTGCTGTCAGGACAACAGCAGACCTGGTGGTGGACACTGTGCATTTACAGCAGCGTGGAGGTGTTTGTTTCCATATGTGGAGCTGTCCATTCATCAGGCCCTGCTGAGAAACAGAGTACAGCCAGTCTACACAGAGTGCAGCTTCCTGCCTGGTAACAGTGAGAAAGGCACAGGAAGCCCCACCTTCCACTGTCCTCCTGGGGTGGACCTGTGAGCACCAGGATGCACCCCTTTGGAGTCTCTGAGCCTGGCACATTTCACACTGAGTGATCCCTGAGACTCATCGGCATTGATTCCTGTGTTGCCTGATCATTATTTCATTGCTGAGTAGATTCTATTCATGCATGCTCCCTAGTTTGCTTACTTCAAAATTAGAAAAGCTTTTGGGACGTCTGAAGCTTCTTCAAACACACATAAAGGGTCTATAAATATGAGTTTATGTTTTACTACTAAAATAGCATTTGTCCTTCTGGATCAAACACTCCTCAGTCACATTTTAAGTAAAATTTCATAATAAACTGTGATGCACTTTTGTAAGAAAGGAAAAAGTAGGAACTTGGTGAAGAAGAGATCGGTAGTCCCTGGTGATATTTCATCTGCAAACATATTTACTTTCTTGTTTATTGTCTGCAGTGAAAACCTCAGAAATCAGATTCACAGAGAGGAAGGCAGGGTCCCTGGATGTAGCTGTGAGCTCTGGGAGGAAATCCCTGCTCCCAAGAGGAAGCTCCTTCTATCCCTACCAGGTCCATAACTGCCCCGGGGCTGTTCTCAATGACTGGTGAGAGGAGAGCGCCCCCTGGTGTTCTGAGTGGCCCCTGCAGGCCAGATCTCCTGCCTCCCCCAGGGAGGTTTGTGTCTGGATTCACACTGACTTCCCCTTACTGTGTGTCTTGCACAGTAATACAAAGCGGTGTCTTCAGCTGTGAGACTGTTCAGTGTTAAATAAACTTGGCTCTTGGAGGGTTCCTTGGTGATACTGAGTCGGGATTTCAGTGCTGGGTTGTAGTTTGTACTTCCACCACCCCATATAACACCGACCCACTCCAGCCCTTTCCCTGGAGCCTGGCGGGTCCAGTGCACACCATAGCTTGCTATGGAGAATCCAGAGACAGTGCAGGTGAGGGAGAGGGTCTGTGAGGGCTTCACCAGTCCTGGGCCAGACTCCTGCAGCTGCACTTGGGACAGGACACCTGGGGACAAGGAACATCAGACCTTGTCAGTCATGTGCACTCACCACCATCCCATAGAACTATTTCTGACATCTGAGACACTCACCCAGGGGGGCTGCCACCAGACACAGAAGGAGACCCAGCACTCTCATCTTCTCTAGAGTACAGCTCTCTGCCTTCTGGAGACACCCCAGCCCCCTGTCAGGAGACAGTTGTGAGCCCCGACAGCCCAGGGAACAATTTGAAATGGATGTGAGAAGGAAATTTGCATGTGGGGGACTCTGGTCTCATAAGTGGGGAGAGACTTAGGTTACTGTCTCATGTCCTTCTGGTCCCTGAGCACATTTCTTCTCTCAGACTCAGTGACGTGGGCCAGGGATGGGAGCATAGTTTGTTTATAAAACGACTTTGAATCATGACAGTGGACAGTCCTTCTTTCTACATTTAAACATTGAAGCTGGACTTGATGAGGGACCACACTCTTAATTTCATGCACTATTCAAGTGGATATTAGAACAGATTGACATTATGCCCAAACATGTGCCCAAGTCCAAAAAATAACATAAAGTACATTCATTGATGTCAACTTGGAAAATCATAATTAAAAAAATAACAGTTGATATAAGTTTTGATGTAAAAATAAGAGTAAAATAAAAAAGTCTTCCCCTTGACTTGACTGAGGCCCCTGGTCCTGCAGGTGATGGTTCAGGTGCAGCCTCTGTCTCAGCCCAACTCCAGGGAATGGGCCACACTGGTCAGGTCCTGCTGCCTGGGATACAACCCTGGCCCTGAAGCTGAGACAGGTGTTATGCAGACTGTGTCCTTCCTTTCACCTTTCACCAGACATAGAGAAGTAGAACCTGTTGAAGACCTTGTCACTTTTGTTGCTCCCATGCCAGGTGAGCTCAGAGGGATACTTTGGCTACCGGCTCAGGTGGACACTGTAAAGTGAAAACTCATGGTGACAACGTGTCTCCCAAGAAGGGGCCATCCATTCTGGGCAGCACAGTCCTGAGTGCAGTGAGCATCATGGAGGTTGTGGGTTCCCACCATCATCCTGTCTGCACCATGAGGCAGAGAGCACTCACCCTAAAGACATGCCACCCACATTGCATCTCCCTTAAAGAGACACTCAGGTCTGTGTAATGTCCTGTCACCTAAGGACATGTCTCACCCTCTCCCTTGACCCCTCATATCCACCTCACAAACTGCTCTTGTTTCAGAGACACTGTGGCCCAGAATCCTGGACCAGAATCCCCATGTTCCCAGATTCCATTTCCCTGGAAACACCCATGGGACAGGCACACTCTTTCTGTGATTCTCGCCCAAAAGTGAGCTACTGAGAGTGACCTTGCATACCTGCAGCAGTCCTGACTCCATTCCAACCCTGCAGGGTCAGGAGGCACCACCTCTCCTGGAAAACATGTTCAAACCTCTCATTACTGCAGTGTGACATTTGTGGTAAAACATACATTAGCTAATATTCATGGTGCTAATCCATTTTAAATGGGCATAGTGATGTTAAGTGCATTCACTCCATTTGCAAACGTTGTCACCATGCAGATCCAGAAATGCTCACTTTCCCAAACTGACTTGGTTCCCATTACATAATACCTCCCAGTTTCCTGTCCCCACACCAGCCTCACTTCTGGTGCTCTGTCTCCATGCCCTTGACCACTACATCTCTCACAGACATGGAAACGCACAGCTTCTGTGATTCTGAGAATGATCTATTTCTCAGGGCATAGTGTCTCCAAGGGTCTTTCTTGTTCTTGCTCTATCTGCTTTTTTTCTTCTTTTTAAGGTAGAATAATATTTTGTAGTAAGGATGGGACACATCTTGCTTATTCAGTTTACTATTCCATCTCTCTTGTTTTCGCAAGAGTTCAGTTGACTGTAAACAGGTATCTTTGCTGTTTTCCTGATTAGGAAGCATAAAGCACAGCACAGGAAAGGTGACAACAAACTCAGGTGAAAAGAATCAACACATGATCACGTGAAATGGACAGGAAGCACCCATGACCAGAGGCTGTTCTGAGTTAGGACAAATAATAATAATGTTCATCGTGTGCTTGGGGTCATCTGTCAAGTTTTCCTCTCCATCGTGGAAACAGCAGCAGGTTGAAGAGAAAGGGGAGTGTGTGACAAGGACAGGGTGGATGGGGCTCTGGTGTCTGACAGAGACCAGGTCCACCTCCAGAAAACACCTTTCTTGGCCTGGACTTCCTGAATGGGGCACATATCTCATCCCTGCCATGTGGCTCTGATGCAATAACAGAATGTGACAGAAAGAAGGTTCAGGGGAAATTGAGGAGTGACAGTGATGTGAGGGTCACAGAAGAATCTCAAGATTAGTTTCAGGCCAAGAATGGTTTGTCTGAGATTCAGGAGGAGCCCATGTGCTCTGAGTGCTGGAGGAAAGGCCACAGCTCATATGGATACTCCAATTCCAAGGCCATCAGCTAGGAGGGGCACATTGGACCCCTGAAGACCTTCATCATTCAGGCAAGATCCCCAAACTAGGGAGGACAATGTGCTTCCCCCAGTACACTGATATTAAACACTTTCACAGAAACACCCAGATAATATGGGGGCACCAACTTCTTATCAAGTGGACCTTTTAAATTTAATATCACTTAACCTGCATATCCAACCCCCTCAACAGACTCAGGCACCCTTCTCCCCACATCATACTCAATAATGTCTTCATAATTATAAACCTAGGAGATTTACCAGGTGAACATGGAATTAGAGGAAATGGCTGATGAATGTCACAGATGAGACCTTAGCATGTGTGTCAATGACAAAAGTCACAGTAAAACTCCAGGGAAGCCCCTGGGTTCACACCTCACAGCTCATTGAGGAAATGTGAACTCCACACCTTTGAGAATGGCTCCACTGCAGGACGCCTAATGAAGGAATCTCGGCCCCTCGCAAATCTTCCATCTTTGGAAGGAAACAGCTGACCCACAACCTTTGACACAATGAGAAAACTCTCAGACAGTGAAAACTGACACTCTAGTTGTGGCACCAAGACCCCTGTCTACTCCTCTTAGTTTGCACAGGGGCTTCAGTCACTGGTGATGCATCACAGTGTTGGAACAATGACCACTACCAGCAAGTCTTTCTTCTCCTTCAGGACTGACCACTGCTCTGCCAACTGATGGCAGGTGAGTCCCAGGAGCTGCTGTTTGCTGCTCAATAGTCTCTCCTGTTGGTATCCAGATACCAACTCTGGAGGAGATGCAAAAGTAGATGTCAGATGAACTAGAAACCCCAGGCTAACTCAGGAACCCAGGGCTCACACTGACTCCCCTCTCTGTGTCTCGCACACGGCCATATCCTTGGTGGTCACGGAGCTTAGCTGCAAGGGGTGCTGATTCCTGCATATATCAGCAGTGGTGGTGATGCAGTCCTGGAGAGCTGGGTTGTACCTTGTTCTCCCTGTGAAGTACCCCACAAACTTCAGCCCATTCCCTGGAGGCTCGTGGGTCCAATCAAATAGTTATGCTAGTAATTGAGCCCCCAGACAGTGAAAGTGAGGATGAAGGGCTTCAAGGGCTTCACCTGTCCTGGTCCTAAATCCTGCAGCTGCTACTGGGACAAGACACCTAGGAACAAGGGGCATTCATCCTCCCTGGGAAGGCTGGGCCCTGTGGCCAGAGGGTCCTGGGTTCCTGTATTACATGGAAAACCTTTACTATTCAGGATGCAATATTTCTAGACAGTACATTTGAACATATGCTGTGCAGTCTATGTTTGCATTTTTATTCCCTTATCAGTACTTAGGTAGAACAGAGGATTTTAATTTTAGCTAAATTTAATTCATCAATATGTTAACTCAATATTTCAACTCAGAATTCTCCATATAGCTCACTCTCACAGAGACTATATCCTGTATTTCCCTGACATTTTGATGAAGACCTTGGTGGTGCTGTGATTGCAGAGAGGAACAGCAATGCTGGTTCACACATGGTGACAGTCACGTGCAGAGAAGCAGCTCCCTGTCTGACAGGTGCCCCACAGAGACCAGGCAGGTCTTCCCCCAGAGTGAGGCCCCATGGGGTGCCCATCTCTGTGATCATAACAATAAATGCCAGAGGGGATGGGCCAGTCACCATATTCCAATTGCATGGATCTTTCAGGTGCTGTTCAAAAGGATGAACATTTTGCCCAAAAATGATTTTACATCTGAAACATCAAATTAAACATATCAGCTCTTGCCAAATTCCATGACCACGCTTTCCTGTGCAATCATGTTCACATAGGGTTTTGCATGAACACCAGACCATGTATATGAGAATGTTCCCACACAGTCCTAATGGGGCTCAAATATCCCTATCGCTTCAGGGTGTGATCGGTGCTGTAATGTCGTAGAGCCTCTCATGACTCACAGGTTCTATGTTTTGACTGTTATGCCAACAAAACTACTGCACTGCCAGTCTTGTAAAAGCACAACACCTGTGGCCACAGTGGTGGCTGAATCATCCAGGTGTTTGTGATTACACTGTGACATTTGCACAGGACAAGCAGGCACAACGATGCTTTTTTCAGGCCCTATGTGTCCCTACCTGCACAGAACTGTAACACAGTTTATGACATCAGCCTTGCTGTAAATATAACCTTGTATAAAGACAGACATTTGTGAACCCACATTCTTTTGCTTTAAGTAATAACAATGTTCTTTGTATTTGAGCACCTGCCTCTAAATCGCAGGGATGCTTAGAGACTCTGATTCTTGATGTTAAAAGTTTTATAATTCTGTCACTCATTGCTATTGTGTAGTAAACATTTGCTATACCTCCTGTTTCAACTACTTTGTAAATACACATCTTATTGTATTCTTGCATTTTGTACTTTTCTGTGAATTTTCATAAATCGATCTTTCCATTCTGAAAAAATTAAAATTTAGATGGGAAGTAATGTGTTCACTTCCTCAGTCCATGCTTTCTCTGTGAGTCCCAGTACAACCAGGTCTCCCCTGAGGCCACGTGCACCCAGTCCCATTGGCCTGTGTCCATCCCTCCAGCAATGCCACATGGGGTTGTTCATTGTGAATGTGACACGTTTCCTCTAAAATGTACAGAGTCCTCAATTATATATGAAAATACAAAAATTGTCATGAGATGGATTTCTGGAGGTCCTGGAAAGGGCTTCAGACAGTATCTGCATCTTCCTCAGCTCATCACTGTGAATCCCAGGTACACACACCCTGGTTGAAGGTGCTAATCCTCTGTCTTCACTTAGCAATGGAAACAAAAGCTAAGTCACAGAACCATGGGAGGCGGAGATGCTGTGGACCTGGGAGTGCGGTCCAGCACATCTCATGGGTCTGTGCTTCATGCTTACCCTGCACCCCACTCTCATCTGCAGAGATCCCTAGTGCCAGGCTGGGATGACTACTGACCAACAGCACCATGGAAGGGAGTGCAGGACAGTCTACTCCAAGACATGGCAGACCTTGTCCTTGGTTCCCACTCAGGAGGAGCCCAGTGTCAATGCCACATCCAGGACTGAGGTCTGCACCTGCTCTGCTTTGGAGAGACGATGCCCCAAGGGAGACAAGAGCCAATGAAATGTGATTTGTGAGAGCAGAAGAGGGCAGAGCTCATCTTCACTGTGTAACATCCAGGCGACCCTGGAACATGTGGATGAAGAACTGAATATTTCAATTCAGCGAGAAGGATTTCTACCCACTTTTATTTTTCTAACCTGTAGACAAGAAAGTTCCATTTTATATGTATTCCTAAACAAAAATACCATTACACAATCTCCCTCTGGTCTCTTTTGTGTCCATTAGATTCTACAAGATGTGGTAAATATACAGTCCACCCTCTCAATCTAGTATGAACTCTGACATAAAGATTGAAGTACCTACTTCACTGAACTTTGGTTGTTTAGGGAAACCTGCTTCTCACCCTCACAGGACCAGGCCCACTGCATCCTATAGGAAAAGCAAAGGTGAGATGATGTGGGGACACTTGTCTTCTCCTATCTGCACACTCCTCCATGCTTCCTTCCTCAACCCCCCTGCATAGTGAGAGTCTGTGAAGTGGAAATGTCCTTGGGCCCCTCATGGTGAGAGTGAGCACACACTCATGATTGCTGTACACCAGCCCGCATACTTTTATCCTCTCATGTGCACACAACACATGTTTCAATAAATCATTGCAATTCCCTTCAACGAGGACTATGAAGATGGTATGGAACATAGTGAGTCCATATGACATGGTGTATTTTTCTCACTGTCAGATCCTATGGGAAGAAAACTGTCTCCCTCAACAAGAAGAAATGTAAGTCAGCTGTCTGTGTGGTGCTGTGTCTGCATTCAATTCTTTTCTCGGATATCGAGCAGTGACACTGGCCATGGGGTCTGTGAAGCACAGAACAGAGAAAGCATCTGTTCCTTTTAGGACCCACTCACAGCCTCCTTGGTTCATAAGAGATGGCTGGACATGCCCTTGTTAAACCATGGGGGCCATTTCCTAAGGGCAGGAGTCTGATGGTCAGCTGCTGTCTCTGTTACTGACAGACAGCATGGTGGATTCTGGCACTTGGTTACTCTGTGAGTGCAAGTGGAATATATAGGCTTGAGAACATCACACCTTGCACAAGTTCCCCATGCCAATTCACCACAGGGTCCCAGGTGGCCACTTCAACAGGGGCACCTGGAAGTCCCCCTGATGGCTCCTGTGTCCTGGGAGTTACTTCCAATGGACTATGGCAGGCCTTACTCAATGTGCTCCTTATACCCCAGAGTATCCTGTAAGCTCAGGCTCCATATGGTCATCTTTATAGTAACTATGATTCCACTACCATCCTCTAGACCTATGGTGAAGGCACTGGGGAACACCTATGTGTCCCTCATACTGGGCACTGTGACTGTTCATGCCGCTCAGGGAAAACAGCATGTGATTCAGCTGACTGAGCTAATGTGCTCTTACCTTGTGCCCCAGTATATTCCATCACTTACAGTGCTGTGGTCTTCCACACAAGAGCCTTTCCATCCATCTAAATGTGTCACCTGTAAAACAAGCAGCATCGTTTATATATTTATTTATTTATTTATTTACTTATTTATTTATTTATTTTGTGTGTATGTATGTATGTATTTTTAGGGAGGGGGGAAGGGAAGGAGAAAGAGATGGACAGAAATGTAAATGTGTGGTTGCTTCTCTCATGTCCCCACCAGGGACCTTGCCCACAACCCAGGCATGTGCCCTGGCTGGGAATCTAAACAGTAACCCTTTGGTTTTCAGGCTGATGCTCAATCTACCAAACCACATCAGCCAGTGCAAACAATCAACATTGTGATGATCATTTGGGAGATGTGCAAGAACCAGTAGCCATGTGACAACAGGAACCAACAGAGCCCCATATTCTCCAGGGTCAGTCATGGAGGAAGAGATCTCCTAGATCAAGAACATGAAAAACTGCCCTTTGCACTCATCAACTGGTATGTCTCAGTGAAAATCATTCTCATTTAATACAGAGCCATTGTAGGCACAGATGTCCTTGAGTAAGTGCTTGCCTTTCTGCCCAGGACTTGATGAATATTGTAGGTTCCAAATTACTCTGTGTTCTTCAGCCATAGGGGACTTTTCATGCTAGCTAGTATTCTCTACAGGGCATTCCTGCACCATCACATTGGGGAGCTTCTCTTCTAAAATCCCAGCACTTTCCAAGAGTGGACTCATGCACCATCTTCACATGGTCCAGTCTACATGAGGCAAGTTGTAGATACATACTCAGTCATGTCCAAGTGTGGACATTAGTGACCAAACACACTGATAAGGACATTAGAGATGAGATTTCAGACACCAGTGGTCATCACTCAGGCTTCTTTTTAAAGGTGGTCTTCTCTGGAGTCAGTTGTGAAGGAGATGTGTTGATGTTCCACATGTGGGCCCCTTGTCCTCCAAATCCAACAGCCTGGCAGGCACTGAGTTCTCACTTAGTTTCAGGGACAGCCGTGAGCAACTGTTTTGTTTTCACTCTTGAGGGAATGTCACAGGTAGCTTCTAACTGTGAGCACTGAGAAAGTACCATTTCCACAGGACCTTGGATCTGTGCTGGATTTATGAAGCATGTGTCAGTTATTTGGGCTCCCATGTCATTTAAGTCACTGCATGTTTATCCTGTATGCTGATCTTGCCATTATAATGCATTATCACACTTGGGACCTGCATCAAGCAAACATCCTTCTAACAAATTTTCACCCGAATATATTGAATCAAGTAAGTGTCTATTGTTTCAAGAATGGGCTTCACAAACTTTCCACATGAAAGCAAATTGCCATTGAGTATTGTCTAAGATCAAAATGTAGAAAAAGCATTTGCAAAATTACTCACTGTGTGTCTTGGGTGCCCCCCAGTGTCAGGAGCACAGCCTGCATCTCAGCCCTTCTTTCTCCCATGGGGAGGTTTTTATCTAGGCTCACAGTAACTTCCTCTCACTATTACTCTTGCACAGTAATAAATAGCTCTGTCCTCAGTTTTCAGGCTGTTCATTTGCAGGTACAGCATGTTTTTCCCATTGTCTATGAAGGTGGTGAATTGACCTTTCAAAGATTTTGCACAGTATGTGGTACCACCACTACTACTAATGTATGAGACCCACTCAAGCCCCCTCCCTGGAGCCTGATAGACCCAGTGCATCCAGCAGCTACTGAAGGTGAATCCAGAAGCCATGCAGGAGAGTCCCAGAGCTCCCCCTGTCTGCACCAAGTCTTCCCCCAACTCCACCAGCTGCACATCACAATGGACTCCTGCAAATACAAAAACATCAAGTCAGGAACCTTCTACTGGTTCACTATTTCTCTCAGTCATATCACCTCACATACCAGTATTTGTCATTCTCCACAAATTACCTCTCAATATTGCAACAAGGAAAACCCAGGTGATCCCAGACTCCATGGTGAGTGGTTTGTGTCCTGTTCTGAGCAGGGACTGGGGGCACCTGGGAATCTTGGGCTGGCATCCTGTTCCAGAGCTTCAGGGTCAGGGCTCGGCTGCTTTTCATGAGCAGAGCAGCCCTACTTGAATGTCATCCTACTATATAAGAAGTTCTGGGTTACAAGGGTGACATAGAGGACAATGCCCCAGTGTGTGAGTTGTCCCAGGACATGCGTCTGTTAGGAATTACTCCCAAGCCTTGGGCATTTTAACTCAGTTGGTTGGAGAGTTGAACTGTTACCAAGAGGTTGAAGGTTTGATTCCAGGTCTGGGTATATATGAGTCTTGGTCAGGGTGAGGACAGGAAGCACAAATCATTCTCTCACAAACAAAGGGAGAAATAAAAGCCCAGGAGCTTCCTGTTCAGGAGACTAGAAGTGCCATCACTTACCATTCCCTCTACAAAGCAAGCATAATATGAACTAGAACAGGGTGTGACCCTAGATCCTGTGGACCTTGTGTTGAAGGGGATTGTGTGTGTGTGAATCATTGGGAGACAGAAGTGTGAAGTTTACAGTGAAGCAGACTATGCTCCTGGGTCATGTTCCTTCAGTGAACATGCATCAATCTTACTGAGTCATATTTTGTTTCCACTGTCTGTACCCTGTGGTAAAACCAGTTTAGAACATTGGGGGCACAGAGGTAACTCACTCAGTCATGAGTAGATCTACTTAGGTGAAGGTATAGGTAGAGATTGTGAAGTAAGTATGTTAAAAGTATAGACATTTCATTATGAAAAACTGGATGCCAATCACTTATATAAAATAAGATAACTTAAATACAATTATAATTGATATGAAGAACACCATTCTTTTACATTGACTACAGAGAGAATAAATCATCTAAACAACCTTCCCTTTCTGGAGCAGGTGGACCTAACTTTCTATAAAACCGGTCAGCTGTGGAGGCTCAGACTTATTTTCACCATCAGAACCTGTGGCTACGAAGACAGGTGATGCATTTCTAATCAGGAATACAGGACATAGGTTTGTCCCCGGTTCATCACAAGTAAATTTCAGAAGATTTGTCTCCTTTTTCATTTCATTTCTGTCTGTACATGAACCTCAAAATTGCTGTTACATCATCCACACATAATGGGTGTCACCTGGACATGAAATCTCTTGTGCATGGATTAGGGTGCTGAACTGGGAATTGATCTTCGCAGGTAAATACATAGTGGAATTAAGCAAGCCTGGCACCAACACTTCCAGGGTTCTTGTTCTTTATATGGTCTTTTTCATCTTCATTTAGCAAGTTCAATTTGTGTTATGTTACTTTCCTTAGAAATAGCCTCAGATAGTCATCTAGTTATTAATATATTGGGTTGTCCAAAAGGTTCATTTGGTTATTTAGTACCATGGCTCTAGTAGCTCTCAGGTGTCTTTAACTTCATTTGAAACAATTTTGTTAGAATGCATGGTGACAGCTCTTATATCAGAGTGCATTTAAAAATTCATCAACATTGGTTAATTTTGTGTAGCCATTTTTATATTGATAACATAATAAAGTACACCTTTTTCAGCATATTAAGCTTTATTATTTCAAGAAAGATAAAAATGCAACAAATATGGGAAAGAAGGATTTATACAATGAATGGAGAAGGTGCTGTGATTGATAAAATATCTCAAAAGCCATGCAAGAAGTTTTGTGGTGGATATTTCTCACAGAAAGTTGCTCCAAGGTTGGGTAGACCAGGGCAAGATGATAAAGATCAAATCAATACAATAACTGGAAACAATCAATGTTATATCACACAGGAGATAGGAAAATACTAAAAATATACAAATCAATAAAGTTACTGATCTGTTTTTTATTTTACAAAAAAATGTGTCTTTAATTTTCCAGGGAAAAAATAAAATTAAATGGAATTTTTGGCCAATCCACTGATTTGAAAATTAACCCATATTCTTTACTTAGCTTTAAAAGAAAGAAAGAAAGAAAGAAAGAAAGAAAGAAAGAAAGAAAGAAAGAAAGAAAGAAAGAAAGAAAGAAAGAAAGAAAGAGATCTTACCATTTACAATAAAGTTGAAAGACCTAGGGGGCATTATGCTGAGTGAAATAAGTTAGACAGAGAAACACAAATACTATATGACCTCACTTACATGTGGAATCTAAAGAACAAAATAAATAAACAAGGAGAATTAGAATCAGGCCCACAGTACAAGAGAACAGACTGGTTGTCTCTTCTCAGATGGGTGGGGTTTGGGAGCCTGGGTGAAAAAGATGAAGGGATCAAGGAATACAAACTGGCAATTAGAGATTAAATACTGGGATGTAAAATATTCACAGTCAATAATATCTTAATAACTCTATGTGGAGACTGGTGGGTACTGGATATATTGGGTCATTGAATCTCAAAGTATTCAAATGTCTGAAGACTCTGCTGTAGGCTATAAGCACAGTTAAAATATATAGAGAATGCCAACTGCAACTGAGGGAGAAAAATATAATTTCCCCAAATTCCATGGAAGTTAAGGCAAAGTTGTATGCAACAAGCAGGAGACATGCCTGAATTCCAGGGCTGTGCTAACAAGTTTCATCTTTAGTGTAAAATGCAGAACATCCTGTAGGTTTATTAGAGACTCTACCAAGAACTGAGCATAGTATTATTCGCTGGTGTTTCAAACCTCAGTAAAACAAAACAAATCATAACAACTACAACTGGGGGCTGCACATCAGGACTTATTATAATAATCTGACTTGCTATGAGGTCTTTCATGTTCCTCCCAGTCATTTTGATTCTATACGTGATAAACATTCCATGTCTCCTTGTGTGCCTGTGATCACCCTGGACACCACCCCAAGATGAGTGAGTCACTCTGCCTCTGTGCAGTGTCACCTACACTTGATGCTGTGATCATGATGTTAAGTCAATTACCTTCATCATGGAAGCCCATGACCTCATAAACTGGGTTCATACACCTCTGGAGCCCACTGTCCACCAAGCACGTAGTCTGCTGCCGTCAAGCTTGCATAGTGAGTGGTGTGGGGTTGGGCTGAATGTGGGTTTCAGAAGAGCTGAATCAAATAAGGTTCAGTTGATGTGGATCAGAGGTTTGATGATTCATTGGGATAGGGCACAAAGTGTCTGAAAGAGATTTTGCCTTTTGTCCACATGAGAATATTTTCTTTTCTTACAACAAAATTGTCTAACGCAGTGACTTCAGAGGTGAGTGAAATATCAGGAATCCAGAGAGGCTCCCTGAGGGAAACTGCTACAGAAAGAGGAAACCAGACAGGAAACCACCAAAATCTCCAAATGTACCTCCTCCTGGGATGTTTCTTGTGCTCAGGGACCCTGAATTATGCATAGTTGTCACAACCTGGGTCATGTATAAGAGGCTGCATCTGGTAAAAGTGAGCATCTTGGCCAGTTCTCTCTCTGATGGTCCCCACTGTCCCCCGTACTCTAACCCAGGACAGAGCAGGACATACTCAGTGAGGATATAGAACCCCATTCCTATAATGAGAGCATGAATGAATGTTTGTATCCAGTGTTACATAACCTCCAGGGCTGTAAACACCTGTGGACTCAGAGTCCTCAGTACAATGCATAAGGAAGTGCATCACCTGTAACGTGGTCATAGATCAGCTGAAGTGAATCAGGTTTAACTAGAAAAAAGACTAAAAGGATATATTAAAATATTGAAAGGAAAGAGAGGTTGTCTCCAGAAAGAACACCTATAAATTATCCAAGTGTGTATGTGTGTGTATGTATATATGTATACATATTACTCTTTTCAAAATTCTTTTCAAGTGTTCCTTAAATAGTATTAATTTCTTTTTTAATAAGAACTCTTTTTAGAGTCTGTAACCATTTAAAAAAACTTGAGCTGTCACAGACACCTGCTGTTGAAGTTTGTGTTGGGCACCGGAGAATGGTTGTGGGTCCATATAGTTCTTGTTCTATACCTTCTGTTGTCAGAGGCATTTGTCTCTTTCCCATGGCTGCAGGGGCTAACCTTGCTAAGGACCCCAGGTCTGCTTCCAAGTAATGTAGCCACAGAGCCTAGACCTGCCTATCTAACTCCAGGATGGAAGCACACCTTCAAGACTCAGTCCCAAAACCCAGCTCTGTGTGGCTTGCTGGCACCTTTGCTTCCCCTAACCAAACTCAAGGGGATAAAAAAAAAAAACAGACCTGCTTGGTACTTGGATCTCAACAGCCCCTTCCAGGCTCCAAAGGGGTAAATGACACCCTCAATTCTGTGCAGTCTAATCAGGACAGTGGGGCCAAATATCCAGTCCCAGCCATGACCCTTTCTCTGCCTTGGAGGACTGCAGTAATATGATGGGGTGGGCCTAGAAATTCAGCAGGTGGGAATGGGGCTCTGCCCAAGCACATGAGGTGGGCAACACTGGTCCTCTTACTCAAGCCACACAGTCCACATTCCCAGTGATTGCCCACAGCCCTTCCAGAGAATAAAGGCTCCTCAAAGTCATTACTGGGTGTTCCAAGCAGATGCCTCCTTCAGCCTGGAACTGTTGTGTGGCCCCTCAAGCAGTCACAGATCCTGGTCATGTAGCAATGGGGTTTTTTGCTCTCTGGGATGCTTCACTCATAGTCCCCCAGGTGAACCACATCACCACAGATTCCCACCACCTGGTTCTACGTGGGCTCCATTTCCATCTTTATTGGTTTGGATTGGGACCCACTGTATGGGATGAGACCCAGCGTTCCAGGGGGAGGGGTCTTCCTGCCACAAAAACCTCTGGACTTCCCAGTCTCTGCCCCTGTGGGAAGGGTGTCATCATCTCTTTCTCTCCTCCTATCTTCTTCCCTGATCCTGTTTATAAAGTTTCAGACCAGCTACCCTTCAACTGGTTTTTCAAGTGGATTGCTCTGGTCACAACAAGTAGATGGATCTTTAAGCTTTGTTATTGTCTAATGCTTCTCTAATATGAAATCTAATCTTTTAACAAAGGTGGACTAGGAGCCCATGAAACAGTCACATCCTGTGTTTGACGCTTCTGTCCTATATAACTGACTTTGTCGTGCTGAATGTTTATGAAACAGAATTTAGCATCTCACCTGTCTCCACCACTAACAGAGATGTGGGTCTTCTAAGGAGAGAAGAGGAAGGAAGACAGGGCTTGAGCCTGTGGGAGGTGAGAGGAACCCCCAGATTCTGTCAGGAAATGACATCTCCCCACACTTTCCTTTCCTGCAGAGGTGGGGCTCAGCTGACATGCATCCAGGTTCTTCTACATGAGGCCCCTGGGCTGTGTCTCAGTGCCATCTGTGCACAGTAACACATGGCTGTATGTGCAAGGCCATGCTGGTCACTATGAGATCCACCTGGTTTTTGGAGGTGTTCTTGGAGATTGTGAGCCTCCTTTTCAGAGATGAGTTGTAACACTTATCATTCTTCCACTAAACATCTGAGAGTTATTCCAGTGCCTTCCCAGGGAGATGCAGCCGACACCTGTACCTGTAGTGCTCAGTGAAAACCTAGAGAAGGAGCAGGTATGCATGAGGGTCTGGGAGGGTCTCATCAGCCCAGGGCCAGGCTCATTCAGGGATGCCTGAGACAGAACCCCTGTAGAAAAAGGGCAGGACTATGTAAAGCTTCTTGAGGACAGTAAGAGTATTTTTATCTCTCAGTATGACCCTGACTGGAGCATTCACAAGAAGGAATGGTCAGCAGCAGGGGAGTAGACCTCAGCATGTCTATGGCATGCATAGGGGTCACTGCCCCAAGCCCAGTGCTCAGGTTTTCAGCCCAGTGATGGTGTGGCTGGGTGACATTTGCAGTCACTCGGGTGGTGTTGACTCCTATGGGGACTCTGGGGTGTTCAGTAGGGGACCAAGTCTGCTGGAGAAGCAATGAGACAGCAGCTGTGGGCTCCACATCTGATCTTCTGCGGCAGAGCCCTAATCAGGACAGGATCTCAGGGCACAAGGCACTCAGAAGAGCCCTGTGCTATGGAGGAGATAAGGTGATGATGCCCCATCCAGCAGACAGCGTCCTCTCCTGGGGGCTCATCTAGGGCTTTGCCTTGTGGGATCTGTCCTCGAGGGGTGGGTCTAAAGTCCAGACCAAAGGTGTTATCGTGGGAGAGAAGGCATGCAGTCAATGGAACCCTGTGCACTATTAGTGGGAATGTGAATTGGTGCAGCTGCTAAGTCAAATAATATGGAATTTTCTGAAAAAAAATTAAAAGCAGAACTGCCCTATGACCAAGATATTCCACCTCTGGGTATGGTTTCAAAGAAAACAAAATCACAATATCAGAGTGTTTTGTATAGCTCTATCTCTATTCAGCCAAAATATGGATAAGGTAAGTATATATGATGGAATATTATTTGTCATGAAAAGAAGAAAATCCTGCCATTAGTGACAACAGCAATGAAGCTTGAAGGCATAATAGTAGGAAAGGAAGTGAGACGCTGACACAAACACTGTGTGATGTTGTAGGTGGAGTCTAAAACTTCATTGTGAATATTATATTTCTGGTTACCAGAGGTGGGGTTGTCCCAAGGGAGAACCGGATGTTGATGACATAAAGGTACGAACTTCCAGCTGCAGGGCAAGTAAGTCCTGGGGATGCAATGGGAGTACAATGGCACAATTTAACACTGCACTGTGGTGTGTGTGAGTGTTGCTAAAGAGAACAGGTCCTCTAAGTTCTTAGCACAAAGCAGTACACATTTCTCTACTATGTCTTCTATTTTCTTCTCTCCTCTTCCCTTTTGTTTTCTTGGCTCCATGTGAAATGTAAATGGTAATTGCACTTCTGTGGTGATTATTTCAGAACATGTGTAGTCCCCGTCATCATGCAGCACACCTTACACCTATGCAGTACTGAATGATCTCATATCTATACAACTGAAAGAAAAGTGGGGCAAAAAGAAAATAAGCATTTCTCCAAGCTGACATAGAAACCACCAACTCACACTTGAGAAGATGATGAACATTAAACATAATTAGAGAAATGCAAGTCAAAGCCAAAAAGAAATGTCATTTAGCATCCATTAGGAGTTAATATTAAAAAGAAAACTAAAGAAAATAACAAGTGTTTGCAGAATGGATAATAGGAAGCCTTGCCTACCCAGTAGGAAAAACAGTACAGAGACTTTCCAAAAATTGAAAGTAGGGGAGTCATATGATACAGCAATTAGACTCCTGGATGTATATTTAAGTGATTTCAAAGACATGATCAGATATCTCTCAGCAACATAATGTGAACACAATTCAGAACTGACAATAGGTGGAAGCAAACTAAATACTCCTTGATGGATGAAGGGGTAGACAAAAGTTGGTATATCCATATATTGGAATACTATAAAACATTTAAAAAGGCAAATTCTATTAGATGTTCAGCATAGACTTTGAGAAATTTATGGTGGAAGAAATAAGAAAGAAACAAAATGACCACCCTGTGTGATGCCACATGTGCAAGATGTCTATCCAGAGTAAGCACAAGCATCAAAACAGAGAGTGGAATGGCGAGTGCCAGGGCTGGAAGGAGGGGAAGGTGATTTTTCTGTATAAGATGTCAGGTTGTGCAAGATGAAAAAATTCTGCAACCTGTTCTCCGTCAATGTGAACATAGTTAATATTACTGAAGAGTATCTTTCAGGTAGTTAAGATGATACATGTTGCATTTTCTACCACAATTAACAATTTTTAAAAATATATAGAACATGATTTCACAATCATGTTGTTCCCAAAATACCTAGTTTGCGAGGCCTGGCCACACACACACTCTGTAATAGGCTAGTCCCACTCAGACACCACCAGCATGCTGCATCTACACTGCACTGTGGTGAGTTTTCTGTTTCTGTCCTCATTTACCTTCTCTCCTTTGCTAATAGAAGCAGAGAATGCAGCAGAGAGAGAGAGAGAGAGTGAGACACGTGGGGCCACCAGGCAGAGCAAGAGTTTTTCCATCATTTCCCACCTGTAAATCCTACTGGGTATTTGTTTTTAACTTTTCTCACTATCATGTGACAATCACTTAATTGTATACTTTCCTAACTTCATAAAGGTTATTAGGAAACAGAGTAATAGATTAAAAAGCAAATTCAGCATTCTGAACTGTGGTTATGAAAATAAAAAATATATAGTTTCATTTTGTCACATAGGAGACTGGTGGTGATGTTTGCTTTGCTGTTATCACATAATTAAAGGTAAGTTGGGATTACCTTTTTGGATAGGCTCCTGAAAGTATTGGGTCAGTGATTACAAAACTGTTCATAATTGTACTTTTTCAGTTATAAATGTACTTATTTACTCTCAGGATTGCATCAATCCTGAACACATAATTTCATTTTTAATAATTGCTACCATCGACTATTAAGTACACATTGTAGCAATTGTAGTAGGAGAAATGTCAGCCCTAGGGATTATATGGACTGGGCATTAGTGTGTGGACAACACCCTGACATGTTTTAGAAGAAACAGTATGCAATGACATGAACAATTCTGTACCGCAGCTCATGTATATCTTTTTCAAAAGCAAATTTGCAACTGTGTATGACTGTGTGTGCATGTTACTGTGTGTGACACAATGTGTGACAGTGTATGTGAGTGTGTGTCTCTTTTGACTCTGTTACATTGTGGGACTATATGCATGACTGATTCTGTGTGTGACTGTGAGTGACAGGGTATGAGTATGGCTGTGTGTGACAGTGTGCATGAGACTGTTTGCAACTGTTGACTGAGTGTGACTGTGTGTGTACTGCTCAAGTACAAAGAGAAAAAGAATTCTGTTAATCACTCTTTATGCTAGCAGATAAATTCACTCTGTGCACATTTTCTTACATACTGAAGAATTCAACAGGAATTTTATTTAAAATTGTAACAAAGACATCTGTTTCCTTCTAAAAGTGCTTTAGATTAAACATGAGCCCCCTCGGCCATCGTAATCACGAACAGGGCCTGTTGAACATCAAGGCCAGGGAGTCAGGGTTCCCCTGGACTGCTCCTAGGATCCAGCATGTTTTAGATGAAAACACCACCTGCAGGGAAGCTTGAAACCCTTGGATCTGGGAGGACATTTTGAAGGAGAAGGATGAGGCATATCCCAGGCCTCAGATTCACCTGTCCCCACTGTGGTGTTAGCACTGCTTCATGCAGGAGAGAAGGGCTCCTCCTAAGGATGGATGTGGGTGATCTGTGTTTGGAGCACTGAGCTGACAGCCCTTTCCAGGATCCATGTGGACTCCGAGATGGTGAGTGAGGTCCACCAGACCTGAGCCTGATCAGGCCTGTCAGCAGATGGAGGCCCTGTGGGATCTGGGACCAGGACAGGGAGGGGCACATGGAGAATCAAACAGTGTGCAGCTGTGTCCACCTGAGAGATGGATGTGCAGGCTTGTACACAGACAAATCAATCATCAACACCCACAGAACTCAGACTCATGGGAGAAAATGAAAAAACACAGGAAAGGCACGGATATTAAGATGTGTTATTGAACATATTTTTCAGCAGCTGATATATTTTATAGGAAATTAGGAAATACTGTGAAGAAACAGTAAGCTCTTGTTTTTCCATAAAAATCATTCCAGCACTGGGAATATTAAAATACTTAGAAACACACATAAACTTGCACATACACTAATGAACACATGCACACACACAGTAACACAAAGTTATACATGCAGGTAAAGCACTCAGTAACACCCACCTACACACTGTTGCACATGTTAATAGACACACTAACAGAGTAGCAGATGCACACATAAACACAAGAATAGGTGAGATGATCAATAAGGAGTTTTCTGTGCAATTAAAGGAATTACAGGCTAATTCACAAATCCTGTCCCTAGTCTCCCTCACACCTGATCAACAGATAAGCTTCTGGTGTCCATGTGCCCTGAATGCCCTCTGCAATCCAGCCCCACATCTACACTCTCAAGTGGGACTTCAGTGTTTGGCCTGGCACTGCCTCACCCTCTCTGTGTGGCACAATAACAAACAATGTGTCTTTGGTGGACATGGAGATCAGCTGCAAGGAGAGCTGGGAGTAGGATGTGTCCCGGTGGTAAGATTCTGCTCTGTCAGGAAAGTTGGGGTGCATGCTACCCCTGGATCACATGCACCCCATTCCTGCAATCCTTCTCAGATGTTCACTAGTCCTTAGACTGACTCGTGAAGCTCAACTACAGAAGACACCTGGGGACCAGGAGGACAGTTTGAGTAAGGGAGGCCTCACTTTTCAGCATCTCTACTTGCATTATCTGAGATGCTCAGAGGCCAGTTTTCCTCCAGGAGGAGATCACCAAGCACGTCGTGCCTGTGACATGTTCTTGTTCTCAAGCTCCCACCCAGCAAACAGAGAGGGGGCACAGACTTCCTAGTGGGCTGCTCTGTCCCTGGCACTAGATATCATTCACCTGTGTGAAGGTCTTGGTGCTATGAGCTGTGGGAGATTCAGAACAGAGACTAAATAATACATATGTGCACACACAGCACAAATCACACACAGTCACAGACATGTGCAAACTAGGTAATGCATAATATGACTTGTCCAAGGTTTTATAATGTTGGCAATTACTCCCCAACCTTGGGAAGTTTTGCTCAGTGGGTTAGAGTGTCATCCTGTAACCAAAAGTTGTGGTTTTGATCCCAGGTCTGGGCCCATATGATTCCTAACCCTGTTTTGTACAGGAAGCAACCAATCATTGTCTCTTTCTACCTTTATCCATTTTTTCTCCCTAAAAGGAATGAAAAAAATGTCGTTTTTAGAAGAAAATGTAATAATGTGAATATGAATTACTTTATATGTTCTTTCCTGTGCCCTCTCCAATGAGTCAAGTACTCCAGGAGATGAGTACAAGACCTAGGAGTGTAAATTTTCATAAATGGAAAGGGATTTAAAGTAAGAGATGATACATTTGAGAGTCACCAGTAATAAACATGCCAGTACAAGCCATTCATGATGAGAGCAAGAATTAAAATGGCCAAAGATTCATGTCCAGGAAACAAGAATTTCCACCTGACACCAGTTCCCCTATGATGCAATCAGAATATGAACTAAGAACAGACTGCGACACTAGAGTCCATGGGCCCAGTGTTGGAGGAGGTGGAATATCTCTGTAGATCACTGGACACAGAAGTATAATCTTTACAGAGAAGCAGATGGTGCTCCTGGGTCATGTTCCTTCAGTGGAGTTTGGTGAGGAATGTGCAGCAACCCCACTCCCCCATTTTTGTTTTTATTCTCTAGACTCTGTGGTAAAACCAGGTTCAAACATTGGGGACACAGAAGAAAGTCATGATTAGATCTGTTTAGGTGAAGATTTAGGTAGATATCGGGGACTAAGTATTTTTAAATTTTAGAAATTTATTTATTGGAAACCTTGATACCAATTGCTGATAAAAATAACACAAAATAAATGAAATTGCAATTGACATGAAGAACATAATTTTCTTCATTCATTTATTACCAAGTAAATGCATCATTTAAACCACCTTTCCATCAGGGGGTTGACAGCTATAACTTTCTACAAAACTAGTCAGCTGTGATGATTCTGTCTTATTTTCACCATTGTCGTATGTGACTCTGTGGACACATTGATGGGTTCTAATCAGGAATGCAAGAGACAAGTTTATCCCTGGTTCATCAGATGTAAGTTTCAGAAGCTTGGTTTCCTCCCCTTTTCATCCATTTTCATGTATTCACATGGCACTGGAAAATGCTGTCAGCTCATCAACATGAGATGGCTGTCAGCTGGGTATGACATCACAAGCTCCGTGGATCAGTGTGCAGACCTGGGGAGTGATCTTCCTAGGTACATGGATGGTGGGATTAAGCAAACCTGGAGCCAAACAATTCCAGGGCTCTTCTTCCTTATGTGGTGATTCTCCTTCTTGTTAGCAGGTTCGAGACATCTTATATCCATTTCCTCAGGAGTAGCTGCACATAGTAATGTAGTCATTAATATAAAAATTTCTTATTTGAAAAGTAACCCACAATTTTTACAAAGCCATTAAATATTGAAATCCTGCCCTGGCTGGTGTGTCTCAGTAGACTGAGTGCCAGCCTGCGAACCAAAGGTTTGCCAGTTGAATTCCAAGTCAGGGCACATGCCTGGGTTGTGGGCCATGTCCTCAATACGGGGCTTGTGAGAGGCAAGCACACATTGATGGGCCTATCCTTCTCTTTCTCCCTCCCTTCCCCTCTCTCTAAAAATAAAAATAAATAAATAAAACATCTTTAAAATATTTCTAAAAATGAAATGGAGTAACACCAGTGCCTTGTGTTCTCACTTATATGTGGAATCTAACAAACAAACAAACAAACAAAAAACACTAGAAAGAGCCTCTTAGACCCAGCGCACAGACCACTGGTTTCAGGTGAAATGGGAGTTGGGTGAAAAAGGAAAATACATAAACACATACCAATTGGCAGTTACAGGTTAAACACAGGAATGTAAATTACAGCATAGATAATAAAGTCAATAATATTATAATAAACAGGTGTGGTGCCAGGTGGGCCCTAGAAATACTAAGTTATCATATCACAAACTGCATAGGTGTCTGAACATTGTGCTGTAGACTAAAAGCTAATATAGTATAATATAGAATGTCAACTGCAATTGAAAATGAAGAGATTTAAGCCAAATTTCAGGATACAACATGCAAGACATGACAGAATTCCAGGCCTATGACCACGAGTTTCATCTTTAATTCGAAAATTCTTAACACTCTGTATGTTTATTAGAGAATCCCATTGAGAACCTCATTCTGGTATCATTTGCTGGTGGTTCAAACCTCAGTAAAAAAACTGGGGGCTGGTAGCCAGGACTTGCTGTAAAAATGTGATGTGCTGAAGGGCTTTTCCTGTTTCTTCAAGACCTTTCAACTCTATGCAAGATGAACGTCATGTGTCTCCTTAGGTTGTGTGATTGTCATCAGCCTGGACATCCACATCAAGCTATTGTGGGTCCCCCTGCCTGTGTGTGGTGTGCTGAGTGCATTGACCATGATGCCAAGTCAATGCCTGTCACCACTGAAGGTCTTTCTCCTCTGGTGGTGGGTTAAGTTTTCTCTGGTGTCCTGCTGGTGGCTGGCCTGGACACTGAGCTGTGTGGGGCTGGGCTGCACTATTTGCTCCAGCAGAACCTCAGCCTTTTGTCCATGGGAATATATTTTCTTCCTTTACAACAGACTTGTCTCACTCAGAGACTTCACAGGTGAGTACAGGTTTAGGAATCCAGAGAGGTTCTCTGAGGGAAACTGTTACATGAAGAGGAAACCAGACAGAAATCTACCCCAAACCTCCAACTGCATCTGATCCTGGGACTGCTCTCAAGTTAAGGCACCCTGAGTGCCCCATGGTGACTGCAGCCTCTGCTACTGGAAGGTTTGTGTATAGGCTCACACTGAATTCCTTCATTGTTTCTGTCGCACAGTAACACATTGTTGTGTCTTTGGCTCTCAGGCTATTCATTGCTAAATACACTTGCCTCTTTAAGGTTGTCCCTGGTGATGCTGAGCCAGGGTTTCAGTGGTGGGCTGTAGTCTGTACTTCTACCACTCCGTATAGCACCTATCCTCTCCAGTCCCTCCTCTGCAGTCTGGTGGGTCCGCTGCACACCACAGCTCATTAAAGAGAATCTAGATACTGTGCAGATAAGGGAGAGGGTCTGGGAGGGCTTCACCAGACATGGGCATGACTCCTGCAGCTGCAACTGGGACAGGACACCTGGGACAGGACACCTGGGGACAAGGAGCATTAGTTTGTGTCAGTCACCTGCAGGGACCACCATCTCAGAGACCCATGTCTGACCTCTGAGACATTCATCCTGTGGGTCTGTTGCCAGGCACAGGAGGGGACCCAGCTTTCGCATCTTCTAAAGCACAGTTCTACCTTCCCCAGAGACCTCAGCCCCATATGGGGAGAGAGCTGTGAGTACCCACAGCCCAGGGCAGGATTTATGGTGGAGCTGAAAGAGAAATATGAATATGGGGCCTTATCCCTAAGTGGGGAGGGCACTGAGGTCAGGCACCCTGGCCATTCTGGGACCTTCGTGGGAGCACCTCTTTTCTTGAATTCACTCACCATGCAGGTCAGAGACAGGGGATCGCCTGGTTTATGAGTAACATTGGAATGAGATCAAAGCACAGTTTCACATTTCTGTGCATAAGAAGAAATGCTGCACTAGACGAGTAAGTGACATTTTAAGTTCTCATCTATCTTTCAGACAGATTCAAAAAGTATTAAATTTTGTCAGACAGTTCCTGTAACCCAACACTTACAGTTTCTGCAATTAACAAATTTTATCATTGTACTTTTATATGGAATACTGTCTATCTTTGTGTAAAAATTTAAAAAAAATAAAGCAATATATTTTCAATAATATTTTCTTTATGACAGTTTTTATGTGAGTAACTTCACTGAAAGTGCAGGTTAGAGAGATTAACATTTTAAAATTATTTTTGGAAGATTTAGATTGTGGCTACTGCTCCCTGTGCACTCTCTTTCCTTATACATGCCCATGGCATATTGCAGAGTCCTAAATTAATTATGCAAGTGTACCACTGAGAACTCTTTATATGTTGATATGATTATGGTAACAGCTTAACTGACTGGTTTTCTAAGTCTAGTGTTGTCATCAAGATTGGGATTCAGAGGCAGGGAAATGAGAATTCTTAGCATAGGTTTGCTCACAGGAAACGGAACTTCTACCCTCTCAGGAAACTCTGACTCCCACCCTCCCTGGGCCCTATTTCTGGGGATGGTCACTGTGGTCAGAGGGTGCTGGGCTCCCCCAATCAATACATACATTGATAATGTATAATGCACTCATTCTTCCATCAGACATTACTTGGAAATATATTACCTGTCTAAGATTGCCTTTTAACTCCCTTAATGTATCTTTTGTTGTTTCAGTGGCACATGCATTTTTAATTTAATAAAGGTTAATTCATCACTATTTTCATGGTCCTTTATCGCATGATGTTAATAAATCTCTGCAGAAACTGCTCAGCCTCCATTGCCTGTGCTGATTGGTGACAGCAGCCATAGGGACTAGAAAAGGTTCTGGATTCATGAGGGGATCACTGCTTGAAAAATTACCCATAATCTGGCAGTGACTTTGGAACTGGCTCAGTGGAAGATGCTGGAGTTAGTGTGAGTCACATGACAGAAATATTCTTGATTTTCCTGAACAAAGTATCACTGACCCTATGGGTTTAAAGGCTTTTCCAGGATGTACAGGGCATGGATGAGGCAGATTATATCAACTTAGAAAACACATAGATATCTATTAACAGGGGTGTTTATGGCTTCCAAACCTTCAAGGAGACAGAGAAGACTAAGGGTGAGATGCTTTTCTGCCACTGGGACTCAGAGAAACTGAGAAGTCAGGGACTCACGGAGCCGATGCAGAAACTGTTCGTTTACAACCACATGAAGGTCCCTCCTACTTCACACTTCTTTCTCAAAATTGCAACAGCTATTCGGGGTCACTTATAATTCCATATAAATTTTTGAAGTGTTAGTTATATCTCTGTGAAATATGCCATTGGTACTTTAATACATATTGCATTGAATGTGTAGATTGCTTTGGGTAGTATTGACATTTTGATGATGTTAATTCTTCCAATCCATGAACACGGTATATGTTTCCATTTATTTGTGCCCTCCTTGATTTCTTTCTTCAGTGTTATTTAGTTTTCTGAATACAGGTCTTTTACCTCTTTGGTTAGGTTTATTCCTAGATATTTTATTTTTCTTTTTGCTATATCAAATGGGATATTTTTCTTGATTTCTGCTTCTGCTGTTTCATTGTTGGTGGACAAAAATGCCTTTGACTTCTGGATATTGACTTTGTATCCCACTGTTTTGCCAAATTCGTTTATTAGGTCAAGCAGTTTTTTGGTCGAGTCTATAGGATTTTCTATGTACACTCTCATGTCATCTGCA